>JAZKLR010000181.1:3600000-4032196 GCA_037103525.1 Ganaspis brasiliensis | reverse complement strand
TATAGAATTGAAATGGGTCTAAAGTTAGAAACTTCGATAGAAGTGGGGATCTTGGGAATAGGGTGTATGATGACTTTTTTCCATTGATCAGGAAACACTGACACCTGAAGAGAATAGTTATATATATGTACCAGAACTGGAAAAATAACAGACAAAGCCATAATAATCATTCTCATGGAGATGTCATCATTTCCTAAAGAATTAGTTTTAATATGTGATATTATATTAAGCAATAGTTCCGAGTGTTATGTCCGAGCAGAGCGAGGCTATTCTAATCAAAATGTTAAGTATATACTTAACACAATCAAGTGAATAACAGCTAAACAACTAGACCTGAGATCTAATCTTTATATTTTTTATTAATGGGGATCGTGTATAATATCAAGCCTATGGGGCTTGTGTTAAATAAATGATAAAATGCTTCCTTTAGAGAATATGATGGTTTATTTATAACAATTTAAAGTTATACAAGGTTATACAAATTCATTATCCGTGTGTATGCAAGGTCAAGTATAATATAGAAATCATTAGATTCTATGGAACTATCCATTTAAACAAAGATTATTTGACAATTTACCTTTTTGTTTATAAAGAATAGAAGAGAATACAATAAAAACTTACTTTTAGAAAGTTACGGTTATTATTATTAGCAGTTTATTTATGATTTTGGCCACTGAATGGAAGGAGTACTGCTAGACAGGTAATACATAAATGCAGGGGAGACTGGGTCTAAACCGGACATGAGACTAAACCGGACAAGTCAAATATCTCCAAATTTGTCGAGTGTTTCACACCGTTTAAACTTTCTGTCAACGTGTTTATATGTGAAGTATATACGTCATTAGGTTTTAAGGACATTTCATTACTTTAATAGAAGTAGTGGTCGTTTAAGTGTGAAAAATCGTGTTTTTTCGCTGAAAGTAAAAATTTTTTGTCTTATACTTTTTTTTATACACATGGGTGGATTGTGAGAAGCTGGTATAAAATCCTGCAAGCATCTTCTAAAAAGTGTGAAGGGTTCCACGTTTTTAACATTTGAAGAATTATACTCATTTTAAACTCAAATTAAGAGTTTTCTGAACTCAAAACCAATTTATCCACTTTCATCGAGTTCTGCAGATTTAGAAGTTTTAACATTAATCTATTTTTTAATTGGCGACTCAATTAGAGGCATCCTTAATGAAAACTTACTTGATGTACAAACGAACAGATTTAATAGGTGGCAAACTTTATCAATCTTTGCAACAAATTTTTTTGAATTGATGGATATAGGAATACGTGAGTGCAGTGCAAGCTAAGTCGAATTGAAAAAAATTAAAGAAGGACTCTCAATCAACGATATAGTGCTTATTCAAGATGAAAACATTGCATCAATGAAATGGAAACTAGGAAGTGTAATACAGTTTTATTTAGGTCAACTCAAAATGGACATTTAAAGCGTCCAAGTTATGTAAATTGTCTTCGTGATTAAATTAATCTTTGTTAATTTAGTGGTCGAAATGTTGAATATTTAATTTAATAACTATTTTAATTTAATTTTAATTTAATAACTAAGCCAAGCCACTTTTTTAACCCACATTTAAGCGCTAGATGCCAATCTTTAGCCAGCGGATTTTCAAGACCGAGACGATATTCTGTAAAATTTAAAATATCATCTCGTGCGCAGCCTTAATTTTTTTTTAAAGTGTTTTTTCAAAAAAGTTAATGTCTAATCAATAAAATAACGCAGAAATAAGATAACTCGATTTTATGAAAAGTTGATTCCAAGCTGATGAAAATTGCACAATGTTAGAAATGTACGTAATTTAAAAAAAGTGCGATTGCTGAATGGATACTGACAATCGTCATTATGAATAAATGTCAAAGATGAGCGTTCAAAGAGAAGATTGTACTGTCGTTGTGGTATATAAAAGAGTTTGCCTTCTCTCGAATATATGAGAAAAGGCATATATTACCAAGACTGTACTAACTGTACTTATGTTAGTGAACCTAGTTGAAATAGACGTCATCATGTACATAGAAAGTGCAGACTGATGAGTCATACGTCTCTAACATCAGAAAATATGATAAACAAGCAGGGAAGGAACATTGAAAAAAATGTTTGCTCTTTTACCTAAATAAATAGCTGGATTTTGTCTTTCTAAAAAAATTTGTGTAAACTTGGTAAATATAATAAATTCTTATTACACGTAATTGTTTTTAATTCATGTACTTCTGTTTTAATACAGTTACTAAGACTACAGTTTCTGAAGTAGGATTTACTCCCCAGTTCTTAAAAAAAGGGTAACTTAGTGATGTGTGCCGAAAAGTTAATTAAATAAGAAGTTAAGAGTGGTGTGTGCCTTGCAACGAAGAAACAGGTTTAATGGTGCTTAGCTACTCCACTGCAAAAACAGGTGTCTTAAATTGTTCAAAAATGCGTCTTAAAATAAGACATTTTTCGTATCTTAGACACCAAAATTATCTTAATTTAAGACATTTTTGGACAATTTAAGACACCATGTTTTTGCAGTGTGTGTACTCTGAAATAAAGCTAAATTAAAAAGAGCCTGGTGCTTTTTAATTAATCATGTGTATACGCAGTTTAAACTATATCAGATTGTTTAAAAAGACAAAACTGTAGAATTTATTTACCTAGACGTAAAAATTATGTTAATTTCAAACTTAATATTTTGTATTGATTTTTATACAAGTAAAGTTAATTGAATAACGGATTTTGCATAATTTTTTCTCCTATGTAAAAATACGCGAGTGCTGTAGATTCTAAAATCGAGAGTGCCACTATTTGGAATGCTTGAGTGAGCTTTGATATTTTTTAAATTGAAATTTAAGTATCTAAACTGAGGATGGATCCTCATCAGTTAAAAGTGTGTCAATTCCGGAAACGTTTGGTCGTGTTTTTAATAAGCGATATATTCAATTTAAATGACAGTTAAATCTAAAGGTACAGGGGAGACTAAAATAATGTTAATCTAGGTGAAAATTATGTCCATTTCGTGGACATTCCGCTTCCACGTAAGCAAAAAAATTTGTTTTCTCATAGAGGAAGACATAAATTAACAATATAAAGTTCATTGGAAAAGTTATTAAAAAATATATATATTTTATGCAAAAAGATATGAAAAAGCATGAATTATATTTTACGAATTTTTGATCAATTATAAACTTTATATAGGTCGATCGATTCGTTTTCACATAAGGAATGTGGTTTTTTAATTCATTAAGTTGTATTTTTAGTATGAAATTTTTTTTTGGCGGAAAACGATATTTTTCGATGAAAAAGTTGCTCAACAAAATTTTATTAAGTATTTTCAAAAATCCCTGTGTCCTTTTAGTGTCCTGTTTTTAAAAAATGGATTCTAACATGGTGGTCGTCCATATACCACGTAGATAATTTTTAATCACTTTTGACGCCGACCTCTCCACGTGATATACACACAGTTAAAAATTTTGTGTAAAATTTAACATTTTTCACATGTCCCAAACGGTCCACTCAAAACTTTGTGTTAATTCAACACAAGGAAATATGTTCAAAATTTTAACAACTTATTTGACATATTATAGTGATTTTAACTGAATATAGTTGAAGTTCTTAACGTTTAAATGAAAATAATTTCTGAGTCAGAATTTCTGAAACGTGCCACCTAAAATTCAATAATTTTCTTTTTCGGTAAAATATTGTTTTTCTTATAATATTTTATGCCAGAAAAGACTGCTTAATAAAAAATCATGTTCATCATCGAATTTCTAAATGAAAAAAATACCAAATTATTCTTTGAAGATTTCGGAATAATACACGCGCGAAGTTTCTTAAAACAATTGAAATCGTCCCGTTCTAATAGAATTTCTCAGAGAGCATTAATTATATTGAAGAAAATTAAATTTGGTCAATGGAAAGAATGTTAAAAATCATAAGCAAAGTTATATTTTTTGTCGTATTCTAAGCAATGTTTCAATAAAAAAAGTTCGATAACATCTTTAGGTTATATTTATTGAAAAATAAAAATAATATGTGAATTAATAAATCACTTCTAGCAATACTTAAAAAAAAATTAAAATAAAACATCAAAATATTAATTAAAGTTATTTAGTATTTTAAAAAAAATTAATTATTTTCCGTTACACGGTAACACCGTTAACGTTTTATAATGTGTTATTGAAAACCGAATATATTTAAAATTAAATTAGAAGAAGTACAGAGCAACGAATAATTGAAGTCGATGACCTGTAAGTATAAATAATACGTTGAAAATTAATATTAGAAAGAAGAATTCATAAGTTAATAAGTTCGAATTAGATGTATAATACTTATCTCCTGTTTTATTAAGAGAAAAACTATTTTTTTAGCTGCAACATTTCTAAAAAACACGTTCTTTATAATTTATTTAACGGTCTAAAATCATAGCATCATCCCAATTAAATTCATGACTAAACTTTGATTCACGAGCACCAAAATTAGAATACATTTTTTTTCCTATTTCTCCTGTAATCATTAACACGTGCTTTTAATGTATTTTGATTCGTCAATGTAATTAGTTCCACAATTTTGGCAATTTATTTTGCAAACTATTTAACTTCCTCATATTTTTTATTTGGTTCTTTACCCAATTATACTAAAAAGGTTTTTACTGGAAATGATTTATTAACCTACGTATTATTTTTCAATAAATATAACCTAAAATTAATAACGAACTTTTGTTATTGAAACATTGCTTAGAATACGACAAAAAATATAACTTTGTTTATGTTTTTTAACATTCCTTCCATGGACCAAATTTAATTTTCTCTAATATAATTAATGCTCTCTGAGAAATTCTATTTTAGAATGGGACGATTTCAATTGTTTTAAGGGTTTTAAGATCACAAATCAAATATAATCGTGATAATTTTAAAGCGTATTTTACCTTTTGGAAGTTAAAATGAATTTTCAATAAGAAATTCTTACTTTACAACAAAAAAATAAACGTAAATTACAGTGTTACAACTAAAACATTTAAGGTTATGTTCAAGAATCGAATGACATTTGAAGAATGTGTAAAATCAACTCACGAAAAATGTTAAATTTTAAGACAAAATATTTAACAAGGACTATTTTCTACACAAATACACAAAATTTTTAACTGTGCATAGACGAGCTCTATGCCTCTCATGCCTCGGTGCACTGAGAAAAATGAGTTAGCTACTATATGGATAGCTAATTTTTAGCTGTGGTTGCTAATATTTAGCTATTTCAGCAAACCAAATTAGCCTATGTGAAAGCTAATTAATAGTTGTGCTAGCTAAAAAATTAGCTATCCATATAATATCAATTAAAATTAGCTAAGGTAGCTAAGTCTTAGCTTTGGCTGCTAATTTTTTTTCACCGTGTGGTTCCTCAATCCATCAAGTTTATCTCTAAAAATTATAAGACCGACAAAAATATTTTGGGGCTGTTTGTGATTTCTGAGAGTCAACCAATACACGTCAATTTCATAGTTTTGTTAGGTTTGGGGTCATATTTTCGTAAACTACAGTTACAACTACATTAACGCTTGCATCGTATTTTGGAGCATAGAGCTGCAAAGCTTGATTTTAAATTTGTCCACAGATGAAGCCGGAAGATGAGGCATGACGATGCCCTGAGTCAATCGTTTGCGATTTTGACATCAGTGGAAGATAATTCGAAATGGAATTTACGCGTGATTCAGATTCGTCATCCCAAGATTGGAAAGCTGATGGAGAGTGACTATAGAAAAGAGAAGTCGATCCTCTTATTATTATGAAATGAGAGACGGAGTGGTGACAGACAAAACCTGAATTCATAATGAGCATTTTTGGCTCATTCTGAGAGATCGGTTGATCATAAGGTCACTATAAAAAAATACGTATTTCTGTTTATTGGTTCGTTCACCAAGTTTATACTTCTAGGTCTATTAATGTCAAAGAAGTTATTGTGCATTTGACTGAATATTTTTAAAGTGATCACAGAAAAAACCTGAACTCATATTAAGCCCGTTGGCGTTGTGACTCGTTTTGAGACGCAGCGGAAATGAGATTTCCTTTCCTCTGATTAAGTTTCAGTCCAAAAAGTTGCAATATGACTTTTTCGGTCTTAAAAAGTCATTTTTTAACTTTTTGTACTAAAACGTAACACGAATAAAGGAAACCTCATTTACGCTGCGTCTCAAAAGGAGACAAAGGGGCTCATTATGAGTTCAGGGTTTTTCTGAGACAATAGAAGGCAAAATAAGCCTGAGATATATTAGAGTGGTAATCATTTTAACTCGCAACTTTGATAGTACATCTGGCTTATGTATCTGTTCTCTAAATTTGTATCAGTGAATAGTATACCACTGATTCCAATCAGTTCCTATATATTGAATATCAGTGTATTTTCACTGGTTTGGCAGTTAGGCTTACTGATTACTCAGTTAAAAGTATACCACTGATTTACTAGTAAATCAGTTTCAGTATACTGAAAATACACTGGTGAACCAGTAAAATTCCACACTGATTCAGATCTAGAGAGTAGAAAAATGATTCCCCATTTCAAGTTCCTTATGAAGTGGTTAAAATTTAAAGAAAACGATCGGTATGTTGTTGTAGTTACACCGGGAGCTTAGAAGACATAAAGTAAATAAACGTTATCATGGGATAAAAACTAGTGTAGATATTGACGAAATGCATTAACAACCTTGACTATCAACTTTTCAATAATATACATTCATACATAACTTAATTTCCGTTTTGTATATGCGTGGGACTTTAATTGACGTAACACACTTTAATCATTTATTTGACACCAAAAAAAAGTTAAACAACAATTTACTGAAACAGATTATCAACAGATTTTATCAAAATTTATTATTTTTAAAAATTTTATATTGTTTAGATTTTTTTAAAATTTCAAATTTTGGCCTTAGATTAATGAAATTTTTAGTCAACAATCCTAATATTTGAATACAAAGATTTTAGAAGTGCACAATCTAGTTAAAAGTTTGTGCATTTATGCATCATTGCATATACATATAGGTATATTTAAATATTTACATGTGAGTGAAATACATGTCAAACTATTAGATACAAGGACACTACAAAGAGAAAGAAATAGTAAAAGACTTCATAGCTCCTAAACACACTACTAATATGAGGAAGGAATTCTTATATTGCCACCTAGAAATGCAGTCTTTACATCTGGGACCTGATGTCGATGTTAAGTTTTAAGCGCAAATATCTATACATCTGCACTAGTACGTGCAACCGGTTGCATTCCACACTATCTGCGTCATATTGTATGCATAACATTTTTCGGATTATCTTACAGCCTACTTGCATACTTACTTAGGAATTCGGCTAAATAGGATAAACTTTTAAAGTCTATTTTATTTATTTTTATTCGTGTGAACAACAATTCAATATTTATATTTGCTCTCTAAATATGAATAGGTAAAAAGTATAGTGATACGTACGAGAGAAAAATTGCTCGTATGGAAGATCGAAAAAACGAATATCACGTTAAAAATATTTTGAAAACAAATAAATACATTTTCTTTTGTCCATGTTGTAAAAGGATTGATTATCGACAAGCGCATCAATAGTTAAAAACTAAAAAGTAATTTTAACAATGCGCGTTAATAAAAAATGAAATTTGCTATAATAAAAACTAAAGTATTAACAACTCCTTTTGTCTAGGCTTTTGTTAAAACTGGAATTTTCTAAGTAAAACTAGTTAAAATGTTATAACTGGTTATAACAAACAATTTGTCTAACAAACAAATAAATAGTTGCTTCACTTATTATATCGACTTTTCTCAGAATGTATCTGCGACTATGTAGTTATTGTTAAGCGGTAATAGGTAAAAGAATTCTGCAAAAAGTTTATAAATAACTGCAATATACCGTCACGTCACCGTGACTAATTAATTAAATAATAAATTAATTAGAATACATAATGTTTTAGAATAATTGTTTACAATAAGATTAAACATTTAAGTAAATAATACTTAAAGCAAATTATTTAAACAGGTTATAGTTGTTAAATGAACTTTGATAACAAGCTTGCATAAATATTATAAAATAATAGTCAAAATGTAGAAAATACAATTAAGAATCTCAATAAATAATTGTAAACAACTATTTAGCTGAGACTGAATTATGTATTAGACTAATTTCTTTAAAAAAATTTAAATAAGATAAAATAACTACAGGTTTTGAATTCTTGTTGATAAAATATACTTCTGATAAAAATAAAATCGATAAAAGTTCATTAATTGAAATAATTTGTTTAAATAAGTTTAAATGAATAAGCAAATGAAATGAATTTTTGAATGAAATGAATGAATGAAATGTTTAAATGAATTAGATAACCTATAAATTAGAATTCTTATTGAAAAGATAAAATACTTTTTAAAAAACAAATTAACGAAAATTAATTAATTGCTTAAACATCAAGATCATTTGTTTAAACAAATTTAAAAATTAAAAGAAAACTGCAATGATGTGTAGTTAATTACTGTTGGACATTCTTTATTATAAACAATTATTATTTTAACATAAATAACACAATTGTAGGAATTATTTTTTACATAATTACGATGTAAACCTAAAAACCATTAATTGATTTAAAAAAATAATTGTATCATTACTGATTGGTACGAAAAACCATCTTCTTCATGTAGACTGATCAACTTTTTCTCAAATCATCCAATCCAACAGAAGAAAAATATTATTTACAATCTATTGGACAATTTCTCTTATTTCCTAACAAATTATCCATTTTGTCAATTCAAATCGCCTTCAAAAAATTAAATATTTAAAAACAAATAAAGAATTAAATAATGACCGGGCAAATAGGGTAAATGCGGGGGTAGTCGGACACTTAAGGATTCGATCTTAAATAATGATATTTTTCTTAAAATTAAAAAGTATTTTAACATATTGCTTTGTATGAACCGTTAAATGAGTCATCCATGATTAATTTCCATATAAATTTGCTACAAACATGTCAATATTTAATAAAATATAGCTATTTTAATAAAAAATCAGAATATCAGCAGTAGTCGGACACTTGCTTGTAAAGTCGGACACAACTGTATCAGTAGTCGGACATTTTTCTTTTTTAAAATAATAAAATATTTCTTAATTTTATGTTATAAAATCTATTAAATTCAGTTACAGAAATAATCCTCAGGCAGCACGATTTAAATTTGTAAACCCATGTGGTGAATCTTAAATAAAAAAAGAAAGTTTTTTAGTTTTAAAATTTTATACCTCACTATGGCATTTTGAAGACAATCTGTCAAGTTCTGTTGTGATCCTTCAGTGAAAAGGAGAAATTCGTATAAAATCAAATTTTAGGTTATTTTTCTTTTGATGCAGAAAATGTTAGAAAGTTAACAAATTTATAGGTTATAAGTAGTTGTTTTTATGGTATTTACTTTTTCAGCATCTAAAATAATACGAGATATAATACAAGTAATATAGTGTCCGACTATACACAAACACTCTAAAATCTGACAGGTTAGGTCGGACACGTCAATAACGTCAATTATTTGTAAATTTAAAGTCATTTTAATGTTATTTTCACTTTTAAACATAAAATTAGAGTTTTCATAATCACTTTATAACATTTTCAAACATAATTACAACCTACAAAACCTTATTTCGTACTAATAAAAATCTCTACCTCCTTAACGGCTGGAATAAGAAATCAGACAAAATGTCAAAACATCGCGGTTGAGTAAATTATTGTTGAATTTTAACTAATTTACAAATCACCAGAGGGCGTTGACGGTAATTTTTATATTCTATAATTCTGACAAATTTGATAAAATAACTTTGTGAGAAGATTCTGATAGTAAATAATTATTTATTTAACTTCAAAACTGAAAGTGTCCGACTATCGGTACTGTCCGAAATTACCCGCACTTACCCTATTTATAAACAAATTCCTAAAAATTGTATTCCATTTAAAGCTGTTTCCATTTCTAATCATATAGACCGAATATGTTCAAAATTCAATATCATGTTTAACATGGTTTTTATTGTTTTTTAGGGCAAATAACGAAACACGTATTTTTTTGTTTTGCGGGAAAAAATTTTTTCGCAGAGTTACAAGCATTTGAAAGTTTTAAGACAAAGAGTGATTTTTAAACGAAAACGCCAACAAATGTTTTTAAAACCTCTGTAGTTTTTTCAAAAACTGATATTTTTCAATTTTGTTTTCTGATTTTACTAATGTTTTAGGTGCTGTTTCTTAACAAATTTGAAAATTTCCAAATTTAATAAAATGGCGGCCATTTTTTTAAAAATCAAAAAACTCGAATTTCTCAAAAACGTATTTTTTTGAAATTTTTTCTGTAGTTTCTAGATAAAAAAATAATTTTTTATCCCACAGGCACAAACATGGCGCTTTTAAATGCCTGTAGGCAGGGTCTAAACGCATTCATTTGTTCGACCGGGTAAAAATGGCTTCCATTTTTTCCCTAGGGAAAAAATGAACAGCTGATCCATGCATTTTTTCCACCACAGGGAAAAAATGGCCGCCATTTTTATACGGTCAAACAAGTGAATACATTTAGACCCTAATCTACAAACATTTAAAAGCACCAAGTTTGTGCCTTTGGAATAAAAAGTATCGTAAGCAACACGGGTTTAAAGTCAGTCCAATTTGTTTACGCTGATGTTTGTGTACGAGTGACAGTCGAGGGCGAAGCCCGAGACAAAACATCAGCGTAAACAAATGGCTGCCTTTAACCCCTTGTTGCTTAATATACTACTAGCGTAATGAACCTCGCTCGCTGACGCTCGCTCGGTCATTAATATTAATTTAATTGTTTATTGATGTGGACATTTCATAAAATATTAGTAAACTTATTGTTAATTGAATGTTTAATATTTTTTTTACAAATTTTTTATATTTCAATAATTTTTATTGTTATGTTTTATTATTATTATATTGGAAAAAATAAATCTTGTAATATGTAATGTATTATTTACATCAATATTATGAAGCTATTAATTAATGTTGTCTAATTGAATTATCACTGATCGATTATAGGTACTAATTGAGTATGAGTTCTATTATATTATTATTGCAAAATTTGAAGCTTGATAATCTAAACTATTTTTGTAAATGATCACAGAAAAAATATAAAAAATCTTAATGGATCTACATTTTTTTTTAAATTAAATTTTCGAATCTGAGTTTATTTCCGTTATGTTTCTATATTGGAATAATGTTTGTTTCCACATAGAAAAAGCTTTGTGATCGTTAAAATTTTCATTTATCCAAAAATAGTCTAAATCGACACATTGTCATTTAAATTATTTCGAAAAACTAATTATTTCAAAATGTAAGAAAAATATACTTAAAGTAGGATACAAAATAAAAAATTATTCTTAAAAAACAAATGAAAAAATTGCGCGTAGGTTTTTGTCGATTTAACACATGCGCAGTAGTTTTTTACAAACATTACACATGCGCAGTAGCTTTCTACAAACGTTAGGTATGCGCAGTGGTAAAAATCGTAACAAATAATGATTGTTTAGCAATTTCCACATGAATTGACATTAAAAAACATGTTAGCAAAAAAGTTTAATGCAATGTTTAAAACATATAATTTTAGAGACTAAATTGTACGCACAACATTTTACAAGTGGAGAAAAACGAAATTTTAATTTTCGTTGGAATTAAAAAAAAAAAAAAAAAAAAAAAAAAAAAGCACCTTTGCGCATGTGCAGTTATCATGTTACCGTGTTACGCATGCGCAATAATAAGACGGAATTTACTGCGCACTTATTAAAAAAAGTATGCTATATGTAGTGAAAATTTAATTATCTGGTGAAGTACAGCACTGCGCATGCGTAATTTTTGAATTTAATTAGAGCACATGTGTGACTATGACTGTGCATGATTGCGCATGTGTAACAGCAATACAAAACAACTGCGCATGTGAAATGTTTGTTTAGTAGTGCGCACGTTTACACAGCTGTGGTGCACTACTGCGCATGTGCAACAATATGTTGTTCATAAAAAAATGTTCAGTTTAACATGTTTGACACGAATAGTGCCAGTGCGCATTGTTACAAACTATAATAACATGGTGAAATGAACATTTTTGTAAGTAACCTATTGGAAAAAGTAGGTGAACTTTGAAGTCTGTACGACGATGAACGAAGTTTTTTCGGTATCGTATTAATATAATAGAAGATTACCACGTACAATTTTATGAATATTGGGAGAACTTTCAAACTAGTTATTCTCAATAAATAAGTAAATTTTTACAAAACTTTTTTAAACACTAATTATATGGAAGATTTTCTGACAGTATGTTAAATATTTATTACCCCCCCCCCCCCCGGTACCCCTAGAAAATGGTTTTTAAAAGTATGAAAAATTGAAAACTTTCCGATCAAAATTTCTTACATTTTATAAACATTTTAAAGAAAAAAAGATTAAAATTAATAAAATTAAATACACTTTTAATGTTTTTATTATTTTTTATGTTCAATAATATAAATTTTTCTATTAAATTTCTTGAATTCCAATATTTAAATTGAATTTTGAATATTCTTTTCTATTATGGGTCATTAATTACAATAATAATGAAAAGAAAACAATTTTAACAAATTTTTTAAATAAAAGTACCTTTGCGCATGTGCAGATATCATGTTACCGTGTTACGCATGCGCAATAATAAGACGGAATTTACTGCGCACTTATTAAAAAAAATATGCTATATGTAGTGAAAATTTAATTATCTGGTGAAGTACAGCACTGCGCATGCGTAATTTTTGAATTTAATTAGAGCACATGTGTGACTATGACTGTGCATGATTGCGCATGTGTAACAGCAATACAAAACAACTGCGCATGTGAAATGTTTGTTTAGTAGTGCGCACGTTTACACAGCTGTGGTGCACTACTGCGCATGTGCAACAATATGTTGTTCATAAAAAAATGTTCAGTTTAACATGTTTGACACGAATAGTGCCAGTGCGCATTGTTACAAACTATAATAACATGGTGAAATGAACATTTTTGTAAGTAACCTATTGGAAAAAGTAGGTGAACTTTGAAGTCTGTACGACGATGAACGAAGTTTTTTCGGTATCGTATTAATATAATAGAAGATTACCACGTACAATTTTATGAATATTGGGAGAACTTTCAAACTAGTTATTCTCAATAAATAAGTAAATTTTTACAAAACTTTTTTAAACACTAATTATATGGAAGATTTTCTGACAGTATGTTAAATATTTATTACCCCCCCCCCCCCCCGGTACCCCTAGAAAATGGTTTTTAAAAGTATGAAAAATTGAAAACTTTCCGATCAAAATTTCTTACATTTTATAAACATTTTAAAGAAAAAAAGATTAAAATTAATAAAATTAAATACACTTTTAATGTTTTTATTATTTTTTATGTTCAATAATATAAATTTTTCTATTAAATTTCTTGAATTCCAATATTTAAATTGAATTTTGAATATTCTTTTCTATTATGGGTCATTAATTACAATAATAATGAAAAGAAAACAATTTTAACAAATTTTTTAAATAAAAGTACCTTTGCGCATGTGCAGATATCATGTTACCGTGTTACGCATGCGCAATAATAAGACGGAATTTACTGCGCACTTATTAAAAAAAATATGCTATATGTAGTGAAAATTTAATTATCTGGTGAAGTACAGCACTGCGCATGCGTAATTTTTGAATTTAATTAGAGCACATGTGTGACTATGACTGTGCATGATTGCGCATGTGTAACAGCAATACAAAACAACTGCGCATGTGAAATGTTTGTTTAGTAGTGCGCACGTTTACACAGCTGTGGTGCACTACTGCGCATGTGCAACAATATGTTGTTCATAAAAAAATGTTCAGTTTAACATGTTTGACACGAATAGTGCCAGTGCGCATTGTTACAAACTATAATAACATGGTGAAATGAACATTTTTGTAAGTAACCTATTGGAAAAAGTAGGTGAACTTTGAAGTCTGTACGACGATGAACGAAGTTTTTTCGGTATCGTATTAATATAATAGAAGATTACCACGTACAATTTTATGAATATTGGGAGAACTTTCAAACTAGTTATTCTCAATAAATAAGTAAATTTTTACAAAACTTTTTTAAACACTAATTATATGGAAGATTTTCTGACAGTATGTTAAATATTTATTACCCCCCCCCCCCCGGTACCCCTAGAAAATGGTTTTTAAAAGTATGAAAAATTGAAAACTTTCAGATCAAAATTTGTTACATTTTATAAACATTTTAAAGAAAAAAAGATTAAAATTAATAAAATTAAATACACTTTTAATGTTTTTATTATTTTTTATGTTCAATAATATAAATTTTTCTATTAAATTTCTTGAATTCCAATATTTAAATTGAATTTTGAATATTCTTTTCTATTATGGGTCATTAATTACAATAATAATGAAAAGAAAACAATTTTAACAAATTTTTTAAATAAAAGTACCTTTGCGCATGTGCAGATATCATGTTACCGTGTTACGCATGCGCAATAATAAGACGGAATTTACTGCGCACTTATTAAAAAAAGTATGCTATATGTAGTGAAAATTTAATTATCTGGTGAAGTACAGCACTGCGCATGCGTAATTTTTGAATTTAATTAGAGCACATGTGTGACTATGACTGTGCATGATTGCGCATGTGTAACAGCAATACAAAACAACTGCGCATGTGAAATGTTTGTTTAGTAGTGCGCACGTTTACACAGCTGTGGTGCACTACTGCGCATGTGCAACAATATGTTGTTCATAAAAAAATGTTCAGTTTAACATGTTTGACACGAATAGTGCCAGTGCGCATTGTTACAAACTATAATAACATGGTGAAATGAACATTTTTGTAAGTAACCTATTCAAAAGAGTAGGTGAACTTTGAAGTCTGTACGACGATGAACGAAGTTTTTTCGGTATCGTATTAATATAATAGAAGATTACCACGTACAATTTTATGAATATTGGGAGAACTTTCAAACTAGTTATTCTCAATAAATAAGTAAATTTTTACAAAACTTTTTTAAACACTAATTATATGGAAGATTTTCTGACAGTATGTTAAATATTTATTACCCCCCCCCCCCCGGTACCCCTAGAAAATGGTTTTTAAAAGTATGAAAAATTGAAAACTTTCAGATCAAAATTTGTTACATTTTATAAACATTTTAAAGAAAAAAAGATTAAAATTAATAAAATTAAATACACTTTTAATGTTTTTATTATTTTTTATGTTCAATAATATAAATTTTTCTATTAAATTTCTTGAATTCCAATATTTAAATTGAATTTTGAATATTCTTTTCTATTATGGGTCATTAATTACAATAATAATGAAAAGAAAACAATTTTAACAAATTTTTTAAATAAAAGTACCTTTGCGCATGTGCAGATATCATGTTACCGTGTTACGCATGCGCAATAATAAGACGGAATTTACTGCGCACTTATTAAAAAAAGTATGCTATATGTAGTGAAAATTTAATTATCTGGTGAAGTACAGCACTGCGCATGCGTAATTTTTGAATTTAATTAGAGCACATGTGTGACTATGACTGTGCATGATTGCGCATGTGTAACAGCAATACAAAACAACTGCGCATGTGAAATGTTTGTTTAGTAGTGCGCACGTTTACACAGCTGTGGTGCACTACTGCGCATGTGCAACAATATGTTGTTCATAAAAAAATGTTCAGTTTAACATGTTTGACACGAATAGTGCCAGTGCGCATTGTTACAAACTATAATAACATGGTGAAATGAACATTTTTGTAAGTAACCTATTCGAAAAAGTAGGTGAACTTTGAAGTCTGTACGACGATGAACGAAGTTTTTTCGGTATCGTATTAATATAATAGAAGATTACCACGTACAATTTTATGAATATTGGGAGAACTTTCAAACTAGTTATTCTCAATAAATAAGTAAATTTTTACAAAACTTTTTTAAACACTAATTATATGGAAGATTTTCTGACAGTATGTTAAATATTTATTACCCCCCCCCCCCCCGGTACCCCTAGAAAATGGTTTTTAAAAGTATGAAAAATTGAAAACTTTCCGATCAAAATTTGTTACATTTTATAAACATTTTAAAGAAAAAAAGATTAAAATTAATAAAATTAAATACACTTTTAATGTTTTTATTATTTTTTATGTTCAATAATATAAATTTTTCTATTAAATTTCTTGAATTCCAATATTTAAATTGAATTTTGAATATTCTTTTCTATTATGGGTCATTAATTACAATAATAATGAAAAGAAAACAATTTTAACAAATTTTTTAAATAAAAGTACCTTTGCGCATGTGCAGATATCATGTTACCGTGTTACGCATGCGCAATAATAAGACGGAATTTACTGCGCACTTATTAAAAAAAGTATGCTATATGTAGTGAAAATTTAATTATCTGGTGAAGTACAGCACTGCGCATGCGTAATTTTTGAATTTAATTAGAGCACATGTGTGACTATGACTGTGCATGATTGCGCGTGTGTAACAGCAATACAAAACAACTGCGCATGTGAAATGTTTGTTTAGTAGTGCGCACGTTTACACAGCTGTGGTGCACTACTGCGCATGTGCAACAATATGTTGTTCATAAAAAAATGTTCAGTTTAACATGTTTGACACGAATAGTGCCAGTGCGCATTGTTACAAACTATAATAACATGGTGAAATGAACATTTTTGTAAGTAACCTATTGGAAAAAGTAGGTGAACTTTGAAGTCTGTACGACGATGAACGAAGTTTTTTGTATCGTATTAATATAATAGAAGATTACCACGTACAATTTTATGAATATTGGGAGAACTTTCAAACTAGTTATTCTCAATAAATAAGTAAATTTTTACAAAACTTTTTTAAACACTAATTATATGGAAGATTTTCTGACAGTATGTTAAATATTTATTACCCCCCCCCCCCCGGTACCCCTAGAAAATGGTTTTTAAAAGTATGAAAAATTGAAAACTTTCCGATCAAAATTTGTTACATTTTATAAACATTTTAAAGAAAAAAAGATTAAAATTAATAAAATTAAATACACTTTTAATGTTTTTATTATTTTTTATGTTCAATAATATAAATTTTTCTATTAAATTTCTTGAATTCCAATATTTAAATTGAATTTTGAATATTCTTTTCTATTATGGGTCATTAATTACAATAATAATGAAAAGAAAACAATTTTAACAAATTTTTTAAATAAAAGTACCTTTGCGCATGTGCAGATATCATGTTACCGTGTTACGCATGCGCAATAATAAGACGGAATTTACTGCGCACTTATTAAAAAAAGTATGCTATATGTAGTGAAAATTTAATTATCTGGTGAAGTACAGCACTGCGCATGCGTAATTTTTGAATTTAATTAGAGCACATGTGTGACTATGACTGTGCATGATTGCGCATGTGTAACAGCAATACAAAACAACTGCGCATGTGAAATGTTTGTTTAGTAGTGCGCACGTTTACACAGCTGTGGTGCACTACTGCGCATGTGCAACAATATGTTGTTCATAAAAAAATGTTCAGTTTAACATGTTTGACACGAATAGTGCCAGTGCGCATTGTTACAAACTATAATAACATGGTGAAATGAACATTTTTGTAAGTAACCTATTCGAAAAAGTAGGTGAACTTTGAAGTCTGTACGACGATGAACGAAGTTTTTTCGGTATCGTATTAATATAATAGAAGATTACCACGTACAATTTTATGAATATTGGGAGAACTTTCAAACTAGTTATTCTCAATAAATAAGTAAATTTTTACAAAACTTTTTTAAACACTAATTATATGGAAGATTTTCTGACAGTATGTTAAATATTTATTACCCCCCCCCCCCCGGTACCCCTAGAAAATGGTTTTTAAAAGTATGAAAAATTGAAAACTTTCCGATCAAAATTTGTTACATTTTATAAACATTTTAAAGAAAAAAAGATTAAAATTAATAAAATTAAATACACTTTTAATGTTTTTATTATTTTTTATGTTCAATAATATAAATTTTTCTATTAAATTTCTTGAATTCCAATATTTAAATTGAATTTTGAATATTCTTTTCTATTATGGGTCATTAATTACAATAATAATGAAAAGAAAACAATTTTAACAAATTTTTTAAATAAAAGTACCTTTGCGCATGTGCAGATATCATGTTACCGTGTTACGCATGCGCAATAATAAGACGGAATTTACTGCGCACTTATTAAAAAAAGTATGCTATATGTAGTGAAAATTTAATTATCTGGTGAAGTACAGCACTGCGCATGCGTAATTTTTGAATTTAATTAGAGCACATGTGTGACTATGACTGTGCATGATTGCGCATGTGTAACAGCAATACAAAACAACTGCGCATGTGAAATGTTTGTTTAGTAGTGCGCACGTTTACACAGCTGTGGTGCACTACTGCGCATGTGCAACAATATGTTGTTCATAAAAAAATGTTCAGTTTAACATGTTTGACACGAATAGTGCCAGTGCGCATTGTTACAAACTATAATAACATGGTGAAATGAACATTTTTGTAAGTAACCTATTGGAAAAAGTAGGTGAACTTTGAAGTCTGTACGACGATGAACGAAGTTTTTTCGGTATCGTATTAATATAATAGAAGATTACCACGTACAATTTTATGAATATTGGGAGAACTTTCAAACTAGTTATTCTCAATAAATAAGTAAATTTTTACAAAACTTTTTTAAACACTAATTATATGGAAGATTTTCTGACAGTATGTTAAATATTTATTACCCCCCCCCCCCCCCGGTACCCCTAGAAAATGGTTTTTAAAAGTATGAAAAATTGAAAACTTTCCGATCAAAATTTCTTACATTTTATAAACATTTTAAAGAAAAAAAGATTAAAATTAATAAAATTAAATACACTTTTAATGTTTTTATTATTTTTTATGTTCAATAATATAAATTTTTCTATTAAATTTCTTGAATTCCAATATTTAAATTGAATTTTGAATATTCTTTTCTATTATGGGTCATTAATTACAATAATAATGAAAAGAAAACAATTTTAACAAATTTTTTAAATAAAAGTACCTTTGCGCATGTGCAGATATCATGTTACCGTGTTACGCATGCGCAATAATAAGACGGAATTTACTGCGCACTTATTAAAAAAAATATGCTATATGTAGTGAAAATTTAATTATCTGGTGAAGTACAGCACTGCGCATGCGTAATTTTTGAATTTAATTAGAGCACATGTGTGACTATGACTGTGCATGATTGCGCATGTGTAACAGCAATACAAAACAACTGCGCATGTGAAATGTTTGTTTAGTAGTGCGCACGTTTACACAGCTGTGGTGCACTACTGCGCATGTGCAACAATATGTTGTTCATAAAAAAATGTTCAGTTTAACATGTTTGACACGAATAGTGCCAGTGCGCATTGTTACAAACTATAATAACATGGTGAAATGAACATTTTTGTAAGTAACCTATTGGAAAAAGTAGGTGAACTTTGAAGTCTGTACGACGATGAACGAAGTTTTTTCGGTATCGTATTAATATAATAGAAGATTACCACGTACAATTTTATGAATATTGGGAGAACTTTCAAACTAGTTATTCTCAATAAATAAGTAAATTTTTACAAAACTTTTTTAAACACTAATTATATGGAAGATTTTCTGACAGTATGTTAAATATTTATTACCCCCCCCCCCCCGGTACCCCTAGAAAATGGTTTTTAAAAGTATGAAAAATTGAAAACTTTCAGATCAAAATTTGTTACATTTTATAAACATTTTAAAGAAAAAAAGATTAAAATTAATAAAATTAAATACACTTTTAATGTTTTTATTATTTTTTATGTTCAATAATATAAATTTTTCTATTAAATTTCTTGAATTCCAATATTTAAATTGAATTTTGAATATTCTTTTCTATTATGGGTCATTAATTACAATAATAATGAAAAGAAAACAATTTTAACAAATTTTTTAAATAAAAGTACCTTTGCGCATGTGCAGATATCATGTTACCGTGTTACGCATGCGCAATAATAAGACGGAATTTACTGCGCACTTATTAAAAAAAGTATGCTATATGTAGTGAAAATTTAATTATCTGGTGAAGTACAGCACTGCGCATGCGTAATTTTTGAATTTAATTAGAGCACATGTGTGACTATGACTGTGCATGATTGCGCATGTGTAACAGCAATACAAAACAACTGCGCATGTGAAATGTTTGTTTAGTAGTGCGCACGTTTACACAGCTGTGGTGCACTACTGCGCATGTGCAACAATATGTTGTTCATAAAAAAATGTTCAGTTTAACATGTTTGACACGAATAGTGCCAGTGCGCATTGTTACAAACTATAATAACATGGTGAAATGAACATTTTTGTAAGTAACCTATTCAAAAGAGTAGGTGAACTTTGAAGTCTGTACGACGATGAACGAAGTTTTTTCGGTATCGTATTAATATAATAGAAGATTACCACGTACAATTTTATGAATATTGGGAGAACTTTCAAACTAGTTATTCTCAATAAATAAGTAAATTTTTACAAAACTTTTTTAAACACTAATTATATGGAAGATTTTCTGACAGTATGTTAAATATTTATTACCCCCCCCCCCCCCGGTACCCCTAGAAAATGGTTTTTAAAAGTATGAAAAATTGAAAACTTTCAGATCAAAATTTGTTACATTTTATAAACATTTTAAAGAAAAAAAGATTAAAATTAATAAAATTAAATACACTTTTAATGTTTTTATTATTTTTTATGTTCAATAATATAAATTTTTCTATTAAATTTCTTGAATTCCAATATTTAAATTGAATTTTGAATATTCTTTTCTATTATGGGTCATTAATTACAATAATAATGAAAAGAAAACAATTTTAACAAATTTTTTAAATAAAAGTACCTTTGCGCATGTGCAGATATCATGTTACCGTGTTACGCATGCGCAATAATAAGACGGAATTTACTGCGCACTTATTAAAAAAAGTATGCTATATGTAGTGAAAATTTAATTATCTGGTGAAGTACAGCACTGCGCATGCGTAATTTTTGAATTTAATTAGAGCACATGTGTGACTATGACTGTGCATGATTGCGCATGTGTAACAGCAATACAAAACAACTGCGCATGTGAAATGTTTGTTTAGTAGTGCGCACGTTTACACAGCTGTGGTGCACTACTGCGCATGTGCAACAATATGTTGTTCATAAAAAAATGTTCAGTTTAACATGTTTGACACGAATAGTGCCAGTGCGCATTGTTACAAACTATAATAACATGGTGAAATGAACATTTTTGTAAGTAACCTATTCGAAAAAGTAGGTGAACTTTGAAGTCTGTACGACGATGAACGAAGTTTTTTCGGTATCGTATTAATATAATAGAAGATTACCACGTACAATTTTATGAATATTGGGAGAACTTTCAAACTAGTTATTCTCAATAAATAAGTAAATTTTTACAAAACTTTTTTAAACACTAATTATATGGAAGATTTTCTGACAGTATGTTAAATATTTATTACCCCCCCCCCCCCGGTACCCCTAGAAAATGGTTTTTAAAAGTATGAAAAATTGAAAACTTTCCGATCAAAATTTGTTACATTTTATAAACATTTTAAAGAAAAAAAGATTAAAATTAATAAAATTAAATACACTTTTAATGTTTTTATTATTTTTTATGTTCAATAATATAAATTTTTCTATTAAATTTCTTGAATTCCAATATTTAAATTGAATTTTGAATATTCTTTTCTATTATGGGTCATTAATTACAATAATAATGAAAAGAAAACAATTTTAACAAATTTTTTAAATAAAAGTACCTTTGCGCATGTGCAGATATCATGTTACCGTGTTACGCATGCGCAATAATAAGACGGAATTTACTGCGCACTTATTAAAAAAAGTATGCTATATGTAGTGAAAATTTAATTATCTGGTGAAGTACAGCACTGCGCATGCGTAATTTTTGAATTTAATTAGAGCACATGTGTGACTATGACTGTGCATGATTGCGCGTGTGTAACAGCAATACAAAACAACTGCGCATGTGAAATGTTTGTTTAGTAGTGCGCACGTTTACACAGCTGTGGTGCACTACTGCGCATGTGCAACAATATGTTGTTCATAAAAAAATGTTCAGTTTAACATGTTTGACACGAATAGTGCCAGTGCGCATTGTTACAAACTATAATAACATGGTGAAATGAACATTTTTGTAAGTAACCTATTGGAAAAAGTAGGTGAACTTTGAAGTCTGTACGACGATGAACGAAGTTTTTTGTATCGTATTAATATAATAGAAGATTACCACGTACAATTTTATGAATATTGGGAGAACTTTCAAACTAGTTATTCTCAATAAATAAGTAAATTTTTACAAAACTTTTTAAACAACTAATTATATGGAAGATTTTCTGACAGTATGTTAAATATTTATTACCCCCCCCCCCCCCCCGGTACCCCTAGAAAATGGTTTTTAAAAGTATGAAAAATTGAAAACTTTCCGATCAAAATTTGTTACATTTTATAAACATTTTAAAGAAAAAAAGATTAAAATTAATAAAATTAAATACACTTTTAATGTTTTTATTATTTTTTATGTTCAATAATATAAATTTTTCTATTAAATTTCTTGAATTCCAATATTTAAATTGAATTTTGAATATTCTTTTCTATTATGGGTCATTAATTACAATAATAATGAAAAGAAAACAATTTTAACAAATTTTTTAAATAAAAGTACCTTTGCGCATGTGCAGATATCATGTTACCGTGTTACGCATGCGCAATAATAAGACGGAATTTACTGCGCACTTATTAAAAAAAGTATGCTATATGTAGTGAAAATTTAATTATCTGGTGAAGTACAGCACTGCGCATGCGTAATTTTTGAATTTAATTAGAGCACATGTGTGACTATGACTGTGCATGATTGCGCATGTGTAACAGCAATACAAAACAACTGCGCATGTGAAATGTTTGTTTAGTAGTGCGCACGTTTACACAGCTGTGGTGCACTACTGCGCATGTGCAACAATATGTTGTTCATAAAAAAATGTTCAGTTTAACATGTTTGACACGAATAGTGCCAGTGCGCATTGTTACAAACTATAATAACATGGTGAAATGAACATTTTTGTAAGTAACCTATTCGAAAAAGTAGGTGAACTTTGAAGTCTGTACGACGATGAACGAAGTTTTTTCGGTATCGTATTAATATAATAGAAGATTACCACGTACAATTTTATGAATATTGGGAGAACTTTCAAACTAGTTATTCTCAATAAATAAGTAAATTTTTACAAAACTTTTTTAAACACTAATTATATGGAAGATTTTCTGACAGTATGTTAAATATTTATTACCCCCCCCCCCCCCCCGGTACCCCTAGAAAATGGTTTTTAAAAGTATGAAAAATTGAAAACTTTCCGATCAAAATTTGTTACATTTTATAAACATTTTAAAGAAAAAAAGATTAAAATTAATAAAATTAAATACACTTTTAATGTTTTTATTATTTTTTATGTTCAATAATATAAATTTTTCTATTAAATTTCTTGAATTCCAATATTTAAATTGAATTTTGAATATTCTTTTCTATTATGGGTCATTAATTACAATAATAATGAAAAGAAAACAATTTTAACAAATTTTTTAAATAAAAGTACCTTTGCGCATGTGCAGATATCATGTTACCGTGTTACGCATGCGCAATAATAAGACGGAATTTACTGCGCACTTATTAAAAAAAGTATGCTATATGTAGTGAAAATTTAATTATCTGGTGAAGTACAGCACTGCGCATGCGTAATTTTTGAATTTAATTAGAGCACATGTGTGACTATGACTGTGCATGATTGCGCATGTGTAACAGCAATACAAAACAACTGCGCATGTGAAATGTTTGTTTAGTAGTGCGCACGTTTACACAGCTGTGGTGCACTACTGCGCATGTGCAACAATATGTTGTTCATAAAAAAATGTTCAGTTTAACATGTTTGACACGAATAGTGCCAGTGCGCATTGTTACAAACTATAATAACATGGTGAAATGAACATTTTTGTAAGTAACCTATTGGAAAAAGTAGGTGAACTTTGAAGTCTGTACGACGATGAACGAAGTTTTTTCGGTATCGTATTAATATAATAGAAGATTACCACGTACAATTTTATGAATATTGGGAGAACTTTCAAACTAGTTATTCTCAATAAATAAGTAAATTTTTACAAAACTTTTTTAAACACTAATTATATGGAAGATTTTCTGACAGTATGTTAAATATTTATTACCCCCCCCCCCCGGTACCCCTAGAAAATGGTTTTTAAAAGTATGAAAAATTGAAAACTTTCAGATCAAAATTTGTTACATTTTATAAACATTTTAAAGAAAAAAAGATTAAAATTAATAAAATTAAATACACTTTTAATGTTTTTATTATTTTTTATGTTCAATAATATAAATTTTTCTATTAAATTTCTTGAATTCCAATATTTAAATTGAATTTTGAATATTCTTTTCTATTATGGGTCATTAATTACAATAATAATGAAAAGAAAACAATTTTAACAAATTTTTTAAATAAAAGTACCTTTGCGCATGTGCAGATATCATGTTACCGTGTTACGCATGCGCAATAATAAGACGGAATTTACTGCGCACTTATTAAAAAAAGTATGCTATATGTAGTGAAAATTTAATTATCTGGTGAAGTACAGCACTGCGCATGCGTAATTTTTGAATTTAATTAGAGCACATGTGTGACTATGACTGTGCATGATTGCGCATGTGTAACAGCAATACAAAACAACTGCGCATGTGAAATGTTTGTTTAGTAGTGCGCACGTTTACACAGCTGTGGTGCACTACTGCGCATGTGCAACAATATGTTGTTCATAAAAAAATGTTCAGTTTAACATGTTTGACACGAATAGTGCCAGTGCGCATTGTTACAAACTATAATAACATGGTGAAATGAACATTTTTGTAAGTAACCTATTGGAAAAAGTAGGTGAACTTTGAAGTCTGTACGACGATGAACGAAGTTTTTTCGGTATCGTATTAATATAATAGAAGATTACCACGTACAATTTTATGAATATTGGGAGAACTTTCAAACTAGTTATTCTCAATAAATAAGTAAATTTTTACAAAACTTTTTTAAACACTAATTATATGGAAGATTTTCTGACAGTATGTTAAATATTTATTACCCCCCCCCCCCCGGTACCCCTAGAAAATGGTTTTTAAAAGTATGAAAAATTGAAAACTTTCAGATCAAAATTTGTTACATTTTATAAACATTTTAAAGAAAAAAAGATTAAAATTAATAAAATTAAATACACTTTTAATGTTTTTATTATTTTTTATGTTCAATAATATAAATTTTTCTATTAAATTTCTTGAATTCCAATATTTAAATTGAATTTTGAATATTCTTTTCTATTATGGGTCATTAATTACAATAATAATGAAAAGAAAACAATTTTAACAAATTTTTTAAATAAAAGTACCTTTGCGCATGTGCAGATATCATGTTACCGTGTTACGCATGCGCAATAATAAGACGGAATTTACTGCGCACTTATTAAAAAAAGTATGCTATATGTAGTGAAAATTTAATTATCTGGTGAAGTACAGCACTGCGCATGCGTAATTTTTGAATTTAATTAGAGCACATGTGTGACTATGACTGTGCATGATTGCGCGTGTGTAACAGCAATACAAAACAACTGCGCATGTGAAATGTTTGTTTAGTAGTGCGCACGTTTACACAGCTGTGGTGCACTACTGCGCATGTGCAACAATATGTTGTTCATAAAAAAATGTTCAGTTTAACAT
Source organism: Ganaspis brasiliensis (assembly GCA_037103525.1). Lineage (NCBI taxonomy): Eukaryota > Metazoa > Arthropoda > Insecta > Hymenoptera > Figitidae > Ganaspis > Ganaspis brasiliensis. The sequence goes on along the minus strand of JAZKLR010000181.1, from coordinate 4,006,325 downwards.
GTTTGACACGAATAGTGCCAGTGCGCATTGTTACAAACTATAATAACATGGTGAAATGAACATTTTTGTAAGTAACCTATTGGAAAAAGTAGGTGAACTTTGAAGTCTGTACGACGATGAACGAAGTTTTTTCGGTATCGTATTAATATAATAGAAGATTACCACGTACAATTTTATGAATATTGGGAGAACTTTCAAACTAGTTATTCTCAATAAATAAGTAAATTTTTACAAAACTTTTTTAAACACTAATTATATGGAAGATTTTCTGACAGTATGTTAAATATTTATTACCCCCCCCCCCCCGGTACCCCTAGAAAATGGTTTTTAAAAGTATGAAAAATTGAAAACTTTCCGATCAAAATTTGTTACATTTTATAAACATTTTAAAGAAAAAAAGATTAAAATTAATAAAATTAAATACACTTTTAATGTTTTTATTATTTTTTATGTTCAATAATATAAATTTTTCTATTAAATTTCTTGAATTCCAATATTTAAATTGAATTTTGAATATTCTTTTCTATTATGGGTCATTAATTACAATAATAATGAAAAGAAAACAATTTTAACAAATTTTTTAAATAAAAGTACCTTTGCGCATGTGCAGATATCATGTTACCGTGTTACGCATGCGCAATAATAAGACGGAATTTACTGCGCACTTATTAAAAAAAGTATGCTATATGTAGTGAAAATTTAATTATCTGGTGAAGTACAGCACTGCGCATGCGTAATTTTTGAATTTAATTAGAGCACATGTGTGACTATGACTGTGCATGATTGCGCATGTGTAACAGCAATACAAAACAACTGCGCATGTGAAATGTTTGTTTAGTAGTGCGCACGTTTACACAGCTGTGGTGCACTACTGCGCATGTGCAACAATATGTTGTTCATAAAAAAATGTTCAGTTTAACATGTTTGACACGAATAGTGCCAGTGCGCATTGTTACAAACTATAATAACATGGTGAAATGAACATTTTTGTAAGTAACCTATTCAAAAGAGTAGGTGAACTTTGAAGTCTGTACGACGATGAACGAAGTTTTTTCGGTATCGTATTAATATAATAGAAGATTTTCCAATGTGTTTAATGTGCGCTAAAACACTTTAGAAGGCGCAAGAATTTTTTTTTGGTGAAAATTATGAAAGTCATCTTTTTGACTAATACAGTGCCATAATTTTTGTTGTTGTTACTAAATAAGAAAAATAATTTTTTTCAATAGGTTTAATGTGCGCTAAACACTGTGCAAGGGACAAGAATTTTTTTTTGAAAATACAAAAAGTCATTATTTTGGCAAATGCAAAGATATCTTTCAGTTAGAAAAATCACCTAGAATATTTTTTATTTGCTTTTTTAATTAATATTTTTTATTTAGAGAAATATAATTTTTAATTCGTTTTTCTATCTAGTACAAAGCAAAAATATTAAAGAAATAAAAAATATTGTTTTTGAGAAAATTTAGCTTTTTTATTTTTGAAAAATGGACATTTAAGAAATTTTTAAAATTCCTTAATGTGTAAAGAAAAAGCATATCAAACATTACTAAAATAAAAAAAAATGGAATAATTTATGGCCCTGGATTAGCAAAAGTAATGACTTTTAGTATTTAAAAAAAACCTTGCGCCTTTCACAGTGTTTAGCGCATATTAAACCTATTGGAAAAAATTATTTTCTACCACACATGCACGAAAACCTCGTGTTTTCGTTCGCCTTAAGCGGGGCAGAACTCACAGTTTTTAGGTCAGTGAACGTTAGAGGTAAAAAAACTTCCGAACAGTGAAAATACTCTCATTGCGGCGCGCTGCAATGCGCCTGCGCGATGAGAGTTTTTTTTCACTGTTCGGAAGTTTTTTTATCTCTAACGTCACTAACCTGAAAACTGCGAGTGCTGACCCGCTAACGCGTACGAAACACGAGATTTTCGTACATCTGTGATAGAAAATAGCATATGCACCTCGGGAGGCCGATTTTTTGTCTCGCACAATGTTCTCCGAACTCGTTTCGCACTCGCTACGCTCGTGCTACACTCGTTTTTCGAACATTTGTGCTTGACAAAAAAACACGGCCTTCCCTCCCTTGATGCATAATATACTATTTGTTATCTATTAAATACAACAAAAATTTAAACAAAAAAAAATTACGTTTTTGAGAAATTCGAGTTTTTTGGTTTTTAAAAAATAGCCGCTTTTTTTAGCTAGAGTGATTTTAAAAGTTTGCGTTTTAGTTAAAAAATCACTCTTTGTCCTTAAACTTTCAAATGATCGTAACTCAGCGAAAATAATTTTTTTAAAAACAAAAAAATACGTAACTCATTATTTTTCCTAAAAAACAATAAAAATCATGTTAAACATGATTTTGATTTTTGAACATATTCGGATGATTTGAAATGGAAACAGCCTTAATTCTTTATATTTTTTAAAGTTGTCAAAAATTCTTAAAGAAATGAATATTTCAAACATCCCAATTGTTAATGCGTTGAATTCCATCATAAAATTAGGGAAGAATCAGACTAAGAAATGTAATTGTACAAATATGTTGTACAAAAATGAGTGTCTTGAATGTCCACTCTCTAAATTTAAATAAGTGAAAATTCACTTATTCAATTTTAGAGAGCAGCAACATATGTTGGACAAACTAAGTGTACTCTAAAAAGAAGACGAGGTGAAAACCAAAACCATTGTAAAAAAATCCTGAATCTGTTTTCTATCAACCCCAAGAAGAATTTATTCATGAATTTGATTGGGAAAATACCCAACTTTTAGACCAAGAGTCACATTTTTTAAACGTATAGCATATCTGACAAAATACTTATTAAATCAAATAAATTTACTTTAAATAAAAAAGAAGACATCCTATTTTTAAATGGAACTATTTGTATTAGTTTCATGATCCTACATATACGTAATTAAAACATATTTTTTAAACTTACATTTTAATACTTATATTTTCTTTACAGGATGCGGATGCTGTGGAACGACTGAATGAGTCCGGAGAACTTCGTCTTCTGTTAAAGCCATATAAGGTAATACAATTTTTCTTTTATAAAATTCATTTTAAATCTGCAGTATCACATATATTTTAAACATAACCTTGAAACAATAACAAATTAACAGATTTGTGATGATTTTAAACATTTTCAAAGAAATACCTGCTTCAAAATTTGTATTCCATTTTACCCCAGAACTGAATAGTCCAAGCGGCGACTTTTAAAAACCGAGCTCATAAGGTAAAAGGTTCAAAACACCTTTTTAAGATAGGATATGGTTGACTTTTTCGTGTATAATTATTTATTAACATAATATATTTTCAGAAAATATTCACATGCCCACTGCGATATATTAAAAACTTATGGATTTAACACAGATATCCAGAAAATATTTTTGATGTCCTTGAGATTATTCTTGGAATATTTTTGTAAAAGTTGCTCTGTATTCCTTTGGAATTACTTGTTCGGAAATTTCTGACTCGTTACAAAAAAAGAATCTATAAAAGCAAAATATCGATTTTTCTATTATGATAGTCTTACCTTCATTAAAGGTTTTTTTTTAATTATCTGAAGTGGAAAAATGTTTCATTGAATAATTTTTAAATGAGAATGACTTAAATATCATAAAAATTGTATAGACCCTCCATGCTTGCTTGAATGAGAAAAATTATTAAGGCAACATGTGTGAAATTTTTTAATTTTTCCACTCGATTTGTTATAAATAATAATTAATAAATAAAACATTGGGTGAGAATAACATTGTTATTGTTTGCTAATTATTATTTATAACACATATGGTAAAAAAAACTTTGAAACGTTACCATATGTTTCTATAGGCGCTATTGGTTTTTAATCATTTTTAATTTTTCTCTTTTTCTTTAGAACAATTTGTGGATATAGTTCCGAAAGCGAGGTACCTCCGATTTTTTTGACACTACATATACTTACGTATTTTGATGCGCTGATTACGAATATGATAATGAAAATTGGCGCAAATTTGATTTTCATGGTAAAAACCATAAAAAACCCATAAAAATTCGGTTTTTTGCAATTATTTCAATTAATATTAAAAATTTTGAAAAATTTATTTAACAAAAGTTGTAGGCATTCCAAAAATACATATTTTAAGTTATTTGATTTTTTTTTATATCTCTAATAGTTTGGGAGAAAATCGTTGGTGAAGTTGCTGGTTCACCAGAAAGAGCGGACATTATGACATTAATGCAAAAAACTGAAAATCAATAATAATAATAACAATAAAGGCTAGGGGCTTCGCCCCTAGCCCCGTCAGAGGGGTGGGGGAGGGGGTAACCTCCAACCCCCCGTATTATATATTACACGACATGAAGACCACATGTTGCGCGGCCTGCGGCCGCGCAAGGACCAAACTACCGGGGTGCCACTAACAGTGGCACCCCAACCCCCCCGTATTTCGGTCCTATTATATATTATATATTATATATATAATGGACCAAAGTCGTAAGTCAGAATAATACGTATTTTACATAATGTAGAAAACCATGTATTATACGTAGAAAACCTCGAGTTTTCTACATTTACCCATCTCTGCACAACCCGGATAATATTTACAGCTGTCAAAGTAAGACTTGTAAAGAATTACCATTTAATATTGATATAATGTGGGTATTTCGTCACATTTAGGTTAATTTATGTTTTTTGCAATTATATCGTAAACTAATTGGTTTTAGTAAAAAATGCACTCGACACAAAATATGTATTTTTGGAAGACCTACAACTTTTGTTAAAAAAATTTTTCAAAATTTTTAATATTAATTGAAATAATTGCAAAAAACCGAATTTTTATGGGTTTTTTTTTTGTTTTTACCATGAAAATCAAATTTGCGCCAATTTTCATTATCATATTCGTAATCAGCGCATCAAAATACGTAAGTATACGTAGTGTCAAAAAAATCGGAGGTACCCCGCTTTCGGAACTTCACCCCAATTTGTTTCAGGATGGAAAAAAAATTTGGCAAAAAACAATTTATTTCGATGAAGAAGGTTCTCAAAAAAATTTGATTTGGTATTTACTATTTTCAAAAATCCCTGTATCCAAATAAGTCATCCAAATTTTATTGAAATCCGTTAAAAGGTTCTCGAGATATCCTGGCGACAAAAGACGCTACACACACACACACACACACACATAAATACATACATCTGGACATTTACTTAAAAATGAAAATTTACGCTTTTATCTTAACGATCACAAATCTTCCTCTTTGAGAAAGCAAAAATATCAAATTTAGAAGAACAACATTTACCTTTTTTTCAGCTGATTAGTTTTTATCTTCTGCTGCAGATCTATCAGTTAAACAGTTTTTTTTGCTCAATGAATAAATTGTAAGACACGAATAAATACAAAGTTTTTATTTTAAATAAAGTAATGAAAAAGTGAGAGACATGTCATTTTCATTTTTTTAAAGAGAGAAAACAATTAAATAAAGTCGTGAATTTTTGGTATCAATGGATTCGTGAGGAAAAACTGCATCGAACTGTAGTAATTGAAATTATAAATTTTAAATGTTTATAATAAACTATTAACATTGAAAATATTGCAGTTTGATATAAATGAAAAAATACTACGGAAAAAGATACATAAAGTGCTTCGCGTAGTCCAATATCTGCAAGAATTATCAAATACGTCTCAAAATAATACGTCATTAACTGTCAACTGACATTGACTTTTTTAATAACGATCTAACGAGATTTACTTCACTATTGCATCGACTTCTACTAAAGTCGCAAATAAATAATATACAATGTAAAAACATACGCGAGGAACTTTGCGTACTTCTTATACGTTGTAAATGTGTCAAGCTCGGCATCTTCTCTCTTTGTTCTGCTCGAAGACTTTACAGTAGAATAGTACGCAAGTGACTTTGTGTTGGATTTTAACTAAAAAAAACTGCGGAAGTACTTTTTATAATATAGATTGTTTAAATAATAAAATTTTAATTGTAAATTTGGAAAGAGCAGGTATGATTTACCCACGTAGACTGACTTTTATTTTTGAAAAATGACTCTGAAAATAAGTTGTAGATGCAAATGGTTTTCCTTCAGTATCTCCATTTGACATGTTTGTGGTTTAAGTATGTTTTTCCATTGTAGGGCAGTATAGTTTACTATAAAATGTTGTTCCACTTCTAATATTGCAAAATTACGACAACATGTTCATTTAAAAATTAGTCATTCACTCGTAGATAGACATTGTCACTCATGACAATTTTTCTAAATTTCGTTTTGGCATTATTATTCACATCATCTTCACATGCTTGCAAGTTGAAAAAATATTAAAAGAGATAGCATTTTTCGACATCAACAAATAAATTTTACCAAAACCTATGACAAAAAGTTTTTATTGGCAAAGGACATAACTATGACAATTTAAATGAAATGACCCATATATAGTTGGCCTTAATTTGTTAAAAATATTATGTTAAAATTGCAAAAATATAGAAATTTAGCCAAAATGGAAAAATGTTTTTTCAGATTAAAAGCTAAATTTACATAGATTGAAGAGGTAAAGTTTCTATACGTATAAAAATAGACAGAGACTTTCTATCGATTCACTTTCTCATTATTCTGTTGTTAGGAAACAGTAATTAATTCCAGCTTGTAAAATATACCAAAGGCTATTAGAAATTCAAATTTGCCGACGTTATATGAACTATCTTAAAATATTGAGAACCTATATCGCACTATTCAAGAAATCGGTAGCAATTCATTGAGTCGGATCGACACGCAAAGAAATCGTGGACACGGGGAAAGTGATATCGTTGCTAATAACGAAAAAGAAGGGGAATAAAAGAAAAGTAGGTAGCAAACGCATTAAACAATGGCGTTAACCGTCTGCTATTTACTTCTTCTATAACGGTTATTAGTGTAGTAGCCTTTCTGAAACATTATATTAGTAGTAGTTAAAATGTGAATCCAGTGAAGCGAGTACTAACTTTTTTCTTATTTCTGTACTATATTCCACTTCATAAAACCGGATGTTCCACGAAAGTACCGGTTCAATGTTAGTTTCAAATAAACAATAAATTTGTTTTCGAGTGCTTTTTTGTTGTTTAATCTTATTTGAAATTTCTGGTTTAACAACATTCTAAAGAGTGACTAACTAAAGGAAGAAAGATATGAAATATTTATTTAATTTTGCTTAAACAACTGGAAGTCTTGAAGTCTTATATTTTATACTATTATAGCATACATTATAATTTTAAATTGATGCTTTCTTTATTAGCTTTGTCTAATTCAATGTAGGTAGTAATAAATTTAAGCAGGACAGAAAGTGCGAAATAATATACATACACTTTGAATTTTTTTGTAGCGTTTGGACCCACATTTGTAACCTTAAAATGATAAACTCTCGAGGGTTGACGATTAATTATTATAAGTTAATGGCAGCGAATAACCGAACTGATAAAGATGAGCATAATTTTTTCCATTTATTTGTTAATCTTTGACTACTGATTTACCAATAAAAAATGGATTTAAATGTACATTGTTTCTCTTAATTGATAGCAAATAAAGAAAACAATATTAAAAAGTCTTAGGTAGTTATGAGATGTCTTATAGATCGATCATATTATGAGTATGTCAAAAGACTTTTTGTAGTTGTGTGCAGAAATCTTTGATTAATGCGAGTAGCTCTACTTGCACACACACATAACACTGTTCGAGGAAAACACAAGGTTATACAATCCTTTCACTTTTATCTCATGGCATCTATTCCCTTACCTCTCTATAACTTGACGTAAAGTAGCGAGCTCATAGATTTTGGTGTCAAGTGATCAGGACTCTACCTTGCATCGCGTAAAGGTCGTTTGTGAGTTTCTCACATTCGCATTCTTCTTAAGATGATTCTTCTTTATTCAACTTCAACCTAGGGATTAACCACATTTTTAAGTTGAAAATTTTACCATTCACGAGATATGAGGTAAGGGGCCGTACACAAATTACGTAAGCCATTTGGGGATGGGGAAGGGTTTGATGAAATCTTACGGCATCTTACATAGGGAGAAGTGGGGTTCCTGCGAAATCTTACGTAATATTTTTTAATTAAGGCCATGTGATGGATTATTACGCCATGGGTATTGTCAAAATTTGTCCGTAACTTTTCTCTTAAAGTATTAAATATTTTGTCACGAAACTTATAGTACAATTACTTAAAATATCATTAAGAAGATCTCTCTGACCTGAATTTGTTTGAATTTTGACCTAAAATTAGTTTGGGAAAATTTTCGAAAAATAGCAAATTTTTAAAAAAATTAAATTTGAGCCAAAATTGAAACAATCTTGGGTCAAAGAGACCTTCCTAATGATACTTGAAGTCATTTTACCAAGTTTCGTGACAAAATATTCAATACTTTAAGAGAAAAGTTACGGACAAATTTTGCCTTTATCAGTGACGTCATACTCCATCACATGCCCTTAAAAGAAAATACATTTTTGAGGGATTTAATTGATACACTTAAAGACTTTAGACATTAAGGGCTGGTTTCACCAACTCCGTTTAAAAGTTAATCAGTGATTAACGGCAGTTTAACCGCTCGTGATTGGCCGATTAAGGACTTAATCATCGATCAACTCTTAAGCGGAATAGGTGAAATCGGCCATAAGTATTATAGTTTATCCATTAATTTTTACTATAAAAGCTATTATTTTGGAATAATCGTGCAAATCTCGAACTTGCATTTGTCTGAACATTTAACTTCCTGAATTTGCATTTGTCATAACTTTAAAATCACCAAACTCGCATTTGCCAAAAAATGTAAACCGCGACTAAATTGCATTTGTTAAAATTTGTCCGAACTTCTAAATCTTCGAACTCGCATTTGTCCAAACTTTGAAATCACCGAACTCGCATTTGTTAAATCATTCATTTACACGCACATGCATTTGTCCGAACGTTGAAATTACGAATTTGCATTTTACCGAACTTTGAAATCACTGAACTCGCATTTAGCAGAATATTCAACTCTCCAAATTTGCAACTGTCAGAATTTCTAAATCCTTGAATTTACGTTTGTCTGAACTTTGAAATCACCGATCTTACATTTCCTCGAATTTGCATTTATCCGAAATTTGAAATTACCGAACTCACATTTGTTATGAATATTCAACTCTCCGAACTATCATTTGTCAAACTTTTTAACTCACTGACTACGCAAATCACCGAATTTGCATTAGCCCGATCCTCGGAAGTAGTCTTTCCAAACGAGTCTTCTGATTAGCTGGCAATGTTACCGGGAAAGTTACCCGTCAATCAGAAGAGTCATTTAAAAAGCCTACTCTCCGAGGATCGGCCAAATGCAAATTCGTTGACTTGCGTAGTCAGTGAGTTAAGAAGTTTGACACATGATAGTTTGAAGAGTTGAATGTTCCGACAAATGTAAATTTGGAGATTTAAGAATTGTATTTTAATTTCACAGATATTTTTTTTTTAAATAGCGTTGGCAACTCAAAAATCATTTCGAGAGAATTGAATTGAATCGAGTCTATGCTTACCAGAAAACCTTGAAGTTGTTAAAAATAAGAATTATAAGGGGAGACTGCGACATTTTCAGCTATGTGAAATGATTTTTATATGATTTTTATAGTAATTTTTTACAAGGAATTCAACGGCCATAAAAAAGATTGGTCAAAAAATTTGTTGACTATATTCGAATTTTTATTTTTTGTCAAAATTAAAAGATTTTAAAACCCATGCGTATTTTTTTGAAAATATGTTTTTTAATAGAAAAAAAATTGGGGACTCAAAAATTTAAATTTACAATTTTTGAAGCATTATTTCTGCAAAAAATTAATTTTTTTCTGTAGAAAAGGGTTATATCTAACAATCTTAATGAAAAATAAGATCGAAAAAAATTTACAAACTTCTGAAGATGTTTAGGAAATTAAAAAATCATTTACGATTTTCCGCCATTTTAGCTGCATAATTAGTTTAGAAAAGTTTTCTGTTGCAACATGTTAAGTTTTTCCTAAGCCATTTTTGTTTTATTTGATTTATATTTTACAGCTCCCCAAATTTGGATAGTGAAAAGTGGACCACTAATTTTTTGTAATATTTAACTACTTAATTTAGTAGTTTTTACCTCTTACTCAAATTTTAGTGAAAAGTCAATACAATTTAGGGGGCGTCCACAAATAACGTGACATCTTTTTTTTTCTTTTTTCAACCCCCCCCCCGCCCGCCCCTTGTCATAACTTATCACACATTTGTCAATCACTCTTTTAAGTTATGTCAAAATTTTTTGAACCTCCTCCCCTCTCTATTTTATATCGTGTTAAAAAATTATTATATAAATTTTTTTATTGTCTTGAAGTTTTCATATTTTGAACTCCAAAAAATTACTAAATTTTCAAAAAACATACAAAAAACACATTGGGATATAAGACCTATATAAGCATTTAACATATAAAAATCAAATAATAGTCATTAAATCTGAATCAGTTAAATATGACTAATTATTAGTAAAAAATTAACTTCATTATAAAAAGTAAAATTTGACTAATTAAATTAGTAAACAGAATTTAGTTAAACTATTCGTTATTTGACATAACCTAAAAGTGAATTTAACCAATTAATAGTTATTTTTTACTAAATGATGATTAGAAGAAATATAACTAATTTAATTATGAATGTGTAAAGATAAAAAATCTTTAATGATTTTTTAATTTCCTAAACATCTTCAGAAGTTTTTATATTTTTACCCTTTTCTCCAAAAGAATAAAATAATTTTTTTACGAAAAATAAAGGTTCAAAAATAGTAAAATTTAAAATTTTGGGTCGCAAATTTTTTTTCTATTAAAGAAACATGTTTATCTAAAAAAATTAAGCATGGATTTTAAAATCTTTTAATTTTGACAAAAGACAAAAATTCAAAGATTGTCAAAAAATTTTTTGGCTGATTAAAATTAAAAATTATTTTAAAAATTGTAGCGACAATTAGTTAAGTTAATTCTTTTACATAGCTGAAAATATCGATGCAGTCTCCCCTCAAAACCATTATAACAAAGATCTCCCTGTCAAGCGATAAAATATAACAAAAGGTTTATTACATAACGTATTTTCTAATTAGGTTATATTTTAATGCGAGAATTCTTTCTAATGTAATTGGTAAAATTCTATTGAAACCAATGATTTAATAAATAGTAAAATAAAAAATAATAAATCTAATTCACAATTAAATATTACAGCAATTATTTTTACGCCAGAAATTATATATTTAGGCATTATAAGACGTTTGAAAAAAACCACGTGCCTTTATGAGGGAGGGAGGGGGTCTATCAAATGCTACGTTAAGCTACATGGGGGGAGGGAGGGGTCGAAAAGTTCGAAAATTGGAGCCACGTAATTTATGGATGGCCCCAGATATTTCTTTAAAAATATAAAAGTTCAAAGAATATAACTTTATCGTGAAATTATTAAATAAACATTTTTATTTTTTACTTGGACGGCAGGTAACAACTTTTTTTGCAATTTTTGTGTTTTTTTGGGTCCTTAAAATATTTCTTAAAATTTCTGTAATAAATAAGTCTCAGAATTTTATCTTTCGAACATTTAGGAAGGGATATATAATTATTTTTTGCATTGAAAAATATTCATTTTTAACGATTTTATAGAAAAATTTTAAACAAGCGATTTTTTTCATGTACAAATAAATAGAAAAATTCAGTTGTCTAGAGGCACGTGTTAATATTCCTTGAATTAGCTCAAACTTACAGTATACATGTTTTTGTACCTTGATTAATTTTCTGGGTGGAGACAGAAGATTTGATAACATCATCTAAATAAGAGCTACCCTAATATATATTATGTAGAAAAGATAATAACAATAAGATTTTTTTCACATGTATAACTGAATTTATCGATTTCTCCAAGTTAATTTAATATTATTAAATTCAGTTAATTGTCAGACACTGTATTGTTCACGTCTTGACTCTTTTAAGTATAAAATAATTTTAACAATTTTATATTTATGACTTTTTCTATTTAATTTTAAAAAAAAAAAACTTTTTAAAGGTAACTTACAACTATTTCTTCATATTGTAAATTTTATTAATGTATTTCTTTGTATTAAAGAATCTTATCAATTTTTAAATAAATTTTTACAGTTCTGATGTGGACAGCATTGACGGTCGAAACGTCAAAAAAAGTGTTTTTTTAACCTTTACTTTTAAATTTTTGACTGACTCGGAGAAATCGATAAATACAGTTATACATGTGAATTAATAACACAGAGTGATAGTTAACAAATATTATTAAAATAAGATTTTTTAATTTAACTATTAATTTTATACTTTTATTCTACTTAATTAAAATATCTTGTCTGTTTCAGAGCGCGGATGCTTGTACGACTTGTAAAATTTGCGGCGGTTATCGATTACTCCCATGCTCTGTTTGTAATGGAAGCAAGAAATCTGTTCATCGCAACGATTTTACGACAGAATTCGTAGCTTTAAAATGCATGAATTGCAATGAAGTTGGTTTGGTACGTTGTCAGCATTGTTAAAGAACATTTAAGCAATTTAAAGACTCTTGCGATCGACCTCATCCATCTTGATAAAAACAATTTTCAATTGTCTTATTAGATAACAATTTGAAACTGATAAATCTTTGATATTTTTGTTTTTTTTTTCTACAAGAAAATACTGCAAAGACACTTATAATAGGATAAATAATTTTAGTGTAATGAAATGAATTGTATAAAAATAGATACGAATCTTCGCTATCGAAGGAAAAATTGCTCATATAATTTGACCATTACAATAGGAATTAAATAAGCCACTATTAACTTATAACATCGTAAAATAAGGTGCTGCCAGAATATTATTTGTAGGTGTACACTTATATAATTATAACAAACAGATACAATTCAATATAGGTATTATGCACACTAAAAAAGTGTTTGACTAAACTTGTGATTGACACTGTATTCGGAAATAGAAAAAAAAGCTAAATCAAAAACTCAAGTAAATATATGCAATGCTGCAATAAATCAAGACATAAATTCGCTATGTCTGACTTCTATAATCTCTATTGCCAATCTTCGTTTAATTGTTGTACCTATAAATAATTTACTTTTTCTATTTTCGGGCACAATTGATTCAAATCTTTTTAAAATTGTCATTTTCCGAAAATGTACAAGTACAGTAGTGTACATCGATGCTTTACCTGATTACGTGGTTAGCGTTTGTATTTCTCTCATTTTTATAAGTATAGAACAAGCGCCAACGCAGAAGAAATTGATGAAGACTACTGTAAAAAAAATTATAAAATTGTTTTTTTTTTATTTTTGTCGATAAATATAAGATCTTTTAATTTATTGTAAATTATTTATTAAATAAAGAATGTGGTATTTTGTAGCACTCTTTTTATGACTTCTATAAATTATATCCTAAATTGCTTTTAATAAATAACATTCCTGTTTTTTATACCTACCTTGCAAGAAAGGGTTGTTTGAGAGAAATTAAAATGGATAAGAATATCGTTCAATTTAATAAAACTTTAATTCCAATTAATGCAATTTTTTAATTCCAATGTTTTAATTATTTTAGAGAGCAATTATTTAGATACGTTTATATATTTTTTAATTCTTAATGAAAATGGCATACATTTTAATTCTGGTAAGGTAGTCAAAATTGAAATTAATTTAATGCTGTTTTATAGTTTGGGGTCGTTCACAAACTACGTCACGCTGTACGAGACCCTTTTGGACCCCCTCCCCCCTAGACGTATGACGTAGTTTGTGAACGACCCCTTTAAAAAAACGAGCCAACTGTTATGTTCAATTCCAAAATTTCAAATGGTGTACAATATAGCGCGCCAGGATGTAGAGGTCACTACTTATAACTGACAACCACGAAAGACGCGCATGTGTTGAGGGGATTAGATTCTAGAGAGTGTTTAATCAGTTAAATGTAATATTTTATTAATTAAGAAAAAATTTAGTTGTCTTTGTTTTATATTGTGAACTTTATTTTAAATAAGTTGATGAATTATTAATAATAATCAGAAGTGGGATAGATGTAGGTAAGTGAACCAATTAAGTAGCGACGAGTTTAACTAACTTTATGCGAAATAGTTCAGAAGTTAGAGAGATAGTGGCCAAGAACGAAGACTCTTTGAAAAAATCAATGGCGAAAATAGAACGACACAAGCCGCGCAGACTAGAAGAAAATGGAAAATACGAACAAGTTGTGCGTAATTAAGTAGCTGAGATGCCTCGCAGGACCGGAGACATGCGATCGGCAACGTACAATCACAACATTAACTTTAGTGATTCACAGCCAGAATTGTTAATTCAGTCTATTCAAGTACTCAACATGCTTATGACTCAGCAATCACGAACGTTTACAAACCTGCAGGGAACAAAAAATGCACAGGAGCAGCAAAATCCAGCTCAATCGATTTAAATTACTAAAATTGAAGATACTGTTAGAGAATTTCATGACACAGAAGTACCCGAGAAAACACAGGCGTGGTTGAACGATCTAAAAAGTTTTAAAACTTTATACGGTTGAAATGACGCAGTGACTTTCAATGTGGCTGAAGCACGATTAAACGGTGGAGCGTAGAAGTGGTCAATGGACAAAGCAGAGGCTTTACAAACTTTTGATAATTTCGAAACTGCTTTTAAGGCTGCATAACTGAAACTTATGATGTCAAGAACGCAGAAATAGAACGAAATTCTTTAACATTATATGTTAGATAAAATCTGGTTGTGAAAAGGTCTGGATTTTTTTGTAAATGAAATTTATGATAAATTGGCAGCAGGTTTATGGTCAAAAGAACTTGCACATTACATTCTTGGACGATAATATAATATAATAAAGGTCAAAAGTATAATATAAACGAGGTACGCCGAGAATGAACCGAGGAACGTCGTGGACAACGAAACCCGATAAGGACAGAAAAAGAAAATATGACCCTGGCTTCATAAAGAGGTGAAAATGTAGGTGCGACATCTGTAGTTCGTCAGAAGGAAACACCAAACAGCGAGGTGGAAATCATCGTTTTGATCATCGACAGCGATGAGCAATTGTGGTAGTTGTTTGGTTTGCTTTGTAGCGTTAAGATCCCATTAAGGTTCAATGTAATCTTGTTAAATGTTTTAATTGTGCCGGAACTGGACATTTCGCACGAAATTGTAAACAGAATAGGCAAGAAACTACGTTTTTTTTGTGTAAACGTCCAGATTATGTAGCGTCGCGATGTAAGTTGTAACGAGGATTTTATATAAATCGCTCGTAACGAAAAACAATTTACCTGGACATCGTCAAAGCCAAGCCGACGCTGGAAGGGATATTCGCGGCGCGAGTTACAAAAGAACCCCTCTCTCAACACACGCTCAATCACGACGAAGAACACTTTATTTGTATTGTTGATTTTGAGGTTACGTCGTAACCTAATTTTGTAAATCACGAAAAGCACCTAGATTAGGGAATACTAGGCACAGTCCCAGGGGGGAAAAGAACATACTGAGTAGTAAAATCAACGGAGCAGAGGAGGCGACGTCGTTCGAATATCCTGGCACAGGTGACACCAGAACGAGACCTTGCGGGTCGGACGGCTGTCGTTCGTAGGCTATAAAGAGCACACACTGCGAGAAGACACTACCCTGGGAAAGCACAGGCACCTAAGGCTTTCCAGGTCGTGGGAGATAACCCAAGAGGTACCATAATGTTGTCAACACAAATGGGTCGAGGGTTGTTGACAACATCAAGCAGACGACGGAGCGGTGGCCAGCCAGACAGCTAAGTAAACGCAGCCACGGCGAACTACTACCGCGTGGTGGCAGCACCTCCCAGCGAGCGAGTGTCCACTCGCTGCAAGGCCCCGTCAACCAATCGTCGCCGCGCAAGCTCGACCACGCAACCAATAGGGTCGCGTGAAGCGGGCCCACGAGAAACTGAGGGACGAAGGACGCGGTAATGGCAATATTCAGCAGTGTGTGTTGAGAGTGGATTAAGGAGCGACGTTTGTCAACCCGAGATTAGGATTATCGGCAGAAGCCAAGTTACGGACACCTGGAGATTCGCGAAACGGTTTGAGAAGTTGAGAACTGGAGGCAAACTCTAGCACATTTCAAAGCTTAGTTTTCTCCACGACTTTGGTGCGGGTTCGAGGACGCCGACGATCGCCGGCTACTCTCTTTTCCCCTCCCAGCGGGTACTGTCCCGAGTTTAGGCTTGCCAATAGTGGTAGACCGTGGTTAAACCCCGTTTTTGTTCTTGTACATTAGGTTTGATAAACAATTTAAATAAATTAGAGTTGGTTATTAATTGTTTTCTCTTATTTATTTAGTTAGATTTGCTAATAAAATTCTCTCTCTCAGAACGTTTTCCCTCTGGGAACAGAGTCTCAAATTTATAATCACGCGGGTCCAGCGGGTAACCACTACAGTTCGCCTTACACTCGTTTTCAGGTCGCGAAGTCCGGGTGGAAATATTCACCTGGCGCCCGGGACAACCAGGAGGTTGTTCCGAATAAACAACCACGGTCTTCGTGGGTTCCCTGTCAGCTGGAAGAGCGTAGCTGACAGGTCGTCATCGGGTGTAAAAAGGGTCGGATTGACGGCGAGAACCGCCGTTTTGTGTTGCTTACTTACAGTAAGTAAGAATAAAATATAACTGTTCTTAACGAGACGGAATCCTCGTTACAAAGTTTAATAATTCGAATTCTCATAATAATGTACGGGAATAGACAAGTGTAAATATCGAAGAAACTAAAACTATTAATTCGTATTAGGTATTAGATACAGAAAAAAAATGTATTCAAGTGGGACAAATTGGTAATTATTTATTTAACAGCACAGATTGACATGGGAGCATTTGTGTGTACAGTTAAGTAGACAATTGTAATTTGCGAAGGTTCACAAATAGATAAAGTTCGGTCAATATTAGAAAGGTTTGGAAATAACAAAGCAAAATTGCCCGGTACGGTAGAAGAAACTATTCATGTTGATAATTCTCAAAATCCAAAAATAAATTTGAGAATAGTTCCAGTCACAGCACAACATTATGACACTATTCTAGGTCGCTAATCATTTACGGAAGACGCGGACATAATCTTACACGAGTAAGAAATGATTTGACGTCTGGCGAAATTGATGCAAACATTTGTAATCGATCTATTAATCAGAAATCTCGAGCTTTAAAACAAATAGAACTTTAACCAGGAACAATTAATTTTATAAACGTTAGGATAAATACGGATACCGATTATGAATTGTAAGGAAAAGCGCAAAGTAATTAAGACTGGTGATCGTGTCGGTGAATCAATTATCAAGATAGATAGTATGATATATATAAATGCATGAAAAACTAAAAATTTTCAGATTTCTAGATGGATCAGCGAATTTTCTTTTTCAATTATACACGTATCTTTTGGCCGTACGCACTCACAAGTGTTTCTTGTGGAAATTCCTAGAATTACACTTTAAACAGAAATACTAACTAGTTTGCGTTTACAGAACGACTTGAAATTAGGAGTACTCGCTTTTGCCGGGACCAGTCAGTATTGAATTTGCTCGCCAGTGGAGAGGGAAAAATTTAGAAAAACCTCTTCTGAATACAATCGGTTAATTGACAGTAGAATTCGTACAGGTCAGATACCGACAGTGCACACTTCATTATATCTCGACGTCAAACCTTCCACTCAAATTGTCTCACGAACGGGAAAAATCCCAGGCTATCAGGCGCGAACCAAGCAAGCTTGGCTTGGGAAGACCGCAAAGTTTAAGATTTAATCAACTGAACTAAATGCGTGGTTAGATAACTGAATTATCATTATAGAATAATATATAATAATAAAGTATTAATTCTTCAAAGAGCGGATCCCGAAATACTAGAAATTATTACAATTTTAAAATAAATCGAAAATGAACATGATTGTGTCGAAAAACGAAAATGCAAAGACTACGTTGTGTGAGATGGATTATTATTTAAAGAGCGTGAACTTTATGTAATACTCAAGTTAATGCAAAAATCATTAGTAATTCGCTGTTAGTATTTCACTTCGATACGAGTAATTTGTTTTTTCAATTAATATCGATCAAAACCGTATTTTTCATTCTCACGAGCATTCTACTATTCATTTTTTTGATTTCGTATCATACAGTATCATTTTTTCGATCGAGACAGATCGAACTTATCCTAATGCTATTTTGACAACTGGTGCTTTTTACATGATTAAATTAATATGGAAAATTCATTGAAAAGAAAGCAAACCAGGAAAGTCACTGTAATTAAATTGTAACGAAGCGATTTTTGTTACGCACCTTTTAAAGGGATAACCGCTAGCACCGGCACGGCACTCGCACCCATCGCCGCGATGGTGAGGAGTCACACTTTTCGATGACGCTCGGATCGAGCCATCACAATTATGAAAAGCGCTGGTGTCGAAGAATTCGAAGGGTTCGACCCAGGTGGGATCGATGAACACCTCGATTTACTCCTTCTGAGAAAACCAACACGTCTACTGCTCAGGTGCTTCTGTCTGGATCCTTGATCTTCATCCGCAGACGGCGTTGGCAAACCTGCCCTGGATTCCTGCCCTCGATGATTCTTTTCTAAGTATCCTGGAAGTCGGAGCTTATGATGATCAGCATAGGCGCTCCTATATTGATCTGAAGGTGCTGAATCTGCTGGAAACACCCGAATTCCTGATAGGACGGTTAACTTATGCGGTCCTGGCTTATCGACGACCTGGAAGGAAAATCCTCTAGAAAGTCTGATGGAGGCGCTCCTGCATCAGACTAAAGAGAATGGGTGTTTGGACCAGCACCCTGGATAAAGGTTCTTAATAAGAGTCGACAGTTTACCTGGCGATGAGGCGCTCCCCCGGTCATGAAGAAGACACTTGTTTAATACCGTATTCCCCAGGTCTTTAAAACAAATAGACATTACCAGGCCTTTGGTCCGCCCCAGAGATTAAACGCAGTTAATTCGGCTCGCGTGAAGACTGATGTTCCATGGGTCACTTGAACAGCATCCTTTCAATAATACAAGGTTAAAGAAAATATAAGGTCGCGGAGCGATGTTTTCCGCACCGTTCTTAGTTTTGCGTCCGGACTATTATTATCAACTCAAAATTTACAGATAGAGGCCGCGTCATCCTGAAGCGGATTCGGATTAGCCCGCGATGATCTCCACGTCCTGGTTTCAGTACTGTTTTGTCTTCTCTTCATTTTAGTTATTTATACAAAGTACGTTTTTCCCCGTTATTAAAATAGATGTTTTCATTTTTTCGTTATTTATAGTTTTATAAAAATTCGCTTTTATTTATTAATATTATTGTTATTATTATAATTATGTCTATTAATTTCTGCTTTTTATAATTAGTATAAACTCAAAGTTTAGTTTTCTTTCTTGTGGGGCGAAATGTTATTTTATTTACTTGACCTAGTGTGTCCCACCCTTTGCTTTTGCTTGCATTTACATTGTTATAATAAATAAATTTTTATATGTTTCGTATTTCCTGTGCTTTATCGTGTCCACACCTTTTCCTCTCAGTAGACTTATAAACCTTGGCACCAACGAGCTCATTCGGAGCATAAAAAATGTTTAGAAACGAAACCGCTTCGCTACATTGCGTCCGAACAGGGACGTGAAAAACATAAACCTGAAGAGCAAAAAAAATAATTCTAGTCTACTGAGAGGTAGGTTTTAATACAGTGAGACAACTCCACTACGATTTTTTAATCAGGAGTAGGAGTTAGGCTTGTGAACTCGCTTCTCTCGAAAAAGCAAGGTTTCATTAAGACCAGAGGACTAACATCTTAGAACAATGGTAGTCCAAGAATGTGCCAGTTGAAAAAGGCAGAGGCCATCGAGCATATGACCACTGTGCAAATCGACATTCCAGGGCCCTCCAGGACCCACGATTCATTCCAGCCGCAGGATTTATCCGCAGACCTCAGACCACACCAGCATCATGAGGGATCGCATCGGTAATGGATCAAATGCACAAATGGGGCTGCTACTTCGATGAAAAACACCCGTATTCCTTTTTAGAGCAAGTGGACGAGCTGCAGAGAGCTTACTGCTTTACCGATCATGATATAAAGAGAGGATTCCCGAAGCTTTTTCGCAGCATGCTTTGCTGTGGTACAAAAATGCTGTTAGAAGGGCTAAGACGTACCCAGAGCTTTTAAAGTCACTAAAGATCTTCCACCTGTTCCCAACACAGCTACGCAATCTTGATTTACAGATTGCTGACCGCGTTCAAGGCAGAGACGATAACATCGGAAGCTAAGCAAATAGAATCGTCACGCTAATAAGACGTAGAAGAACATAAGTGGTAACAAGATAGATAGACCAACTGTTGTCTGCTACAACAGGAAGCAACGCTGAAGTTATAAATCCATAGCTTGGAGATCAGCACACTTGACGACCTGATCCGAACAGTCTGGCTACGACTGTACATAGTGTTGCTGGAGGTGTAAAAGGGCCGGACACACAAGGTTGAACTGTAAAAATAAACCAGTAAAGTTCTGCTCTCATTGCGGCAATGATGAAGTTCTTACCAAGGAGTGCAAATGCCCGAAAAAAGAGAGGCGGAATCGGTCACAATCGCGGAAACAAACTAACAACTCCGTTCACAGATTCCAAAATTTTTCTAACTTGTAAATTAGGCGCAGCAGTTTTACCAGCCCCCTGGACTATAGGATGATGCCTTATCTAGAGACTTGTCTTCTTTTCTGAGAAGAACAAACTTTTGCTTTTTCCAGTTCATAAAAAACCTTCTAGCCCTAAGGCCGTCGTTCAAAGAGTTAAGAAGGAGTTCCGGGTACACATCGATCACCAATTGCAGGATCTCGTTAGGTATTCTATTCCTGCCTGGCCCTCTCAGGTTCTAACTTTTTTACCGTAATTTTTAGCTCCTCAAGCGTGAAAAGATTTTTGCTCTGTACTAGGCAAGAGAAATAGTCCTCTCGAGACCATGTTCCACATATGGGAATAAGGCTCTTATGAGCTGTCGTACCTAATTAAGTTTGTCTAGACCAGGGGTCTGTTGTTTAATAACCATCGCTGATTAATTCTTTCTAGCACTTCCGTTGACGTCTTATTCCCTACTTAAAAGCCTTTCTGTGTTTGTGCCACTCCTGCTCTAGCGAGAAGTCCCCCTTAGAGTGGGTAGATCTTCGTCAAGCTTTTCTTTTTTTCAAATCTGCTAATCATCGTTCCACCATTATTTTGAGTTCTTTCTGGAGTAATCGTGTCTACGTCGCGTCGGAACATAGAGTGGTTGCAAACTGCAATCACCTCACGCCTCTCGGCACGCACACTCTTTTCAACCATTTCCGTTTCTCTTACCCAGCGAAGTTTCGGAAATCAGCTAGGCTTCTACCAGTACTTTCTTACTTTATCTCGATTGAGATTACTGATCAACCGTGATTACTAACACGGTAGTGTTAGTAAGTGGGCTTACTAACACTTCCGGGTCTTTTGCCCCTCACAATCTCTTCCATCTAAATAACGAACTCAAAATACTGGTGATCGCTCAAGGTTGCTTCGACGAGCACTTCACTGTCTTTGGTCTTTCATGTCTTTCATGTCATTGTGAGGTCCAAAAGTGACTTCAATCCGCCTCTCCGAAATGTAAACTCCTGGCCCCGGTTTACTACGAGCAGGTCATTTCTAGTCAACATTTCGCTTACCACAGTGCCCTTTTTGTCTAAACAGGTTGTTTCCCACTCTAAACAAATACCATTGAAGTCTCCCGTTATGAGCATCTTCCCGCTAAAATCTATTGTGCGTTCTTCAAGAAAGCACTTCGGCCTCGAAATCTTTAAAGCGATCGTTCGGAGAGAAGCAGCAGCTATACACAGTTTGTGACGTTATTTTTTGGTCAATCCCGACACAGGCCAAAGGCCAAGTGGATTGCGTAAGTTTAGAGTATTTTGAGTTAGTTGTAGAGAATTTTTAGGCTTTAGTAGCTCAGTAAGGTAATGTTTTGTAATTTTTGTTATTTTTAGTTTTGAATTTTTACGTTTAACGATTTTTTATTTTTGAGGTTAAAATAACAAGTTATTTTTGAATTTTTAATACCTTTTGCTTCTTCTGATTTTCAGTTTGAGATTTGTTTTGAGTAGTAATTTTTGCTAAAGTTTTTTGGGTTTTTCAGTAGATTACCAGAAGTCCAGCTGAGATACTGGCGCTCCACTTATTAGATGGGGTTTAGGTTGTGACATTAGAGGGTTTTAGTTTTTGGGAGATTTGTGTCTGTTTTGGGAGTTTGCAGGCCTTTCTTGGGCGATGTGGCGTCGTCTGGGGAAGGAAGATTCTGGCAGGCCTCCGTGGGTAAATTGCCATGTTTATTCTGCGGTTGAAACTACCTTGTTGTTTTAACCATGTCACAATCTGGATCCCAGGAGAAGCAACTACCAGGGATTTTTCGCTTGGGATTAGAGTCATTTGGAATTTAAAGTTAGTGCAAAGTAAATTTTTGCAGGGTGTCTCCTCACCGGGAAAACCGGGAAATAACCGGGAATTTAAATTGACTGGGAAAAACCGGGAATTAACCGTTAAATTTTCCGTTTTAGTCTTAGCAGGGTAAAACACCGATTTTATGAGCTTCAGTGCGACAGCGAAGGAAACGTTATCCTTCAATCGCACCCTGATAGCGTCGTTCTTTTTGGCTTCCTTTTGTTGAAGGCCTTTCTTTTAGCCCGTAGCTCTGCCTTCTTTTTTGTGGTTTCTGTCTTCTCTTTCTTCTTCTTTTTCTATTGAGTGGCGGGGTCTTCCTGACACTTCTTGTTAATCTCGACCACTAGGTCGTTTAGCCCACAGGTTCCCCAGCAAAGGATTTTTCAATTCCGCCCTAAAGGCTTCTCGGGCTTTTTCTCTTTCTTCGAGATCCTTTCTTCGGCGGTATTCTAGGCTTTGCTTTTTTAACACAGTTTTGTTTCTTTGTCCTGTGATGAAGATGTCCGTAAATTGTCTGGTTTTGGGCTTTCCCTTTGGTTTGGAGACGCTTCTTAGCTTCTTCAGCATCTCTTCCTTTAGGTCCTTTGTTGATTATTCAAGGCAGCTTCTCCACTCCACTATTTTGTTGATAGTCTCCTTCACCAGATTTGGGTTGTTGTCCAGCTGCTTCGATTGCACGAACAACAGCGACTTTGTCAGCTCATAAGTCTTGAGCACTTGCTTCTCTAAACCAAATGATGGCGTCCTATTCCTCGGGTCTCGGAGGAGCAACACTCCCCTCTCAACCCAAGGTTTTTGTTGTCCGGGCAGCAGAAGCGGATGTTGATGGTGCATCTGTCGACTTACCTGAATCCGTCTTCGACCTCTCTCCGTTTCCATTTTTGTTTAAATTTAAAAAACCCATAGAGTAAAGGTTACCAGCACATCGTGTGTAGAGGGGCTGGTCGACTAGGTTAAGAACGGGTGTCCTACAATACGTCCACAATTAGGGAAGTACCTTTCATGTGTTCCAAGAATTTGCATGGTATCAAACAAACTGTAAACTCTAGTGGGCATTTTTAATCAAATAGCATGATAGAACCACTGAATTAGACTTTAATTGCGGCAATGAAAACTGCAGTTGATCATTATGAACAAAACAACTTCCAGTCGCACGGTCCCGTGCGATAAAAAAAATAAAACGTGACAGAAATTCGACTATGAGTGTGACTACGGGAAAAGCATGTTATGAGGCCTTATTAGAATATTTACCTAGGTTTGAGTAACGTAAATTTAGATAATTGACGGAAAAATGTAAAAAATACACACCTCTGATAGAAATCCAGCGTGAAATTCGTAAACAAATGAATAAACAAAGATACGATTTAGGAAGAAATAAACATGTAAAGTTTAAATTAAGCGATATTGTTTGTATACGAAGAAAACAAGCACCAACTGATCAGTCGAAAAATCTTTAAGCGACTTATGCTGGACCGTTAGTAATTAGGTTGTCCGTAGGGTTGCCAGAACATCGATTTACCAAATTACTACCAACTTTAGAGATTTAAAACCGCTCCGCTTAAAAATCTAAAAGAATCCCTCAGTTTTTCGTATAATTCACTTATATAAACCCGCTTCGCCTTAAAATCTAAATGAAACCCTCAGTACTTCGTAGAATTTAAAGCTCCACGAATTTATATTAATATATATTTTGTATAAAATTAATGTTAATGACAATTTATAAAATCAAATGAAGATTTACCTGTATCAATATAATTGATATATTAGTTTTATAAACTCTTTAATAATTAATATTAAAGTATATTTGAAAATAAATTACTTTAACCGCTCTAACTAACGTTCCGCTTCATCCAATAAAATGATAAAGGTAGTGGATCTTTCCCAAATTTACTATTATTCAATCAATCAAATACTGTATTCTGAAATAAGGTAATTCAAATAGTAGGAAGTAGGATTTCTTTCTTTGAAGGTTTAATTAAGGCAAACGCAAGCAGTACTCTTTTAAGGTATTAGTCGCGCAAATGCTCCCGCAAAACTCCCGCAAAATAAAAAGAACAATAAATAAACTTTTATATCAACTCACTTGCTTCCTTGTGACCTCTTCTAATGTAATATATGTAATTTTCACGATTTTGAGTCAGGTAATATAAGTTATCGTGATGTATTGCTCACACGTTTTCGACATTTTTCAATGAAACCACGTGAAAATGAAAAATTATGAATTTTTAAATTATTGTATTTTTTATACGGCGTGGTCAATAAAGCTAATTTTTTTTTTAAAAGACTAATTTTATCTCAATGTGTAACTTAGTAGTTTTATTTGAAAATCTGACGACTTGTTTTTTTATAAATGAATATAAGAGACAATTTTTACATGCATGTTGTGCTATTGCATGTAAAAGGTATAAACTTTGAATTAATATTTTGAAGCTCAGAAGTGGTCAAAGTTAATAGGATAGATCTCATTTCATAGATAAATACCTCATGAATACAGATACAAAGTTTTAAAGAAATCTGACGAAAATCAGTTTGCGCGACTAATACCTTAATTCTCTATTTTATGCTAGTCTATATTTTCATTCTATATCATTTACAACATTTAATTCTATTCTTTATTTTAATAAATATTTCTTATTAATCGTTATTTTTAAGTAAATTCTATAAAATTAAATTCGTTTACAAATCTTTTATTCGCTTTGCACTTTATTCAATGTCAATGTCTTTCGTATAATACGACAATGTATTCAAACAATTGATATTTACTCACCAAGAATTATATTACGCAATAACTTCAGGCGTCTTGCTTTTCTTTCAATATTTCTTTAACAATCTATTCAATAATTTTTTTTTATTCTTTTATTAATCTTTGATTTCAACTTCAATAAACAATAATCTGACACAATAAATTTCACAACTCTGATTTCAATATAAACTTTAAACTCAATTTTAACAACAGTTTTACTGTCGTAACAAACTTCTGGTTTAAGCACTTAGGTCAAAACTTCACTATCTCACACAGAGACCTCTTTGTCTTGGAGGTTCCATAAAAAGGCCCGCCTCCCTGACAATCCATTGAAATCTTACTTACAACAACAATCTTTTTTATTTATTTATGTAAACTTATGAAATAAGTTCCTGGTTTAAGAGAGCTGAAACTTATCTTACACAAAAGATTTCATTTCCTCTTTTTCGATTCTGAGTAATTTTACATTGAATGCAAGTTGAAACGTTGCTAAATGTTATTGAAGACATACTTATTATGTAATGTCTTGAATACTTACTTAACATATTATAATTAATTAATTAGATTGAAGTTCTTAACTCGTTTAAATAACGTTTCTCCAAAATCATGTAATTACTGACAAAGTATATGTTATGTAAAATACGTAACATCTTAATATTGAATAATAAAGAAGATTGTTAGAGAAATCCCTCATTAAGAAATTTAATCTTAAAAAGCATTGTACGAAAACCGTGTTAAAAACAACTCATTCAATTAATGTGCATTTTTGCATATTGTTCACCTTTTGACGACTAAGATTTCTCTTACTCCTGTATTTTGAACCACTAAATACAATTCTTTGTTGTTTATTTATTAATCATTTACAATACATACATACATTGTCCAATCTTTTAAAGTCTTTCCATAAAAAGAAACAAAAATCAAAGGATATTGGTCAAAAACAAAGATTTATTCTGCCAATCGAAATAATGCTTTTAAGAATATAACATTACCTATAATGCAACTTCCTCATTTTTATGTTTATTCATTCCTTAATATATATGTTATTTCCCATTAATATAAAAAATGTAATAATATTCCTTTGAATTTTGTTATGAAATTTAAATAAAGTACGTTTTTAAATAAAAAGTAACTTTACTATTTAGTACAATTATTTAACGAAAATAAATGTAATAATAAGTAACAAAGTCGATCGTTACAATTAATATTAATATTATTAACTAATAATATAAATAAGTGGATTGTAAAATTGTACATACAAAATGCCGAGGGGTTCTTTTAGATTTTAAGGTGAAGCGATTTTGAATTAGTGGATAATATTATATGTGACCTGGACAGTGAAAAGGGAGCTTACGTGTCAAAAAGTCATTTTTCATTTTTTTGACGATTCTGATAGATTTTTTTACCTCTTTCACGTGGTGTAAAAAAAAAAAAGTTTTAACACGTAAGCCCCCCTTTTTATTGTCCAGGTCACATATTATTTTAGAATTTAAAGCGAATCTGTCTGTCTATCTATCTATAATATAAACACCAGTTTCACTTGCAGACCATCGTCTCCTTCTAATTGAGCAGCTCAAGAATCTCACTTTTACTCTACCTATAATTATTTATTAGTCTAGCTGACTTCTCGTGTTACGCAAACACGATGAGGTTAACTCCCCGTTTATTTGGTTTTTTTTTTATTTTTTTCTAGCGGAGAGTAGAGGGAGCAGCAATAACCTTCTCTTCTCTGTTAAATCGTCAAAGTCTCGAATTTTCAGATTCTTTCCTGTCCAATCATTAGGAAAATGTTTTCTTTTTTTATAGGCCTTGCCCTCATTACCGTCGTCTGTCAAGACGCCATATTTTCTAAGTTTTCCAAGAAAAAAAGCGTATGTCTGAGCTTGACAAACTTGGACTAAAAACGTCGGGTTTCTGGATCTTCCAGATTCGATGTCAACTCTCGGTACCAGCTCCTTCGCTACTTTTCTCTTTCTCTCTACTCTTGGAACTTTTGTAGTTACGGCGATGGTCTGACCCTTCTTATTTTCTTAGTTTTGGATTTTAATGGAAAATACTCTTCTGCTGCCCTCTTTCATTTTTCTTATTCCAGGAAATGGCTCCTCATTACCTTAACGTGGATTGCTTCAGACCAGTCTGAAGGTCCGGCGCAACGTGTTTTTGGACCCTTGGCCGATCTAACATCCGGTCTAAATCGTGATTCTCTAAAAACATATCATATTCTTGCTTATACAGCGACGTGTACCTCACTCAATCTTCCCGCCGACGATGCCGCTTCACTCCCCCTTGGAGGCCAAATATCTAAGAGGTCACCCGGTATTCTAGAGTCACCAGTTAAAACAACTTCAACCGAGCACCAACGGCGCGGCAATTCGTATTCCATCCATAAATCATGAGCAAGCGTTGCATTTTACAAACACAATATTGAAGATCGCGTAAATTCAGCGATGTCCGAACCATCTCCAAACAAACAAATTTGCGCCACTTCTAAGAAGACAGAAGCCTTCTTAGGGTCACCTAGGCCCCCGAGGGCTATATACCGGGCAGAAAGGAAGGAAGAAGACATTGTAATCCCAGGAAGGGAGGGGTGTGGTAAAAATTACCGTTTAGCGGAGTCTGTGACATCCAAACGGAAATAGAAGACCCAAGTGTCCCTTTCGGGAAGGAGAAGTATTTAGCAACCCTTGTTAGTGCTCAGCAACAAGTTGCTAAACGCTCCCAAGGGCAGTACCCGCGGGAAAACCTCGTGGAGGCCCTTCTCCCAGCAACTGCCGTAGCAAGTGTGCTCACTCAGAACTAGGAATCGTGATAGGAGCGGTTTCGACGATCTGGACAGTGACCCAATCTATTCTTTCAGATATGCTGCTTAAGTCGCCAGATCTCTACTCGGCCCAGTCTCTCATATTTCCGGGTCAACAACCAAGTTGTGGCTCCTTTACTTGGTTCACTTACTGACATGTACTGACAGAGTGGGACGAGGCTTTGCGTTCCAGTGCGTTCCGTTACTACGTTCGATTCACCAACAACGAGGCGTCTCGCCTTCCATAAGAGCGACCTGCTCTATCACTACGACTTCGGGTACGACCAGTGGCCAGAGAATCGGACTCCTCTAGAGAGTCATAGTATCCTGGTACTGATCGGTACCGGTCTTCCGGGGATATGGGTCACCAGCGAAGCCACTGGACCTACTCGTATCAGTGGACGGGACTGAACCAGAAACAGCCCCGCCAGACCTACTCCTTACAGTACCAAGTGATCAAGTACTGGCCCGCCCTCACCCTTAAGACTTTTCCGTAGTCCTAGGTGTGACTCATACAGAACTCGTACCCTTCAGTCAGAAGAGACACACAGAACCTGCACCTCGACGCCAGGATCTTTTATTACACGAGCCTGTACCTGCCACCGTCCATTAACCATATCGTCGGGGCTAGTGCAATACCGCGAATCTACGTATTTCCATAAGAGTTATTTTTAGTGCAATTCGCCATGCAACAAAGTCTTTATGGAAATATGTAGATTCGCGGTATTGCACTAGCCCCGACGATATACCTATTGGCTTCTTCACGTTGACACCAGGCTGTATTTTGGGACGTTTGATACTTGTTACTGACTGTTCGCACAGCGCCCTCTAGCAAGCCAGAAGGCCCCTTGACCACAACGAAAAGGGCAGCGCCGATCGCATGATCAATGCTAAAGCTCACCCAGAGACGCGACAGTAGCTGAAGCTAATCTCTTAACGGATGGCCCTATCGGCTTAGCTCAGGCACCGCGGGGTCGCCAATCCCGTAATCAAATTCACGATTTGTGAACCTGATTCCTTGCGGAAACCATCTCCAAACAGTTTCACGACAGATTTTGTAACCCTGATGCCATTCATTCATAGGCAAGGTGAAAACACTTTAGTTTGACGGTGTCGTTTGTCAGAGCGGACAGACAACCGGTCCGTCAGACGCTTCTCCCAAATCGAGTCTACTCTACTTCAACTTTGGTTAACCATAAAATGGATCCCAAGCAGGCAGCAGTGTCCAAATCTTTTCAGACTCTTACGTCGTCCACAGCTGACAAGACTGATCAGACCCCACTCTGAAGTAGTCCCCTAATTTTTGTTGAGTCTAGGGATTTTTTTATTCATATTGTGACCTGGTAAGTTAAAAGTGACCTTAGGTAAAAGAAATTAATATTCATTTTTTGGATGTAGTGACGCCGTACTGATCGCTCCATCACAGTATTTTAAATTCAAATGTTTTTCGCGCCCCAACATCGTGGTGGCGCTTACCTCATCGCTTGCACGTCTATCGGCCATCTTATTTTCGTCATTACGTTTTGCTGTGCGCTCCGTGACACTCGTGTTTCTGTGAAAAGTATTTATTAGTTCTATTTAGAATGAGTTCATCTGAGTCGGACCGTAAGAAAAGAATAAAACGACGTCGCTCGTCGAACGACAAGCTTTTGCGATAATTGAAAAAGCTCGAAAAGAAAATCAAGAAACGCAAATTCGCGAGTCCAGCTCTTCAACATCATCCAAATCTTCCAGCCCTGAAAGAGATAACACTTATCATTCAGACAAACATAAGAAATATAAAACACGATCTTCTAGTGTTAGCAAAGAGCGTTACCTGAGAGGAACGTCCAGCTCTAACGATTCGCACAATGAAAGCGACGAGCGCTACTCGAGAGGAGCGTCTCACAATTCTTCCTCTCCACGTCGACATATCGAGGCGTCACCCGCGAGGGACGATACATAATAGTCCAGTGGAGAAGGTCTTGGAAGAGCGTCGCCCGCGAGGCACGTCAATTTCTGAAAGAGACATGTCAAAAAACGATTCGTCCACAAAACCAGGTTCTGAACAAGGAAAAAATGGCGTCCCTGTGTCGGTAAATAAGAGCACAGCGGATAATCTCATATCGGCAAATTTAAATGCCGATAAAGAAGATTCTCTCCTTGATCTTCTTGGTGGATATCCTTTTCTAAACTTCACAAACAAAGAAAAGATAAACGAAACTCTGTCAGAATTATGGACAAAAATTATTAAAACTGGATTAAACAAAGACACATGGAAAGAACTAATTACCAAATATCCCCAGGCCGAAAATTGTTCCATGATGAAAGCTCCAACTATTAACCCGGAGGTAAAATTAATCATGGGTAGTACATGCAGGCCTCAAAAGAGACCAATACCAAGTTCAATCACAAAACCAATTAGGTGCAGCAATCAGTGCTCAAGGTCGCGTTTTAACTCGCTTATTAGAATCGCGAAAAACTCCAGAAAACCTAAACATTGTTGAAATAATATCAATTTTTGAAGATTCTGGCAAAATAATGACAGACCTTCACAACGGTTTCTCGAAAACCAGGAAAGCTTTCATCGTCCCAGGCATGGATCTAACCGGAAAACACATAGTCGAGGACTTTATTGTGGACACAATGTTGTTCGAAGAAAATTTTTCAGAAAAAATAATAGTGGCACAGGAAGTGGAAAAATCTAGTAAACACCTGTCAAAACAACCACCAAAGCCAGACACCAGGAAACCGACTCGCCAAGCCAGCGCAGCTGGGCCCTCTAATTACAAGGCGAATCATTTAAACTCGAGGGGCCCTCCGAGAAAGAACGCCACGAGCTTCAAGGGGGAAGGCCATCAACGTATGAGAGTGGCATCCAATATTATCAACCCAATCAACGCCAGAGGCATTAAAGGTAAGCGAAGTAGGCGGACGTCTAAAATTTTTTAAACACTCCTGGAGAAAAATAACCTCAAATACTATCATTTTAGAGAGTATATCATGGTATAGAATACCATTTGATAAAAAACCGTTTCAAACAGAAACACCTTTCAAACCTTGCCTGCCTTTAAAAGAATACCAAAAAACAGAAAAAGCAATGATAAAACTTTTAAACAAAAAAGCAGTAATCACTTGCATCCACAGTGATGGAGAATACATTTCTTTTTTTTTCTTAAGGCAAAAAAGCAACAGGCAAGACAGGTTTATATTGAACCTTAAAGGTTTAAATAAATTCATTACTCCCAAGCATTTTAAAATGGAAAATGTTAAAACCGCATTAAGATTAATTACTCATGACTGCTATCTTTCCTTAATGCATATCTGCTAATTCCAATGGCGGAAAAATATAGGAAATTTCTTAGGTTTGAATTTAACGGTACGGTTTATGAATTTACTTGATTGCCATTCGGGCTTTGCACTGCACCATATTTATTCACAAAAATAATTAAACCAGTCATTGAATATCTAAGGTTGCAAGGAATAGTATTAGTTTTTTATCTTGACGATATTCTTATAATATCGAAATCTCTAAAAGAATGTTTAAAAAATACAAAAATAACAGAGGAACTACTTGAGTCATTAGGCTTTATAATTAACAAGGAAAAAAGTTCTCTTGTTCCGTTAAAACAGTGTAAATTCTTAGGGTTTTTATTAAATAGCGAATCCTTTTCTGTAGAGTTGCCAGATAATAAGGGAGAAATTATTAGCAGGTTAGCAAAGAAGTTCCTAGTTAATAAAACTTGCAAAATAAGAGAGTTGGCTAAATTTATCGGAATTTCGGTAGCTGCATGTCCGGCTGCTAGCTATGGCAGGTTGTACGTGAAGCAGCTAGTACGAGAGAAGTTTCTCACTTTACAAATCTCTGGTAATGACTTTAATAGGAAAATGACACTTTCTGATAAATTGAACAACGATCTAGAATGGTGGATTAAAAAAGCTGGGGATCCGCTTGCAAAGGTGAAAAAGCTCAAGGTTGGTGGGACAATAAAGCACGGACACACCACATAAATTACCTTGAACTTGAAGCAATTTACGGTCTGAAGTGTTTTGTTAAAGATCTTTTCAATTGTGAAGTGCTGCTACGCATTGACAATACGACAGCCATCTCATATATTAATAGGATGGGCGAAATTCAATACTCGAAATTGAATCAAATAGCAAGGGAAATATGGCAGTGGTGCGAGAAAAAGGCTACCTGGATTCATGCTTCCTACATTCAATCGTCACAAAACAAAGAGGCTGACGAACAGTCAAGAAAACTTTCCGTCGAAACTGAATGGGAACTCTCAGACTGGGCCTTTTAAGTAGTTAATAAAAAATTAGGCAGTTTTGAAATTGACTTGTTCGCATGAAAAATGAATAAAAAATGTAGAAAATATGTTTCCTGGCATAGAGATCCCGACTCCTTTGCCATAGACGCTCTGACAATAAATTGGTCAAAGTATTATTTCTATGCCTTTCCACCATTTTGCTTAATGCTTCAAGTTTTGCAAAAGATTAAGTCAGACAAAGCAGAAGGGGTTGTGATTGCACCACTCTGGCCTTCGCAGCCTTGGTATCCGCTATTAGTTTCTCTCATGATATCGAAGCCAATCACGTTCAAACCAAATAACTCACTTTTATTTTCTCCTTCTAGGATGACATACCCGCTAGCGACGACGCTTTCCCTGGTAGCCGTGAAATTATCAGGAAAGCGTACGCATTAAGAGGAATACCTGAAGAAGCGGCAGAGGTAGTGATTGCATCCGTATCCGAAAAAACCCTTAACCAATATAGTAAGGGATTCGAGTTGTGGTAGAACTTCTGCAAACAAAACTTCTCTGCTAAATAGCTCGAAATCGACGATTCTAAGCTTTTTATACGGAAGCCATGACTTACACAAAGTCATATAGTACTCTTAATGTCTACCGAGCAGGATTATCGATGATAATGAGTAATGAACAGGGCAAGGATGCTCAAATATCGAGACTTTTTAAAAGAATCTAAAAAATAAAGCCACAAAAACCCAAGTACTCAACGACTTGGAATCCAGATCCGGTTATTCATCATCTATCAGCACTTTACCCGAATAAAGAAATAAGTCTCGAAAACATTACGAAAAAGCTCGTTACTCTTTTGGCATTATATACTTCTCAAAGAATCCAAACTCTCTGGAATATAAAAATAGAAAATATCGTACAAACAGGAAAATTGATCCAGATCAAGATTCCGGCACGCTTAAAAACATCTGGCTTGAATAAGCAACAGCCTGTCTTAAATTTACCCTTCTTTACTGAAAAACCTCCAATTTGCGTAGCAAAAACAATACAAGCGTATATTTAACGAACGGCAGACTTAAATAGAAATGTCACAAAACTTCTTGCTACTTTCAAGAAACCACATCATGCGGCAACAACGCAGACAATCAGCCGCTGGATTAAGCAGGTTTTAGAAGACAGTGGTATTGATACTAACAAATTTTCTGCCTATAGTACAAGGCACGCAGCGACCTCGGCAGCAGATCGCAAAGGCATAAACATAGAGTTGATTCGACAAACGGCATGATGGAGTAAAAGCTCAACTGTATTCGCCAGGTTCTATAATAGACCAATTGATCAATCGTCTGATTTTGCAAGAGCAGTGTTGAACACTGAAAATTGAACCTTCGTAAATTATTTATCACAAAAATTTTGATACATCTCTTATAGATCTCTCATTCTTATGATTTCCTTAACTTAATAAATTTGTAAATTTTGCTTGAAAATAAAATAATGAATTCTTTATAAAATAATTGGGGGAATTTCTTTTAAATAGTAGGCAACTTTAAACATCTACATAATTATTTGATCTAAAGGACGAGGCAGCGAAATACAATTGATAGATTGAACGAACTTACCTAAGTGAAGTTCAATCGAAATTGTGTGAGCTGCCTCGTCCGAATAGATCAAACCCTCCCTCCCAATTCCCCCTGACTACAATTTAAAAGAAAAGTCCTTAAAAATAATGACGAAAATAAGATAGCCGATAGACGGGCAAGCGATGAGGCAAGTGCCACCACGATGTTGAGGCGCGAAAAACATTTGAATTTGAAATACTGTGATGGAACGATCAGAACGGCGTTACTACGTAATAATTTGATCTGTTCGGACGAGGCAGCTCACACAATTTCGATTGAACTTTACTTAGGTAAGTTCGTTCAATCTATCAATTGTATTTAAAGTTAAAGTTACTATTTCACGTAATATTTGGTCAAAATTCTTATCTTAAAGAAATGAGTATAGTTTTACTACTAATCAATCGTTGCTTGCATTTATTCAATGTTTCTAAATATTTCTAAGATAGGTTTTAAATGACTGTTAAGACGAATCTCCCTTTTTTGTGGCCATGCCTGCACTTACTCCGAAAACCAGATCTCGGTTTGGATCACGTTGCAAACAGATGTGTTCAAATTTCCTCTATTTCCGAATTCTTACCGAGGGTCTCAAGGTCCTCACTTTTAAGGCCAGGTTCCTCCAAAAAACGTGTTTTTTTCAAACTTATTTTATTGATACTACAAAAATTATTTTTGAATCAAACTTTTTTCATATATACAAAGACACATAAAAATACTAATTGAAAAAAAATTAAAAATTTTTTTTTTCAAAATGGCGACACCGAAAATAGCTGTTCAAAAAAATCCCTTTTGTTGGTGGGTGTCACGATATCTCTGGATCCATTCCATTGACAGCAAAAATCAAAATGGTTTCTTATTCTGTATGACATTGGCTATGGTGTGAACTAGAATGAAACATTTTTACCAAAAACAAAAAACAAAATGGCGAACTTTTCAATTTTTAACCCTTTTTTTCACTTTTAATTGTTTATAACTTTTTTAAATTATAATGAATATTTTTGGTTCTAGTTCACACCATAGAGAGACATTTGAAGAGTAAAATGCCGTTTGGTTCATGTTGATAAGTGCAATAGTTTCTAAAAAAGAGTGACACCCAGTTCAAAAAACGGGGTTTCGAGAAAAACGTGGTTTCGAGAAAAAGGCGATTAAAGTTTTTGTTCGTGAAAAATCGTAAAAAAAGTGGATTTTACACATATATCCAATCCCGTTGCGTACACAACTTCTTCCTGGTAACCATAGGTGTCATTTTCAAAAATTTTTGCATTTCTTGATACAGTTCTGTAATCTTTAGACGCTTCTGTGGCCGCTCGAGCGGCCAGATTTACCGCTTAGCGCGCACCGCTCTCTTCTCTTTTATACCTACTTCTCGGTCGTGAGGACCTTCGAGACTAATTCTATATTATTTCTAAGAGTATTTTCTAGCAATTTACGGGGGAAAAAAATTTTAGATTTTTTAAAAATTGTTTGGAGGAACCTGGCCTTAAGTCCCTTTTTGAGATTCAAGGGGTCAACTTCGCGCGATTTTCGACAAATTGCTCTCTTCACTTTTCAATCAATTTAAGCATTTAAACCTTCTATACAATGTATTTTCCAACCAACGCATTTCTTCGATTGTGCCGCGACTTCTGTGAAAATAACTGCCTGAAAAGAATCAACAGATTTGAATAAACTACCTTTTCAGTGTATTTGTGTGTTCCCAATCATTTATCAAAACCTAGAATTACAGTCCACTATAAATTTGTTTAGTTTGTGCTTTCTGCTCAAACAAATTGCGTTATATTATTCGATCCACTCCAGTCGGTTAGTTCCAGAAGGAAGTGTATATGTAATTTTAAAGTCAATATTTGTAAAATTACAGACTCCTCCTTGAAATCGCTATATTTTATTTTTAAAACAAGTTTTAGTAGGCAATAGATTTTAAAGTAGATATAAAAAATTTCCAAAAAATGTAATTTTCTAAAAGTAATTCAATAAGATTAAAAACAATACTTTTTATATTACTTTCAGGAGTAAGCTTATCTTAAGCTGA
Organism: Ganaspis brasiliensis; assembly: GCA_037103525.1. Lineage (NCBI taxonomy): Eukaryota > Metazoa > Arthropoda > Insecta > Hymenoptera > Figitidae > Ganaspis > Ganaspis brasiliensis. The sequence continues at coordinate 3,970,448 of JAZKLR010000181.1, read as the reverse complement.
CAATATAAGGGAGAATAATAACACCTTAAAAATCATTAAAAAATATGGCAAATTTAAATTGAATTTAATAACTTATACATCCAATTCTCCATCAATTACTAAATTTCATAGCTACTAAATTTTAAAAATAAAAAATTTCAGTTATGAGGCTCATAAAATTGTTATTGAAGTATTTAATCAAAAACATAAAAAGTAATACTATTTTTTGAGCCCCAGTAAAAATTTATATACAAACACAATATTAATAAAATCATTTTAGAATATTATCATACGATAAATAAATTGTGTTATAACAAGAAATACTTATTCAAAATAAAGAATTTAAATACCTTTAACGGATTCTGAAAAAACTGAAAAAAACTTTTTGAGGCACAAAATTCACGTGATGTGCACAAAAGAAACTAAACTAGTTTTTTCTCTTCAAATATGCACAAAAAGCTTTATCTATACAAACAACAAATATTAAAAAATACGTAAGGTGCTGCCATTGTAAACAAATTTATACAAAATGTTTATCTTGGGTCCCTGTTTATCTTGGGACCCTCTCCTCTACTATTTATGGAAAGTTGGACAATACACTGAGAAAAATTTTTAGTTTATCCAAATAAGAAAATTTTGTTGGTCGAACTGAAAAATTATAGTTCGATTTGGCGATAACTAAAGCGCCAATATCTATTTCATCTACAAAATCAGTCGTTTTGAATACAAAGGAAAATTTGGTTTAAATTTCGATTATACTTATATTAACTTTGACTTAACATTTGAAAATACTGTGGCGTTGTATTTATTAGTTCAAATCTATTATGAAGGCCAGTAGTGTTTACATTTGGATAGTGATGTCTAAGCTTTGTCTTTTAATTTTCGTACAATACAAACAGACGAACAATAGATATATTAAAATCGTTTCCCTCTGTATTATTATTGTATAGAATATCAACAAATTCCTTAATTCATTAATTTATATTATATAAGGTCTTTTTACTAAAGCAAAAAGAATAGGGCACAAATAACAACAAAGTTTTAAGCGACATAACAGACATGACCAACAGTCAAGACAATCAAGTTGATACTGATGATTCTGCAAAGAAGTTTGAGAATGGGAAGGTACGCATGCGCAGTTGCTGTGTCTTAACTATTTCCACCAAAGATACAAAAATATTTAAGTCTACTGCATTTTCATTTAAATTAACTATTTTTTGGAGGTCGAAAAATTCTGATTCGCACATCTCTAGTCGCTGATTACGAATCTGATATCAGGTTTCCAAAATTCAAAATGACGGATCCAATATGGCGGACATAATAACTAAAAAGTTGTTGATTTTTTATGAAATTGAGTATATGGAGGTTTTTGGGGACTCTAAATGCAAATCTGACATCAGATTTCCAATATTCAAAATGGCGGATCTAATATGGCACCCAGTAAAATTAAAAAGTTGTTGATTTTTTATGAAACTTCGTATATGGGGCTTTTGGGGACGCTCATTACAAATATGACATCAGATTTCCAAAATTCAAAATGTCGGATCCAATATGGCGGGCATTAAAACTAAAAAGTTGTCGATTGTTTACGATACTTAGTAAATGGGGGTTCTTGGGGTCGCTGATTACAAGTCTGGAATTAAATATTTAAAATTCAAAATGGCGAATCCAATGTTGCGAACCAAATTTAAAAATCAAATGGATTACCTTAAAAATGGTAAGTGAGGAATTTTAGAGAGCGCAGAATAGAAAAATGGCATAACAGTGTTTGAATTTAATAAAAGGACTCTTTTTTAATAAAACAAACTACAAATTTATATTCTTATTGTCAAATTTTTTAAAAATTTTGATCATTGATTATAATAGGAATATTGGATCCGCCAATTTGAATTTTGAAAATTTGATGCCAGATTCGTAATTAGCAACCCCAAAAACCCCCGTGTAATAAATTTCATGTAAATTAAAACAATTTCAACCAAAAAAAAAATTCGCCATATTGTTTCCGACATTATGAATTTTAAAAATCTGATACCAGATTCATAATCAGGAACCCAAAAAACCCTCGAGTAATGAATTTCAGGCCAATTTAAACAATTTACAATTTTTAAAATTGAAAAACTGTGAAAAAATATGAACCTCAACTGCGCTGGGGTCATTGGTCATACTTCCTCACAGCCTTCTTGAATTTATCACTCTTTTTAAAGTCATCATATTAGCTTTTCGAAATTTCCCGGAATTTTCACTTCGAACAATTGCCGACTACAAGTAAGCCCTTCACATTTTGAGAAACAAAAACCTACTTGATCGGCGCGTTTGAAAATTTCCAAGATACGGTATTTCAACACAGAAGTCTCTATGAATATTTAAAATTGAAAAACTGTGAAAAAATATGAACCTGCAAACGCGCCAATCAAGTATGTTTCTGTTTCACAAAATGTGAAGGGCGTACTTGTAGTTGGCAATTGTTCGAAGTAAAAGTCCGGGAAATATCGAAAAATTAATAATTTTGTTCACCATATTGGATCTGCCACTTTGAATTATTTTGAAAATCTGATATCAGATTCGTAATTAGAGACCCCAAAAATACCCGGGCAACATTTCGAGTAAATCTGATAAGCTTGCGAAATGTTTTAAGCGATTCTATTTGATTCTTAGATTTTTTGGCGACATATTGGATCCGCCATTTTGAATTTTAAAAATCTGATGTCAGATTCGTAATCAGCGACCCCAAAAACCCCACACGCAGAAAAATCGAGTTTAAAAAAACGGTACTGAGTCCTATTAGCGTAGCAATTCATTTCCATCACGAATTACAGCAAAACAGTGCTGTATATTTGGAACTCGTTACAGTTAAAAAGCACTGAATTATATACCACTTGCGCTCAAAGGTGAAAAGTTTGGGACTCACTCCTAGTCCGCACATATATGATTTCGGGAACGTTGTGATGGAAATGAATTGCTCCACTACTAGGACTCAGTCCAGTATAACAGGAATCATTCGAGTATAACAGTACTGAGTATAGTTAATCAACTATCTACTGCAATTAATTTAGGCTTCAATATAATTCTTGAATTCTCGATTTTTCTGCGTGCAGAGTATCGATTTTCAAGCCTTATCAACGTGCAGAAGTATCAATATCGATTTGTTAACTTTAGGAACGTTTTTCTCGAAAACTTGATTTTGGGCGTAAGGTCCCTTTTAACTTACCAGGTCACATATACATATGTATGTTTTTATAGTCCATGATGATACTAGAAAAACCTATAAAGGATTATTCAAAATTTGAATATTTTCCAAAGTTATAAACGATCAAAGTTTTTTGGATATTTTTAAACCTATAAAAGGTTATCCAAAATTTGAATATTTTCCAAAGTTATAAAGAATCTAAGTTTTTTGGATCGTTTCAGAAAATAACCATTTTACACGTTTGACTGTACCGATTTTGATAAATTTTGGAAGTGAGACTAAGGAATCGTACTTAAAAAAAATGTTCAAACTTTAAATAAAAAATGCAATTTATTTAAATAAATTAAGTTTTTAACTTTTGAGGTTACAAATAAACAATGCTCTCCATCGATTTTACCATTTCTTTAAAATAATCTTCTAGAGGAAACTTTTGAGATTTTATTTCAACAACAAAAATTGGGGATATTCTGTTACTTTAGTAATTCATTAGTTCGCGTTGTTAAAATTAGTTAAAAATTTTTTCAAACAAAACCATACTTAGTAACTATGCTTTTAGTACTATAATAATTTTAGTAAGTAATTTACTTACCCAGCATGTAGATGTAGAAACCCATAATTTATTTATCAATTTTTTTTATTAACTATTTTTATGTAATTTTAAAAAACCACCACAAATGCAAAAAATGGATTTTTCATCTTAAAACATCACCAAAAATACAACAGTGCTTTATACTTTTGTCGTCATTTTAATTTATCCTATCGTTTCTTTATGACCGGTGTGGGTGGCTTTTTTAAATTGTTTAAAAAATAGATAATTTTAACAAATTGTTAAATCAATTACTGGAATACTATTACATTCTCATCTTAAATGAAAAGGTCTTAAATTTCTGCGATTTTAAACTTTTACTACTTTCCAGATTTCTCGACTTTTTGAGACCTCCTGAATCTGAAAAAATGGGTTTAACGCAAATGTCTGTCTGTAGAAAATATTTTGTCGAACGACAACTTGAGTAAACATCGACTGCATCTTTGAAACGCTTTTTAAGATGCAAAAACTAAAGGTTGGATTATTGGGTGGCCATTTTGGACCAAAATTGTCAAAAATAACAAACTTTTGAATAAAAAAAAACAAAATTTCAAACTTTTTCTTCTTTTCTTTTCTTACACATAGAAATAGAATCAAGCAAATTTGAATAATAGAACACGTCAATTAAGGGGTCTGTCTCATACAAACGACCTTTTTCTCAAGATTTTTTTTTTCATTAATTTTTATTTTAAACTTTTTTATGTTTTCGTACATCAAAATGCACAATTAAATTATAATAAAAAACTTTATTTATTGATTTTTTAAGGTTTCTTTCCGAGAAATCACTGCTTGAACTATACCACTTTTTTCCTGGTTGACACGATATCTTAGGAAGGTTGCATTTAAAAGTAAAAAATAAAACGGATTCTTAAAATATAGATCACTTGCTATCGCATGAACTAGGATTTTTGTCATCAGGTAAAACAAAATAAAATGGCGGCTATTTTAATTTTTTGACCTTGTTTTTACAACTTAAATTGTTTAAAAATATTAGTAAATATTGATGAAAAATTAAAATTCTAGTTCATGCGATAGCCATTTATGTGTAGAAGAAGTCCTAAAAATGTTAGTCTAATCAATGCAATAGATTTTTTTAAATCGTGTCAATCGTGTCAAAAAATGCGGTTTCGAGAAAAACGCGTATAAAGTTTTTATCCCTTCACAATGCCGAAGCCGTTTCTAAATGGTTTCTTATGACGTTGCATATGTAAATGTTTTTGGGGTCGCTAATTACGAATCCACAGTCCAATTTTCAAAATTCAAAATGTCGTATCCAATATGCAGCACATTTTTTTCATCTACACCTTTTTGAAAGGTAAATTACATTTTGATCCCACTGTGCGGAGACACCCTTCTATTTTTGGCTTCTGTAGCCTGTTCTTGTGCTCGGAAATATTAATAACTATTTTTCCCTGATTTCTGCATTGTTTATATATGCAGTATAAAAACAATATTTTTGAAACATCGATTTGCTGATTTTTGTTGTTTTTTTGTATTGCAGAACGCCAAGCGAGCAGTCAAAAAATTTTTTAAAACAGTTTTAAAGAACTGGCCCGGTTGATTAATAATTCGAGTTATGGTTGACAATTTTATAGCACGAAAAAATACGTTTTTTCCATAGGTAAACAATGGTATGCATATGGGAAATGTCATCGCCTTTGAGCGACCTCCAAATATTGTTTGATTTAAAAAGAAAAAAATGTTTTTTTTTTAATCTAGAACAAATTTGTAGGAAGGGGGGGAAGTCTAAGCAAAACATTTCGGACTTTTATCTTTTTGGACCACCCTACTACATAGATATTCAGGGATGGTGAAGGCTATCGCGGGCCCTGACGCACAAAGAAAATTTCAAGGCCCCCGTCCTAAAAAACAAAATTTCAGGATTTGTTAATATGAAGTCCGAGCTCAGGCCCCTTTGGGGTACGGGTCCTGAAGCGCATGCTTCATGTGCTTCAAGGTTAATCCGCAACTGTAGATATTCTTCTTTTATTATACATTAATAATTATAGATGTAGATTCTTAGACAATGTTTGATGAAAGTTACAGAGCTTTTGTGACTATCAGATGTGCAACAAGTTGAATCGATATTTCAGACGCCCCTACTTTCCTCCCTTTGTCGAACCCTCCCATGACCTTGACGCAGCACTCGATTACTTCAGGAAGCTCTCTTTAGGACTATGTATGTATATATATACATATGACTACTTACACCTGACTGGGCGAGCTTTTTTCAGCTTTAAGTAAATAAAAAGCAACAAAGAAACAGAAAATAACAGCTCAATAACTTTTAACAAAAGACACTTGAAATTAAAATTACTATCTTAAAGTAACACACATTATAGACCTTTTCGCGACTCTTATCAATCCTGAAGGTTTCTCTAATCTAAATTAGTGAAAATTTCTACTATTTTTCAGTAGTTTTCGTCTTAAACTAGTACTATAAATAAAAACTGCAGCATCGCGTCTATTTTTCATGGTATTGCTTCAAGGCGTAAGGTTATACTTTTTATCATAAAATGTGACTCTCAAATTAAAACTGTAACACCTGATATATAAATGTACTTATATCTTAAGAACCCCTTTATATTTCTTAAGTATTTTGGTATCCTTTTAAAAAGGATATTCTAAACTTTATTTCTAGTGAATATCAAATTTTTCTACAACTTAGTTTAAAGAATGCAGGGTCTTGAAGTTGTATAATGAAAATTTGCAAAAATAAAGAAATTGGTTCACGGAAAAAATTAGTTGTAGAATAATTCTTGAATTAGTACAGGAACTTAGGATACGAGAATTTTTCGGGAGTTGTTATTATCAATTCTTTGATATATACCTAAGAGTTTTTCTAGAAGACTTATAATGAATTTCAAGAAGACTTCCGAAATTTAGAATAAGAATTACGGAACTCGTTTAAGAAGAGAAATTTTTTTAATTTGAAAAAAATTTTCACCCACGAGTACTCGAACTCAGTTCCTTGAGACTACAGAAAATCTCTTCGCTTTGTCCAACTGAGCTAACACGCGATTGTAATATTGTACGCATAAATCATACTTGAGTGAACTAAGCGCTATATGGGGGCCTGGTCAGTGTACTGCGCCTTCTATTTCAGTTCCAGAACTTTTAGATCACCGCGAAAGCAATCTTCCAATCGCGCAGCTATTAAGAATTCTTGAAGATCTTTTTAGAAATACTTGAAAAATTTCAGAAAGATTATTGAAATTTTTAGACATATCGCCGAATTATTTTCGTATCCTGAGTTTTTGAACTAATTCAAGAATTATTCTAGAACTAATGTTTTCCGTGTTGGTCTTTATCATGTGTTAACACGACAGTTTCTGTTTTTAAAAAAGGTTTATTGAAATAAATTATTATAATTGATTATAGGTACAGTGAGTCCTCTAGAATCGTTGAACTCTGGAATTGCAGATCCTTCGTAAACGTTGGATTTTTGGGCGGTGACATTTTACGCAGTCGTCGGGTTTTCAAGGTGCGCGCAACACTAGTCAATAGTTACAGATGGGATATTGTCCGACAGGCTGGACGTTTTTACAAGCTGCTATTTATAAAAAATTCGTTTGATTTGTTTATTTTTTTAAGCGAAATTCATGCAAATATTTTCAATATAAATAGGTTGTTTTAAGTACTCAAAAATATCGTGAAAGTGTGAAATCATGCAATCAACTAAAAGTAATGCGTGACATAACCTCAAATTTTAAAGAAACAAAGTTTTAGTGGAATATTTTGATAAGTGTTTCATATTTAACGTTGAATGATGTGAAATTTGTATATATATTTTTTTTATAAAATTTTAAAGGTTTTAGTAATTAATCTTTGGCTTAATTTACAAAAATCTCAATTTATTAAAATTTTTTTAATTTAAATTTTAAACGATTCTAATTTCTACTGATTAGAATTTTTAAAGATTCGACTCTTATCTTAATTATATATTTAATTTTCAAAATATTGATTAATTAAATCAATTACAAATTTTATTCGTAAAAGCTTTAAATATTTTCAATTTCCATGCGTTTCAAAATTATTACAACTCACATTAAATGCACTAAACTTCAATATAATTTTAATAGATAACCTGAACATAAAAATTTCAATTTAAATATATGAAATAACAAAATTGCACATTATTATGCATCGTCCGTTTCTGGGAGAAATTTATAAATCATACGTTCCTGAAATCGGCAAAGGGGCGTTGCTTACGCGTCCGACGATTAAGAAGGATGCAGGGAGAGGAGATTTCGAAGGATCCGACGATTCTGGAGGACTCACTGTAATAATAACGTATAATGTAATATAGGTGACATTTCACACAGAACTCATTATCTTTTGTTTTAATTTCTCTAAATTTAGTTTTAACCAAAAATATATAAAAAAAATGTTTATTAATGTAACATATATTTTGGGTAAAAATTTAAGTGCAGCACAAATTCAACTACATATGTTAACTTAATACCAAAATAAAGAGACACTTAACAATGATCTAGAGCTAATCTTAAGAATTTTGTTCTTCAGAAAACTACCTGCAGCAAAACACTGTTCAATCATTAATCTTTAATATTGATATTACTTAGTTCAACCTATAATAATATATATAATTATAATAAAAAATCTGAAGTACGCACTAATGTATTAAGGGATAAAATAACTAGAAAAAAATTCGTTGTAGGTATATGACACTTCAATCACTTGAATTATAATGTATCATATAAGTTCAAAAATCAACTATACCGTAAGTAGCAATGTAATAAATTAAATAAATTGAACAAATTTTAAGGGATTTATCTTAAACTTGATGAAAAAAAAAATTCTGAGGTCGCTGAAAATTAATTTAAAATCAGATTTTTAAAATTACAAATGGCGGACAATTCTAAAAAAATTCGTAAAAATTGATCTAATTTGCTAATTTTGAGGTTAAGTTAGAACACTTAAACAATAGTTAAATTGATTAAATGTAGACAAAAACAGAACTCAAAATATGTTCATTTGATTAAATCAGTGCTTTTATAACTAACTTTACAGCTTTTACTAAATAGTACTTTTAAAATATTTAGAATTTTAAATATGAATCCCACGGAACGCCAAAGGAAGTATTGGACATTAAAGCAACAGGCATTTTTTTAAAAAGGTATCGATAGAAATTTATCAAATTCAAATAATTCAAACACTGATGCTTGTGAGGTTGAAAAGTCGGGAATTTTATCTCTTGAAGTTGCACCAAACATGTCAGTTCATTCAGATTCTTCTCGAAGCTTATTATCTATGAAGCTTTTCTAAATAATAATGATCAAGGGTTGATTCTTCTGAAAATATCTCAGTTCTTTCAGTTCCTCTCAACGATGGAGAAGTTTCAATTCCAAAAAGTGTCAATTTAGACAATATCCCACAAATTTTTCGGAAAAAATACAAATACGGGCTAATAAAAATAATAGAATATGACAAGAGATTGTCTAACAGATTTACTAAAACTGTTAAAACAAGAAGGTCATGACGTTCCTTTTTCGTCAGCGACTTTATTAAAAACCAGAAAATATTTTGAAGTAATGAGGCCGATGGAAAGTTTAAAAGGAAAAATGGGAAATTTGGTTTACTTTTCAATCGAAAAAAATTTAAAAATAATTATTCAAGAGGGGTACAATAAACCTGTTATTAAATTATTGTTTAATATAGATGGATTGCCTCTCTTCAATTGATCTTTTATTCAATTCTGGCCCATACTTGTAAAAGTAATGGACAATGATTACACTGGCCGACATGGGTTTTGCGAATAAGTTCGAACCTAGTATTTCAGAAGGGATTTTTCGTACTGAACACGAATCTGGGTTTTCGTAAAAATAAAGATTGAAACCTCTAAAAACAGCGTTTTTGTCAGTTTTTGAAAAATCGTGGGGCAAAATACTGACATGATATAAACTTTGCTATCATCAGAAATTAAAGGCTGAAACAAGCCCTTTTTAATAAGCCCTATGCCAATTTAATTGCATTCGCCCTTAGAGCGGGGTGGGGGGGGGTTGTCTAAGGGTGGAGTCAAAAATGAAGACAACCATAAGACATCTGTTTTTACAGTGATTGTCCGACATATTGGATTCGACATTTTGAATTTTAAAAATTTATTAATTGCGTAAAGGGTCACGGAGGATTTTGTTGTTGTGAACGATGTAAAACAAAAGAAAGAACATTGAACAAAAAAAGAATTTTTCCATCCCGAACTGCTGCTTTAAGAACTAATAAATTGTTTAGAAACCAAGATCAGATACAGTATCATTTTAGACAGTCGCCTCTTATAAATTTACCAAATTTTGATCCAGTGAAAGCAGTCGTATAGTAAGTATAGTATATACTAGTATAGTTTAGTATAGTTAGTCACCGAAGAGTTTCCAAGAAAAACTTTACATCCTGATGAATTTGTGTACTGGAAGGGTACGCTATACAGATCTTTTTTATTATATTATGGAATTATTGTTTTGCTAGGAATTCTTCATGACAATATGTATAAACATTTTCGTTTCTTGGTCATTGCCTTTAAAATTTTTTCTGATCGTAAATTAGCATTAAGTAATGCTGCTTACGCTAAAGAAATTTTAAAAACTTTTTTCTATTTTTTGCCAAAGTTTATGGGCCTGATTCTCAAGTTGTAAATAATTACAACTTGATTCACATCGCAGACGGTGTGGAGTATATGAATGGACCTTCATCAGATTATTCTTCTTATTGTTTTTTTTTGCGTAGGAAAAACCTGCTACCGGGTACCCTGTAGCCCGTACTACAAGGTTATGCGGGGATGGCGATATTCTGCCGGCCCGCTAAAAGCACACCCTCTTTTGGGATCTTAAGATCACCCCCAGATAAAGCCCGCATTCAGTAGCGTATCGCCATCAGGGGTGATTTTATATCCCGACTCCATCGCTTACACGATTTTCTCCCTCATCCAACAGGACCTACATTTTTTGACGTCCATCGAGATCTTTGACCCTTATAACATAATATAGAAGGTCTCGATGGTCCGCCAGTCCTCAGCAAAACGAGTCACAAGCAGGATCATGCTATCCAGTGTAACTCTGCGGTTTACACCCGCGAACATGACCCGCCTTTCCGCGTCCAAATGCTTACAACTGAAAAGTGTGTGCTCAAACACATATTCCGAGCTGTCTCTCTTCTTAAAACGCTCAAGGTGTGAGCCAAAACACCCATGCCCTGTGAGCGCTTGAGTAACGTAGAATGAAACTACACCATGCTTCCGATTTAACCAGGTGGCGAGTGTTGGTATCAGCCGATACGTCCATCGGCCTGTCTCTACCTCCTTGCTCCATCTTTATTGCCATCTTTAGACGAGTCTGCTTCTCGCATCTCTGCGGATTTGGTCCTTGTTAGGTCTATTGTCATCCGTGTAACGGGTGGACATTCTGTCTTTGAAAAGGAGGAAAATTTCCTCCCTTTCTTGCGCCAAAAGGTCTGCCGCACCGATGGAACGCTGACAAGGACCTGAGCAGCACTCGCTGATACTGTCTTGTAGGCAGAGATTATACGCTTGGTAATAATCCTTTGCACGGACAACATATTGTTCAAGATAGTCTTGCTTCTGTCTGTTCGCAGGGTAGCAGCCCACACTGGTGCTGCGTAGAGCAGCTTTGAGTGGAAAACACTCGCCACCAATCTTCTTTTCCTTTCGGAAGGCCCAACACTTTCGGCATTATACGGGCTACACTTAGCGCACATTTTGCAGCATTTTCAGATGCCACAGCGATGTGGTGCTTAAAATTTAGGAATTTGTCAAGTTCCACTCCTAGGTACTTTAAATGTGTGCTCCACTTAATCTCAAATCCGTCTACTTCGATCCGGGGAGGTTCGTACTAACGTCTGTGTGGGACCATCAGCTCTTTTGTTTTGTCCAGAGCCATTTGAAGACCTCTGACATCCAGCCAGCTCTTTCCTAGTCGCAGACATTCGTTCACCAAGATTTCAAGAGCTTCTGCAGTCTCAGCAGTGCACAAGCTCAACGCGTCGTCCGCGAAGCCGATGATCACCTCGCCTTTCGGTAGACCCATTCGCAAGAAATCATCATAAGAGACATTCCATACAAATGATCCTATCATCGAGCCTTGAGGGGCACCTCGCTGCTTCTCTTCCTCCAGAGCGCAGGTGTCACCCTCGTATATTACCTACCTGTCCCTGAGATAATTATCCATTATCGGCAGCAGGTAGGGAGGTATTCCTTTGTTTCTCATCGACTTGATGAGATCTTCCCATCGCACGGTATTAAATCCGTTGCGTATATCTATAGCCACCAAAGCGCAGAAGCTCTTTTTCTTCTCCGGACCTAATCTGCCCTTTCCTTCCCTAGCTAGGTCCACTGCCTCCTAAATGGCATCTACAGTGGACAGGCTTTTACAGAAACCAAACTGGTGCACGGATAGATTTTTCTCTTCGGTCAAGTGAAGCTGCATTCTCTGCAGAACCATGTCCTCTAGAAGTTTGCCCATCGTATCTAACAGGCATATTGGCCTGTATCTATCTCTTTTCCAGTCACGGAAAAACTCTCCTCTTTTGAAGCATTTGTTGAAGCAAACTAGGAGAATCTGGGGTGAAGCAGCGATCACTTGTTTAAGGATCTCGTTACATATCCCATCGATTCCAGGCGCCTTGCTTGACTTCAATATTTTGCCGGCTTTGTGTAGCTCTGCAAAAGAGAATAGTTCCTCCTCACCGACTTGACAGGCACTCCAGTCCATCCTAGGCCATGGTTCTGCTGGTGGGAACAAGCCCTTTATTATTTCACGCACCCAATTGGGATTGTCCAGGCAGGGGGTCTTTTGCCTCGTCATCAATTTATTGGTGGCGATTTTATAGCCCAGACCCCATGGGTCCTTCTCGACGTCATCGATTAGGCGCTTTCAACATCTCCGCTGTGACGTCCGCATCTCCTTTCTGAGGATCCTTTCGGCCACTTTATATGCGTCTTTTAGCAGAGGATCTCCCCTAGAGCAGGTATATATCCTTCTTGCTCTGACGCATGCTATTCGCAAAGAGGCCAACTCCTTTGACCACTAGTATACGTTGCATCTTCTGGGTCGCGTGCGGTGATAATCATATTCTTCACCCTCCGCACCTCTACGTCCAGATTGTTCGGCCTCTTCACCCATCCCAGTTCCTCAATGAGGCGAGATTCTTCGAGGGACTGGCCGAACTTCCAACCTCCAGTTTCTTAATATTCTACCTGGTGCCGTTCTTACAGGGAACTACCTGTTTTCTGGCTCCAAGCGTGTCTCCTCCTGAGACAGGAATTCCTGAAAACGATTCCAAACCTATTTTTTGGTCTCTCTCTGCTTTTCTGACTGTTTAAGGTGGTCGTAAAAGGTTGAGTCTTGTTGGTCGGCTTTTTCGAGTTTTTCCAGTAGGTCTGGAATCCAGATGCTGAACATTTCAAGGCCTGCTTTGATTTCATTTTTGAGCCCTCTTTGCTTTTGCAGAAGTGTCATCATAAACTCTACTTTATCCTTCATTTTGTTTAGGATGTCTTTCTCCTCTGCTCGCTTTTTAATGCATTTTTCTTGTATTTCCTTTTCTTTATTATGCTCCGCAGTGGTAGAACGACGACGTATCTATAGGGTCAAGCACAACTTCATCCTGGCTGTTCAAAAACGTCTTAATAGTTTTGTCTAGCTGGGATGTTTTGAGCACCTGATGCTTCACGTTGCTGCCTGGAGGGTCAGGAACCGAGTGGTTTTGGCCCCCCTCCCAAATCCGTGGGGTCTGCGTTGGGGTGACCGACGGGAGTAGAGTCCCCTTTCGGGGTTCCTCCTTGGGGTAGTTCGTTTTGAAACTCACTCATTTCATTGGTTTCTTCTGTTTCCATTCTCGTCGTCATAAAAGCTGCAGGGGCCGAGTCGCCCATCCCTGCAGTAGTTTGAATCCCTCCAAAAGCCGCGAATTCTGCACCAGCCACCGAGGCTTGCACCCGATCAGAACTGGCGGGAGTATAGTCCCGTTGTGGGGTTCTTCCTTGGAGTCGTTCTCGTCTCTCATCCGTCATCATTCGTTTTTTGTCGTTGGTAAGACCGAGCAGACAACCGGTCAATCGAGACTACTCCAAACCAAATTGTGGTATCAAGAAAGCAAAAGTGTACTATTCCTCCCAGAACCCATGTCATCCACAGCTACAGCTAACGAGTATGGTCAGACCTAATTCTGGAAATCCGAGTTAACGGCGTTCCTCACCAGTAACTGGTGCACCACCTACTAACTACAACATACGTACCGGAGGATCCTCGCATACCTCATTTATAACATGATATCCATTCAAGGAAGGAGACGTTTATAGTCTAACCTTCCGCATCTACATGTTTTTTCACCTATTCCAGAAGAGCTACACACTCTCGGATCCGGGTTTATGGCCCGCCTTCCTCGGTGCTGGTTTCACTCGAGAAATTAAGCTTGCGGCCCACATTCCCAGGTGAACGTTCCAGCGGCCTGTAGTAAATAGGACTGCTCATATGTGACGATTTCTGGTGAAAGGAACCTTGACAATAACATTAGGCTCAGTATTCCGTTGCGCAATACACGAAAAGTGAGCCTAATGTTTTTGTTGCGTAAGGTCCCTTTTACCATAAATCGTCACATATGAGGAATAGGCCGTTTATAGGCTACTCTTATTCCTCGTTCGCTCATCATTCATACTGGTCAGTCGAGGAGTAGGCCGTTTATAGACTACTCTTACTCCTCATTCGTTCTTGTTTCGTATCTTGAGACAAACGCATTTATATATTTTTCTTGTTCTTCTTGTTTGTGCCTAAACTCGCAAGACATTGGGAGTCATTAAGTTCTGGGAACAGCCGAATAGCTCGTCTAGTGATGGCAACCGAAGGACAAGCGCCAGGCCGGTCCTAAGCCTCCTCACCACGACAAGGTGACACCACGAGAGAGTTCTTATTGTTTTGAAAATTTTCTTGGTTACTTGAAATCTCTCATTAGAGGACGCAAAAAACCCCTGAAACAAATAATAGCAAGACTTTCAGAACTTAAAGCCGGCCCCGAAACAGAAAAGAAGTTCATTTTACGTCAAAAACAAGATCTTATTATTGATCCTAAATATTTAAACCAAAATGACGTTGAGCTTGAAAAAGTTATTTTTCATAAGTCTGTAATCACAAAGTCAAAGCCTGATAACTTTGTACAAATTAATAATAAGAAATTCTTTCAAATAAACCAGATTAAGAAACAAGGAAAAAATATCTTTTTAGACGGTCACCAATTCATATATCAGTAATGAAGTAATGAACGTTTTTGAAGATCCTTGTAATTCAACCGAAATTGGTATAATGAAATAGAGGCGTATTTCAAGAAAAACAAAAATTTTAGATCTGAAACAAGTCACAATAATAGTTAACTGATATTTAAATTTATAATAAAGGATTTACTGATTAGAAAAATAAAATTTCAGTAAAAGAAGAGTTTTCATTAAAAAATTTAAACCCAATATTTAATAAGATTTTAGTAAAAAAAGAATACTTTGTTAATGAAAAAGGAATTTTAATTAGAAATTATTGACTGAAAGTTAAAATAAATATAAAAAAAGTGTTGTGTTAATAATAAAAAAATTAAAGCGAACTTTCAAAACGATGATTATGAAAAAATGTTTATCCATGTAAAGAAAGTTTTAATCTGAAGGTTATAAAAGTTTATTATAAAAAAATGTAATAATGAATAAAGTTTGAAATTGAATTTAGTTAAATGTTTTCCCCTGCACTTTAACAAAACTAGTTTTTAATCTAATTTATTTAATAATTTGTATTGCATTTAATTAAAAAAGTATGAATTTATTTTAATTATTTTTAAAATTGTAAGTCGTCGTTTATGCTGACAAATAAAATACTATAAAAAGTAAAATGTATTACATTTTTATATATTTTTCGAAAAAATTATTATTTAAAAATCGAATTATAATACAAACGAAAAAAAGCATAAACTTGTGATTATTGTTTATTTAATTAATTGAAAATATTGATTATTAAAATCTTTTTATTTTTTATTTATTAAAATCAAAAAATATTGTTACAATAGATTTATGAAATTTAGATTTCACAAGTGTTTTTAAATTTATTTCTTTATAAACTTATTTTTAAATATATAGTAGATTTTTAGGATATTGTTATAATGTGTTCACCCCAAGTTCTGATTCTATTGGAAAAGTAGTTTTATTTTAAGTATTACAAATAAATAAGATTCAAAAAGTTAAAAGGAATAACAACTTTTTGAAAGACCTATAACTATAAGTAATTAGCTATCAGTGATAGAATTTTGAATTTATTATAATAATATCAATAATATTTTAATTTAATGTTCAAATTTTATAAATAATACTTAAAATTGATTTTTTTATTATTTAGACAAATTTTATTACGGTTCAAATGTATTTCTAAAAAATTAAATGAATCGCCTCTGACTGGAATGATATTCAAATAATGGTTCTTGTAAATCTCTAAATAAGCGAGCGTGTATGAGGGGTTACAGCGTCTCATTTGCGTCCGAAGGGTCCTGCGTTCGATTCTAGCGAGTGTGCGATTTTTCATTATTTAGGAGTGTTTTAATTGTTTAGGCGTATGTAAAAGTGTTTTTAAAAATTCAATTGAATTACTGAATAAAAATGTAAAAATAAAATTAAAAAACAAAGTTGTATTCTGTTAATTAAAAAGTATAAAAATTTGACTATAACATGTAACTTCTTTTTTAGTTTATTAAAATAAATAATAATAATTAAGAATACAAATTAATAAAGAAATGGTTCTAAATAATTTTTTAAATATTTTGAAACGCATGATAGTTTTGTTAATTTAGTTAGTTTTAATTTACTTAAAAAATTGTTTATAAATATATACATAAATTCTAGAATCGGATATTTACTTTTAATTTAATAATAAATCTACTAGGAATGCTGGCAATTTGACATTAACAGTCCTGGTACAGTACGGGCACAGTACAGACATTTAGTTCTGATCGCCATTATAGAAAGTCGTCTACATGATGACGTTGGGTCGACGTTGTGCCTGTATGGATATTCTGTACCGCGCCGACGCGTTGCCAGTACTGGCGCTGTACTAAGCCAATGGCTCGACCACACATCCACAAATATGTCGTTTTTTTGTGTTGATTTATTTCGAATGAAACAAATGTTTTTTAATTCATCTTATAGCTATTATTACATAGAAAATATGAGTTTATGGTTGTATAAAAAAAATGTTGAGAAAATTTTTCAACAGATGTCGTTAGTACAAGTGTGCTTGTGGCAACTTGAGCTTGGAATGGGCGATCTCGATTCGATCTTTTGAATATTGATCTTTTCGTTCCGATTAATCGATTTTTTTATACTTTCGGTTAATCGATTTAATCGATTCATTTTCAATGATCTCGCGAACGATCTTTAAATAAAGAGTGAGACAACAGACAACCGTAGGTATATAATAATTCTTCTTTACATAGTTTATAATTTTAGAAAATAAAAATTTTTTGTCTATGAATGCGGGTTGCACTTTTTTATTTATCAATTTTTCAAATGGCTATCTTAAATAACATAGAAAATATATTTAACAGTTTTTTTACTTTTATTAAATTTTAAATAAAAATAAGTTATTTATATATTAAATTAATATTTGTGGATGTGTGGTCGAGATATTGACCAAAAATGGTAGAAAAATGGTTAAAAAATGGTCATTTTTGCGATTTTGAGGCACCAGATTCAATTTCTTCAGGTAAGTGTCTTCTTTATTTTTTCTCTCCCATTCGATGCCTACAACTTTGCTATAGACAGAAAAAAATTTTTATTCTCTATTTACGAGATATAGCCGTAACAAAATATCGAAAAAGTTGTCAAAATCCAGTTTGAGCAAAAAAATGGATGATAGCATAAAATCCAAACCCGAACCAATTTGGCAAAACTAATGATGCATAATTTCTAGTTTTTGCAAGTACTTTCAGCGGCGATTCTAAAAAATCAATTCAGAATTTTAATTTTGCACAGTGTAATACATAAAAAAAAAAATTCTTTGATACCCTGCCATGCCGCCAATTGACAATCGAAGAATTTGCAAACACTCGGAACTTTTCGTAGGTGATCTGAGGTTAAGATATTGGTGTCGTATACTTAATTAAAAGTCTGTAAATTTAGCTTAAATATCGTCTATTCTTAATTATCCCTTGTTCGCCATTACCCCACTTATCACAGAAAAACCTGAACTAATATTGAGCCCATTTTGTGTCGTTTTGAGACGCAACGAAAATGAGATTTCCTTTTATCTTGTTAAGTTTTAGTCCAAAAAGTTGGAAAATGAGTTTATTAGTCTTAAAAGATAATTTTGCAACTTTTTGGACTAAAACTTAACAAGATAAAAGGAAATCTCATTTTCGTTGCGTCTCAAAACGACACAAAACGGGCTCAATATGAGTTGAGGTTTTTTCTGTATTGATACTATGTTGGCTAAAATTTTCCTCACAGAACAAAGAAAAGATATATAAAACAGTATTTTGTCTATTATTTGTTTAGTGACTGAAAAACCCCTTAAAATGAAATCGCAACTTTAGTGAATAATAGAACAAAAAATTTGTACGTTAGCAAAGATAATTATAATAATTATTTAAAAAAATATATCACTTGAAATATAATTTATTTATTTATCTATTTTAGGCAGATTCATTGCTTTACTCCCTTAATCTTTATACTACTTTAGTAGTGGGAGCCGCAGGAATCGCATACAATGAACTCTTCGATCGTTAACTTGCGTCCTTGAAATTCTGTACTTGTACACGCGTACGTACTTCTATAAATCCAGACAGGACTGCAGCTGGTACGTAAAGACCCAATTCAGGGCTGGAATTATCTATACACTCACCTATATATTTATCAATGCCAATATTATGAGGTACTTCAATATTAATTTCAGCACTATCAGCATCATATTCTATACATATACATCCTGAATTAAATACATTTATGCAATTTCTATTAAAACTTTGTATACATATTATATGTATCAATATGTACATGCTAGATGATTGTAGTCTTAAATAATATACCTGTCTCCTTGTACATACAAGTGATTAGATTGTTTTCATATTTGATTTAATAAGTGATGTTGTCGCTGATAGAATGCATGCAACAAGTTGATGCCTATGTAGATCTATAATTATAATGCCGTACAAAGGAAAAGAAATTTAGTAATCTTTCATAATAAAGACAATTATTAATGAAATACTTTAATGTAGACATTAAAGTGTATTTCCTGTTTGTGATTTTATAATAAAAATATTTTGTTTTTAGCTTGCATAGTTTATATAGGAGCAGTTAGAAACATACAAATTAATATGTATATTAGAAATGTTAAAGTAAATGCAAAACTAAAAATCATATACTGTGTATTAAATTTATTATATTGATTTGTTCAAATAGTTGCGGATACGCAAATACTGTACAATAAATCTAAATTCTGTGTCTATATCTTTGCATAATATCGAAAATGTCAACAAAATGTTCCTCAACTTAAGAAAGAGCGTTAAAGATTATATTAAATTTGAGTGTGCTACTATGCAGGTGAAAACGAAAGAAGCATGCACTCCCTTGCAATAGGGCGCAATAGGGAAAGGAGGAAGAAAGAAAGGTTATTTGTAAAGATATAGATAGAGGTTATCGGGACCGGCAACCAAGACCTTCACCGAGACCCAGTTGGTCGACATTGCCCCTGGTGCTATACTCGTCATAGCACCTCATGCCACCCAACTCCACCTCACCCCATTATTCTGCCTGCCTGGCTGCACTTGCCTGCTTGTAACCCCACAGCCTCACTCAATCCAAAGCAACACACCCAACACACCAGCCGACGGGACCTGGAAAGTTAGCTGGAGTATTCATGTATGTACCTGGAGGACTAGGGCTAGCTCGTGGCGATATTTGCTCGGCACTTTTTCTACGCAGGCGTCAACGCAGACGCATTCCCACTCCAAGTATTCAACAATGTTAACGTCGACGCCGACAATAATGCCGACGCAACTTCGTTTTACTCTCGCATCCAGCGTACACGTTCAAGACGTTGAGCGCCCCAAACAAGCCAATATCCCCAGTGAGCCTCCCAAACTCTTCGATCGCATCTCCTTCGCTCCGAGAGAGCTTAATATGGGAGTTGTTAAATCCGCCTCGGAAAGCATTCTTGAAGAAAGTATTGTGCCCAGTGAAGAAGTTCAAGTTCACGCCGCCGGTAAGTCACATTCTTATTATCTTATCAATATTAATCCAATCAGTTTTCCATATTTCCATTTAAAATACTAGATGTTAATAGCCTTACAATTGCCTGTACCGAAATTTCTAAATTCAAATATACCTAATCTGCTAGTTTTATCCAATAATCCTCACAATTTATGTTTCATACATCTAGATATTATTTAATAAATAATTTGTGTAATCTAACATTTCTACTCATTAATATCAAATTATTCGTGTCAATAATAAAATATAGATTGTAATGTTTTTACTTTAATAAGCCACAGTTTATCAACAATTTTAAATCGATAATTGAATAAAGGCTCTTTGTTTGATAAAAATCAGAAAGCAGAAATCACGTCATCTTTTATAGAATTAAAACTAATCTTTTTTAGCTAACAAAGAATAATATTATATAACAAAAAAGATAAACTCTTCTCGTTAATCCATTTCACTTTTGTCCAAGTTTCGACTTTAAAGCTCAAGTTGCCGCCCACACCTCACTAGAACAACACTGCTAACAGGTGTTTGGATATACAGATATATTGAATGCGAACAAAGTACCACTGTAGTTGATTCAAGCACAAAATCTCCTTTTTCACTCTAGTTTAAAGCTCAAAAAGTATCATATATTATTACTAAACCCACATACATTGTACCCAGACACCTGACTTTTCTTTGACTTTAAACTCGGTTTTTTCATTAAATAAAACATGCATACACAATTACATACATTACAAAAACCAACATGCCTATTATCTAATTTTTTTTAAATTCTGCTATTTTTAATCATATTAAATATTCTGCAGCGTGCATGTATTTATAAAGATTTTTCAAAATAAAAATAATTATGTGATTGCTATGTAATGGGTATTTGAACCTTATTTTAACATCTATCAATAAGGGCAATAAGTAATATTTAATAAATTGTACATTATACAGGTTAATTTTTGCCGTATTTGTAGCAAATATTTTATAATTCCATATCTTTTTATTCGTTCGGAAGAAGAAAACTGTTGCTCTACTCGTAGTCTTTTGCGCATCAAATATACATATCACCTAAAATCTGAACTTGATTTTAGCAATACACAATGTGTCTATCTTAAGAAAAAAATTCTTTTTTTTCTCTATAACTGTATGTATCTAATGTCAAAATACCACTGCAAGAAAACTTTTTTTTCATTCAAACCAATATTTTTATTTTTGGATTTTAACCTTCATCGACACGTGTTTAATTCACCATTGATATTTTTTATATTTCTACTTGTTTGTCCGTGAACCTCAATGAAATACCGAAGCCCTATTTTTTTCTGCGCATATGCATACGTCACTAAAAATAATTCACATATATTCAAAATAATTACGTCATCAAATTCTGCTTTTTTAAAAACATAAAAGATGGGCTTCTCTTTTTTAATGCATTTGAATTTCTTAGAAATGGAGTAACTATTTTAACCATCTTAAAAGAAATTTTGCTGAAAATTAAGATCGTGCAATACCAGTCGCCATCAAAATTTAAAATCAGAAATTGTACAGGACGTGCACTTAACTTTTTCTCAAGAGTCAAGTATTATAGATTTTTCTTTAATATTGTAGAACTTATGAACTTATGAAATAAAAGTCTATATGTACTTAATTAAGTACTAAGCATAAGTACTGGAAAAAGGATTAGAATAAGTACCAGTATAAGTGCCTACTGAAGAAGTACTGAAATCTCAACAAATTTATTTTTTTGCACTATAAATTTTTTTAAAATTACAATGAAATTTTAATTTTATATTCAACATACACGAAAAAAAGTGAATTAGGGACTAAACATAAACTACGTAAAGCCTTTTTCAATCATTGTAAACCCTCCTTCTTCTCCCCTTTACATAGTTAAAATTAAAAATTATCATATTAGGTTATATAGCATTAGCCATGGTGATTAAAAACTTTCATCTAGCTTTTTTGGGATACAGTAGCTAACTCAATTTTTTCCGTGTATAGTGTTGCCGCTATACAAGCTACTAGGCGACAATTTTATCTGTCTTGTCTTCTATTGATTTATCAATTGTTTAATAAAATTCTCTATCGTACACAATGTTCTCGTCTTGTCCCGTACCTCGTGACTATACATAATGTCAACAATTGTTGCAGACATTACCGTTATTAAATACAGTTTATAATTTATTTCGTAAAATATACAGCTGTTACATTAGTTTTTGGCACAGCAACGTTTTTCTTCCGTTTTATATAAAATTTAACTATTAATGTTATAAATATTTTTATTTAGGAAACTCTCACGGTAAAAACAGGTGCCTTATTGCCTTCTTATTTTAAGAAAGGACATTTAGAAAGTGTCTTACAGTTTCAAGTTATATCATTGGTTTATACTTTTATGGGAAAGTCTTTGGTTCAAATTAAGACACTCAAAAATGTCTTAAAAATAACCATTTAAGTGTCTTAAAGTAAGACACCTGTTTTTGCAGTGAGCGCAAGCTTAATCTTTTGGATACTTAAAGAATATAAAAAGTTAATTTTTCTATTTAATAAAAACATTGTGTTTGAAATATACAGTTAAAATTGCATCATAATAAAGCTTAAAATAAATTGTTTTTTAATTAAAAAAAAAATTTATTTGAGTAATTAAGTTTTTTTTATTTTGACATGGTTAAACTTGGGCAGTGACCATACATATAAAATTTATTAGAAGGTTCCCTTGCTTTGCTATAAAAGTAATAAATTCTTCTTATTTACAAGCTTATATATCTGTTAGTGACTGCAACAAGTGCTTCCTCACAAATTCATTATATATATAGACTAGTTGATGAATGTTGCGGAACTAAGGGAGGAAAAGATAATTTACAAAGAAATCATTAAGTTTAGTTTGTATTAAAGACGGCACGAAACAATGTGAAATTATCGACCTTGGCCTCTTAAAAGACAGCTGTGGCTCGATAGGAAACTCATGGTTTGCTGTGAAGATGGCAAATTTTAAGCATGCGCCTTCAACGGACACAACTTCAACGACATTACACACCGAAGACGCGATTGGGAGGCGAATGTCATGGTCGTTTGGGTGGTAACGTGCGGGAATTTAAAATATCCTGATACGAGACTGTTTTTTGCAATGCATCCTTAATGTAAATGTAGGTATCCTAATCATAAAATTTAAATTCACTTAATCAATCAGAATGAAAATGTTATATATTATAGATCCTTTTTCATTAGGCACACAAAATTTCAACATTGACCAACGTCTTTTAAAAAACGTAAATAGATACAAGTTATTTGAAATGCAACATAATTCGAAATAACAATAAATTATGTAATTTTTTCTATTCAACTCCTATATATTTTTTTAATTTATTATTTTGCTTCTGAACATTTGTAAAGTATATAATCAACCATTGGAATAAAAGAGAGATCCTTCTCTAGGCTTCACTCGCTTATTTATCAACTGAATAAGGAACAAAGACGAAGGCTAATTGATATGAGCTCATAAAGTACAGGAAGAGTATTAGATATACATTTGTAGAACAATTTTATGATATTACTTCAAATTCAGTAGTTTCTAATAACGTTTATTTATTTACTGACAACATATAATTATGTAACAGAAATAGGTTACAGAAATTTTGTATTGGATTTATTTAACTGATCAATTTTTTAAACTAATATTGTGGTTTTTTAGTAGTAAATAATTTTTGTTTTATTCACTTTTATGTTTTCTACTAATTTACACAGGAAAAACGAGATTTCTAAGTGAGCCCATTTTGTCTCTTTTTGAGGTGCAGCGGAAATGAGAATACATTGAATTATTTTAAGTTTTAGCTCAAAATGTCTCAAAATTACTTTTGGAGACTGAAAATTACTTTTTGCGACTTTTTGAACTAAAACTTAAAATAAAGCAAAGCATTCTCATTTCCGCTGCACCTCAAAATGAGATAGAACGAGCTCACTTTGAGATTAGTTTTTTTATGTATGAGTATAGAAAATACCTATTGTCTAAAAATTGAATAATAATCCTTTAAGAGCATGTTTGCAGATTTTGTTTTCCTTCCACATTCATATTTTAAAATTTCTTTGTCCGATAATATATTTATATATATTTATTTAATAATTATGGAATTAATAATAAAATTAATATTGTCAGTCTTGTGTTAGATGATTATAATATTTTGTTTTAATTTTTCATTCTTTTTTTTGCTCAGAGTTGTGAGATGACAGAATATTGTTCTGCAGTACTTCGATAGGATCGAAAATAGTGTTCATTGTGTAAGCATAGTCAGGTTCAAACATTTTCCCTTCAGGATTCTCTTTAAATAAATACTCTGCCTAAAAAAATAAAAATTGTTTAAATAAATAAAGAAATTTCATAATAATAATTTATTAATTATTAGATGGTTACCAATGATCAAGAAGGTTAAGCAGCTTTGACTGCGATTAGTATAGTTATTTAGAAGGGTACATTCCTGTAGGTGTATCTTTCGAATTCGGTTCAAACTTTGATATAATTGGCCTTTAAACTTGTTTTTACAATTCATATTGAACAAAATGACAGGCCAAACAAAAATTACAAATTAAATAAAGCATGAAATTTGTTGCTCAGGTGTTTCTGGGATCGCTTAATCCGAAACAAGTTTGAAGTCATTATCGAACTAAGAAGAATTTCAACTAAATCCGAGTGATACATCTGGGAACGTTCCATAAAAATAAGTGTCAAATGTTTTTCGATTATTTAAAAAGTTACTTCAGGCATAAGTCGATATTTAATTGACATTTATAGGTATTGTTACTTGTCAGAGCTTTTCCGCACAATTTTCCTCTACTCTGATCAGAAATTTTTAGGCGAATGCGAGTACCTAATATACGTGAACTTCTAATAAAAAGTTGAATAAAATTGAGAAGTACAAGTATAAATAACATTGTGTTTATGGGAAACTGCACTGAGAAAATAAGCCTCTAGCCAATTTCTGGGTTAAGGGACTCGGGACAAAATAAACAAGATACCGGCGATCACAACCGAATTTCAAGTTCAATTTTCTTTGCCGAAAATTCTGTTTACAATTAAAATATAACTTAATAAATAAAAAAATCACTGTTCTTATATCTCAAAACGAATCGATTGACCTGTACAAAATATATGTATGATTCACCAAAAATTCGCATAATATTTAATTGAGAATGGAAATTTTGTTCGGATTTATTTACATAAGTAGTAAGGTTGTTAATTTTGTTTTTTCATAAAATCCATTTCTTTTTTTCCTCCCAGCTTACATTACTCAAGCTTTCGCCCTTCAACGATGGGCCTCTTAATTCTCTTAATTCTTAATTCTCTTCAATGTTCATTTGTAACCATAGTTCCTTTGGAGAAAATAGTCTAGATTAAAAAACAACCTAATTGGTCTATATGAAGTATATATATTTTCCCGGAAATGGATAGAATTAATAGCTTTTTTTTATTTTTAACGAAATTTAAATGCTTTCTTTTTTATTATTTTAATCTGTTGCTTCTTCAAAGCGGCGTTTTGTTATTGGTTCAGGTTTGCCAATATTATCAGGCTAAACTTTTATTAAAAATACTTCATTAACTCAATTACAGAAAAAATAACGCCAAATTAAATTTTTAATTTAAAATAAAAGTTTACATTTATCTATTTCGTCAAAACATAGTTTGAAGAAACCTATCAATCTGAATACTTTTGCTTGAAAAGAATGAATTACATTATTAGTTAAAAATATTTCAATGTCAATGAATAATTTGTTTATATATAAAAATATTTCTTTATGACTAAAAAACCATTGTTCAAAAATTAAATCTTTTGTTATGCATTATACTGATGATAGTCGTCATCTGCTATTTTAAATTTTAATATGACTACCATCATTTAAGGGGGAGAGTCTGGTCCAGCCAAAGGATTTTCCCAATCCATTTTTAAGTATATTATATATATTCTAGTTGTTTAAAATTTTTTCCCACATAAAAAACATATGTAGAAGAAAATTTGCCAAAAAATATTTAACTTAAATATACAGATATATAAGTATACTCTCTAAATCTGAAAAAGCATTAACTATACCACCGATTCTAATAATCTATATGTATAGTGAATCAGTAAAATTTTACTGACTATTCAGTAACTTTTCACTAATCCTGTATTTGTAGCGTAATATACTCTAATTGGAATTAATGGTACCTATATACTTATAGTTGTGAATCAGTGAAATTTTACTAATTTAGATTTATCAGTGGTAGACGTGGAAGTCGTTGAAATCGTTGGTAATTATGTAGTCCATAAAAATCGCCTAAAACTTGAACCCCAAAAATCTTTTCTTAAAATACGAACGTAAAAGGCAGATAAACTTAAATTTACAAAACAATTTTGTTTTAATTAAAGTTTTGGCCCCTGTTTTGGCCACATGTTTAGGAAGATTTTTATAGAAAATCGATTTTTTCGAACGGCTTTATATAAAGCCGTTTATTTTTATATTTTAAATTTTATTCATCAATGTATCACAGAGAAAATCTGAACTCATAGTGAAAAACATATCACAACTTGAAACTTTGATTATCTTTTACTCAGATAAATATGCACAGTTGCTGTGCAAATTCATAAAAAGCAAGAACAATTTGCAAAAAGTTAATTTCTTTCTTTTAATATAGGCTTAAAATATTGTATTTTTTATCACTGAAAAAATGTTTGTGAAAAAACTGTAAGGAAGAGAGATTTTTGGGTTATTATTAATTATTAAAGCGAGCATCACTGTGATAAAACAAGCCGGTGTAGGTACCTATACATTCAAGCGTTAGTACAATTACCAGAATTAAAATAAAAAGATGAATTGAATTCATAAAATAATTTAATTACCGTTACTAGCTTTTGATATGGACTTTATGGCTATTTACTTTCATTTTTATTATTACTTTTCTACTATTATTATTATATTATTTTTATTATTATTATTATTCTTGATATTATTTTACAAAGCAGTAATTTTAGGTAAATAAGACAATGTTAAATATTTATCGTTAAAATGAGAGTGACATTTAAAACTTAATGTTTGAAAATGGATCGAGAGTAGTTTTCACAACAACACTGTTGTATTCATACTTTTTATGACATATTAAATGACCATGTAACACCGACCTACTTCATTTTAAAATACTTATTTACGTATTATAAACGCATAAACACATAAGATCCGTGATATCCATTACGCAGAAAACTATGGTGTATTTTAAAATGCTACCGCTCAACAAAAAATGAAATAAACTAAAATAATCTTTTTTCAGACTAAATTAATGTATCACTGAAAAACATATATTCTTCTTTTAAGATATCATACCATCTCTCACGTCCCAGAAACTAACGATTTTCAAGAATTTTTTTTCAGTCGATGTGGTATATTGATTTAAGGTATTAGTCGCGTAAAATGACTTTCGTCAGATTTTTTTAAAACTTTGTTTCTGCATTCATGAGGTATTTATCTATGAAATGAGATCCATCCTATCAATTTTGACCACTTCTAAACTTCAAAATATAAATTCAAAGTTCATACCTTTTACATGCAATAGCACTAAATGCATGTAAAAAATGTCTCGTATATTCATTCATATAAAAACAAGTCGTCAGATTTTCAAATAAAACTACTAAGTTACACATTGAGATAAAATAAATCCTTTAAAAAAAAATTAACTTTATTGACCACGCCAAATAAAAAATACAATAATTTAAAAATTCAAAATTTTTAAGTTTCACGTGATTTCATTGGAAAAAGGTCGTAAACATATCAGCAATACATCACGCTAACTTATAGTACATGACTCAAAATCATGAAAATTACATACATTACATTAAAAGAGGTTACAAGGAAGCAAGTGAGTTGATATAAAAGTTTATTTATTGATCTTTTTATTTTGCGGGTGTTTTGCGGGAGCATTTACGCGACTAATACCTTAAACCTTTTGGGTTTAATAAAGGCACTTTTAAACTATATGAACAATTTTTTTCAATGATTGGAAATTTTTTTATTTAATATTAACTAATTTACAAAGCGTTGTTAAAAAAAATAAAAGTGGTCGGCGTTGATGTTCCTTCAATGTCAAATAATCTTGAACTTAAAAACCCAAGAAATTAATAGTCAGTATTAGTGCAGCTATGTTCTGAGCTAGAAATTTTATTTTCAAAAATAACAAAATGGCGTCATTTAAAAAAAAAATTTTAATTGCGTTCCTTAATGTCGATTTTTGGATTTGAAAAAATAGTAAATATATCCTTTTTGGTGTTTTTATAGCTGCCTCTCTATAACATGTTTAGTTTCTATCCCTACAACATCCCCCGTCGCCCTTGTGGGTCCGTGACGGGCTTTATTAGAAGTACTCATATTTACCTAGCTCTCTCTGACCAGAGTGAAGAAATCCTACGGGAAACCTTCATTGAGTACAGCCGATTTATCGACTGTCGAGTCTAAATCTATATCTTTGAAGTTTCAATAATGAACAGTCCTCGACATCAAATCTCCCGCTCAGAATAACTCAATAAAGTGAGAAAAATCACGGCTGACTGATGAAAATCAAGCATCTGCAGCTTGTTGTAACCGCAAATAAGCTTTCTACCACACAAGCTATTTTGTCGGTTAGCAATATTTTTTATTGAATATACAATATTATTAAAGTTGCTGGGCGAGTTAAATACTTACTAGATAATCAATAGGATCGTCCGGACGCAATTTTGCAACTTGTATAAGTCCTTGTGTCAGAGTTGGAAAAACATATTTCATTAAATACTGCCGAAGAGGTATACTTAATATACTCAATTGCTCATCCTCTTCTTGCTTTAAATTTTGGAGCAAACTTGTCTGTCACAAAAGATACATTTTTCTTTATTAAAGTTTTATCAATAAATCACAATAATTAATCTATTAATTTTTATAATAGACCGAGGCAACGGATATATGTATTTACATTTATTGCTTCCTAAAAATTTAATTAGATGTTATATTTTAATGAACCATTATTATAAATGTCTAATAACTTATTAACGTTCGATTACAGTAGGGTGTTTAAAAAAAAAGAAAATTTTTGAAACTCGTAGTCGCACGGAATTTGACTACAAATAGAAAAAAAAGAACTCTATTTACTAGTTTTTTGATCTGACAATATTAAAAGGTGTCGCTTGCACCCCTTATTTTCACATTAGAAATACATGGGAAAAGTGTACTTTTTTAAAAAAGTACGAAAATTTGTTCATAATTTTATCGAAAAAGGCTCAGAAGCTTATGAGACCTCGATAACTGTCCGAAGTTGAAGAAACTGTGGATTATTATTAGTTTCTTGCAAACTGACCCTCTCTAGGTGTGCGTTAAATAACCATCTCTAAACATGAATTCAGTATTTATAAATAAATAGGTATAAAATATTATTGATTCACGTCGCTTTTTTTATACATTTTTTTACTGAACGAAATACAAGGCTCTCTGCATTATTAAATTATTTTTTAATTGATTAAACAATTTTTTTCATATTTTTTGTTTTAATTAAATATCTTAAAAGCTTAGGACTTTTTAATTAGCGAAGAGAAAACCAATTAAATTGATATAATTCAATTTATTTAATTTAATTGATCATTTAAACAATAAAAATTGTTTAAAATCAACTTTCCATTAAATTCACCAAGAATTATGTGGTTTTTTGCAATTTTTATTTTCATTTTAATTTGTTTAATTTAAACATATTTTTTACACTTTCTGATTTAATTAAATATCTTAAAAGCTTACAACTTTTCAAATAGTGAAGGGAAAATCAATTTAATTAATTTAATTTAATTGATTGTTTAAACAATTAAAATGGTTTAAAATCAATTTTTCATTAAATTCAGCTAGAATCATGTGGTTTTTAACAATTTAACTTTAAAACTATAAAGAAGTTATTTATTCATAATTGACAACAAACATTCAATTGTTTAAACAATTTAATTTTCTTATATTGATTAATTTAAATATTTTTACGTATTAAAGAAACAAGGTTATTAGAGAAACAGGTTATTTTTATATTTACGTAAACAATTTATTTTTCACATATTTTAACGGTTTAACAGATTTTTTTTTTTTTCATATCTCATAGAGGAAGCCTTTTAAATCTCCTTTACCTTATAGTTAGACAGAATCTACATTAATAAACTTATAACATTTAAACAATTTTAATTTAAACAATTTAAACAATCAATTAAATTAAATATCTAAATTGATTTTTTATCGCTATTTAAAAAGTTGCAAATTTTTAATATATTTAATTGAAACAGAAAGTATAAGAAAATATGTTTAAACAAATTCACTGAAAACTTTTAAGTATTAAATTAATCTGCAGCTCGATTGTTTTAAGCCAATTTCAGATTATTTAAATTCCATTTGGTATAAAAAAAAGAGCGTTGTAGATTAATCTAATCCAAAACAATTTTCTGTGTTAATATTGTTTAAACAATTCCATGTATATTGTGAATTGAGTATAAATAACTTTTTTATAGATCTTTAATGAAAATTGCAAATAACCACATGATTCTAGGTGAATTTAATGAAAAGTTGATTTTAAACAATTTTTATTGTTTAAACAATCAGTTAAATTAAATAAGTTGAATAATATAAATTTAATGGGAAAATAAGGAGTGCAAGCGGCACCCCTTAATATTGTCAGATCAAAAAAAGAGTAAATAAGGCCACTTCTTTCCCTTTGTAGTCGAATTCCGTGCGACTTTTTAAACGAATTTCAAAATTTTTTTTTTTTTTTAACAGTCTAGTTTACAGTGATAACAATGACTACTATTATTAAATAATATACTTAGGTCTTTATTATTTAATTGAAGCGTTGGGTGCAATATCATTCCAAATGGTAACAATATACTCTAGTTTATATTTACAAAAATTTATTTCAATCTAAGGCTTCTTTAGGATGTTAAGAATAAATATCTGGAAGTATGTCACATAATTTTATTGCTTTGAATATTTCCTGAATAAATTTTTATAAAAAACAATTGACGATGTACACTGTATGGCAGGTTCTTTATAGCTAAAGGAAGTTACAAAATTTTAGATATACTGAATGCATAGATTTAATAATAGTTTAAGAAGTTGAAATGATCCTGAATCTGACTTTTAAAATAATAAAGAAAAAAATAAGAAGATTTTTTTACCAATCAACAATTATTATTCTATCATTCAAAAAGTACCAAAAAAAGTTTTAAAAAATCTTGATCTTTAATACATTGAAAATTTACATTTTTTAAATGATTTAAAGTTAAGAATTTATGAAAAATAATAGAATAAAACGAAATATAACAAAATATAACGAAATATGTTTTAAAATTAAAGTTATCTTAAGTTTAAATTCAAAATTTTACTAAAGCCTAAACCATTTAGTGGTTGGGTGCAAAAAGGGCGTTAATATTGGTTATGAAAAAAATTAGTTTTTGATAGTTAATCACAACTTTAAGTCAAGTAAGCACATGAATTGGAGAGTTCAATAAATGGCTAATCAAATAAAAAAAAAATATTTAATTCGCATTTACAGTTTTTAAACTATAAAAGTTTAAAAACTTGGCGTTAAAATATCTCCGATCGTCGTTTTTTGTCTAACGCCCTTATTGCACCCAACGCTTCAATTGCATTATTTCTGCAACTTATTGTCGCTGCTTCTCGGCTTTCCACATTATCGGAATCTCGAAACTAGTTTTTGAAAAGTGTTGGTGCTATATTAGCTGACATAGAAATTAACTGCTACACGGCAACGAAATATGTTACTTTCTGTCTATCTAATTAGCCCGCAAGCCTGCAGAAAGCTTGCTGCAAGCTTAACATGCAAGATTCGCAAGTTTGCTGCAAAGTGTAAAATATCCTCACCGCAGCAAGTTTTCGTTGCAAGTTTACAAAACAAAAAATAGTACATTGTTCAACGAGGCGGAGACATAGGTGATTGTTAGTTTCACTCGAGTCAACAATCGTCATCTCCGACAAGTTGAACACGATACTTTTTCCAAAAACTGCTCACAAAGTGTCGCTCGGAGGTTTTTGAGAGGTGACGAATAAATCGATTTCGAAATCCTTTGATGTGTTCGCGTTATAAACATGTTATTCATCACTATTTGAATCAAAAACGATTCACCTGTTATTATAGAAATAGAAGCCACTGACAAGCATACAGAGATATCAGTAGGTGGCAAAGGTGGGTTTCAAGGGGTTTTCCCCCCGCCGGGGTCCAGGAGTGAAACTTTGGTGGGGGTTGGGGGCATGAAGCCCCCCGTAACAAAGAAACCAAGTCAAAAGTTAAAATTTTTATAATAAAATTTGAGGTTATAGAGTTATAAACAAACCCCCTAATAAATGCAAAAAAAATGATAATTTTTTTAAAATTAGAAACTAATAGTTTCTTTAGGATTTTTCAACAAAATTTTTACATATTGTCAATTTACCAATATTTATAGATACTTTTAGGTATTTTTAATTTGGTTAAACAA
This sequence comes from Ganaspis brasiliensis, assembly GCA_037103525.1. NCBI lineage: Eukaryota > Metazoa > Arthropoda > Insecta > Hymenoptera > Figitidae > Ganaspis > Ganaspis brasiliensis. The sequence goes on along the minus strand of JAZKLR010000181.1, from coordinate 3,937,956 downwards.
TTTATGATTGTTAATTTACAGCTATTATTCAAATAAACCTATAAAGTTTTAGTTTTTTCTGGCTTAATAATTTTTTACATGTATAATTAAAACAAATATTCGATAAAATTAACCACAACAACAATTTTGTTGAAGAATCCTAAAGAAACTATTAGTAGGTATCTAATTTAAAAAAAATTATCATTTTTTTTTTCATTTAGGAAGTTTGTTTATAACTGTATAAAAAATAGTTAATATTAATAAATTATTAAATAAATTATGGAATATTGTTGTTTAAGGACTTTTCAAGATGTGATTTGCTGTATGACTGTTTTGAGTGATTTTTGTGGATTTTGTAGCGTATTTACGAAAAAGTGCGTTTTCCCATGTAAAATCAATGGGACATTTCAAGGGGTTTGAGCCACCCCTAAATAATATCAGATTTCAAACCAAAAAAATAAGCACGGAGGGAAGAATCTAACCTTTCCAGCATGAAGTGTTTCCCTCGCTTTGCAGTAGGATCCACTCCTACCTTTAAAGCAAAAAATTTTACTGCAAAGGCAAGCCCGTTCCACTTCTTTTCCACCTTTAATATACTTCACTTTCATTCATGCCCATGTACGGAAAACAGGGGTGCTTATGCACCCGAAACTTTTACCCTACATATTGAATGCTACGAAATAGGAAAAGCGGAAGTTATTTGATGAATGTCAATTTATTTTAATTTTAGTTTGCAAGCAATGAGATAGAAAAGGACATACATATATACATGCCTTTTTCTGTATCACTCTTGCGACATAAGCTTTTGCGATTTAAATCTTCGAGTAAAATAAATTCCGTACTATTGGAGCCAAAACGTTTGGGTTTTTGGTTTGTTTAAGATTAGGTGGAAAAACAACGACAACAACACTAAACACACATGAGTTTAACCCTTTGAAGCATACAGTATTCTATTTGACGAATTTAGCAATCAAGTACGCTTTAAGGGGTTTTTGCGGTTGCTGATTAAGAATTCGGAGTCAGATTTTAAATATTTTCAAAATTCAAAATGGCGGATCCAATATTGCAGACGAAATTTTTTAAATTCCTTGAATTCACTTGAAACTTGTTACTCCTATGTTTTTTGGATCGCTGGTTAAGAATCTGAAGTCAGATTTTTAATATTTTCAAAATTCAAAATGGCAGATCCAATATGTCGGACGAAATTTTTAAAATTCCTTGAATTTGTTTTAAACATGTTACTCGGAGGTTTTTGTGATAGCTGATTATGAATTTGAAGACTGATTTCTAAACTTCAAAATGGCGTATCCAATATGGCAAACAAAATTTTTAAAATTCCTTGAATTCGTTTGAAACTTGCTACTCGGGAGTTTTTAAGGTAGGTGATTACGAATTTAAAGTCTAATTTCCAAAATTCAAAGTTGCGAATCCAATATGGCGAACGAAATTTTCGAAATTCCTGGAATTCACTTGAATCTTGTTACTCCTGTGTTTTTAGGTTCGCTGATTAAGAATCCGGAGTCAGATTTTTAATATTTTCAAAATTCAAAATGGCGGATCCAATACGTCGGACGAAATTTTAAAAATTTCTTGAATTCGCTTTAAACTTGTAACTCGGAGGTTTCTGTGATCGCTGATTACGAATTCGAAGTCTGATTTCTAAACTTAAAAATGGAGTATCCAATATAGCAAACGAAAATTTTAAAATTCCTTGAATTCGCTTGAAACTTGTTACTTCGGGGTTTTTTAGGTCGCTGATTAAGAATTTAAAGTTAGTTTCCAAAATTCAAAATTGCGAATCCAATATGGCGAACGAAATTTTTGAAATTCCTGGAATTCACTTGAATATTGTTACTCCTGTGTTTTTAGGTTCGCTGATTAAGAATCCGGAGTCAGATTTTTAATATTTTTAAAATTCAAAATGGCGGATCCAATACGTCGGACGAAATTTTAAAAATTTCTTGAATTCGCTTTAAACTTGTAACTCGGAGGTTTCTGTGATCGCTGATTACGAATTTGAAGTCTGATTTCTAAACTTCAAAATGGCGTATCCAATATGGCAAACGAAGATTTTAAAATTTTTTGAATTCGCTTTAAACTTGTTACTCGGAGGTTTTTGTGATCGCTGATTACGAATTTAAAGTCTGATTTTTAAACTTCAAAATGGCGTATCCAATATGGCGAACGAAATTTTTGAAATTCCTTGAATTCGCTTGAAACTTGTTACTCGGGGGTTTTTGGGGTCGCTGATTACGAATCTAAAGTCAAATTTTCGAAATTCAAAATGGCGGATCCAATATGGCAGACGAAAATGTTTAAACTTTTTCGTTTTGCTTGAAATTTGTTACTTAGGAGTTTCTGGGGTCGCTGATAACGAATCTGATGTACGATTTTAAAAATTCAAAATGGCGAATTTAATATGGTGAACGAAATTTTTGAATTTCCTTGAATTCGCATAAAACGTGTTACTCTATAAATTTGAATTAGTCAAAATTTGGCTAATGGAATTAGTAGCGTCAGTTTTGAATGCTGAATTAGTTATTTTATCTCTTTGTACGAAAAAATAGACATATTTCTTTGCTAATTGAATTAGTAGTGATATTCTACTAATTTATTTTGTCGTCATATGTTACAAATTGAATAAGTCAAAATAATAAAACATAACTTTACGTTATAATACATAATAGAGATTACTTTTTTCAAGTGATCTTGAAACAGAATACTTTTCTTTATGTGATAATAAAGTATTTAGTTATTATTTAAGATAAAACAATCTTCTACATGTAGAATAAATGAATTAAATTTAATTATTCAGTTATAAATTAAAGTTTATTACATCTTTTTAACTGTGACGCAAAATCAAGTAATGAAAGAATGTTTTTCTAAAAATGAAACTCAATAATAAATTCAAGATAAAATTTTTAAATTAACTTTCTTTAACATTTATCGGGATTTAATTTAAAATATTGTACATTTTTATTACGAAATTGAAATTTGTTATTTTATATAATTGCATCTGGTTGTACAACTTATTATTTTTAGCTATATTTTATAGAAACTTGGTAAATAACAGCATATTAATTTGTATGTACACATAATTTAGTATAAACATATCAGCTTACCTAATTTGTGTCTTTTGTTTTTAACCCTACATTTGCATTAATTAATAAATTAGCGATTTTAAAATTAAAAAATGAAAGACTGGATTATTTTACTAATTGCAATTTATTAGTAAAACACATTGTAAACTAATTATCTATAATTGCCAGTGTTACTTTATATGTGGTCTGTAGTAAGAATGTCTTCAAATTTCTTATGAAACCTTACAGCGTGCGTTGCGTAGGTAGTTGGTTAAGGCTGAGGACTGTTAGTGTTAAGGTCGAAAGCTACCGGCCAATAAGTTTACTACCTAATTTGGGCAAACTGTTCGAATGTTTGATTAATGATAGCATAACGAGATTCTCTGATAATAACGGGATCGTTCCCTTTGAACAATTTGGGTTCAGAAAAAAAAATTCGACGGTTCATGCAATAGTAAAATTCGCATCGGATATTGGCGAGGCCCTAAGTGCAAGGCGCTTCGTGGCAGCGTGCCTCATAGATTTGGAGAAGGCCTTTGACTCCGTCTGGCTGGAGGGCCTAATATTTAGACTCATAAAAAAGAACTTTCCCCTGTATTTAATTAGGATTATTTGGGCGATGATATCCGAAAGAAAAATGTTTGTACAATTAAATGACGACGTTTATAGTAAAACATATGTATTGAGAAGTGGCCTCCAGCAAGGAGCTGTCAACTCCCCCATATTATTTAATATTTTTTTATGCGATTTATTGAAAGCATATAAATTAAATGTATCAGAAAAAAGAAAAGGCATCGGATTTGCCGATGACCTAGTGATTTATAGTATTGATATTTGTATGTTTAGAGCAAAGTCGGAGTTACAGGAATTATTTCAAAGTATCAATAACTTTTTTTCAGCTTGGAGACTTAATTGTAACTTCAGTAAATGCGAGTCGATCCTTTTCAGACCAATCACGAGATATCTGGATAAAAAGTATAATTCGGTTTGGAGGGATTTCAAAATCTCCCCTACAGATGAAGCTGACAGTTCTATAGCGCATAAATATGCAGTAAGATATCTGGGGGTAACAATAGACTACAGATTAAAGTTTATAGAACACATTAAACTGGCTATTGAAAAGGCCAGAAAAGCATTCTTCAAACATAAACGTTTATTTTTTTCTTCTAAGCTTGGACCAAAGGTCAAAATACTCTGTTACACCTTACTGATCAGGCCGATACTGACCTACGGGTGTCCAGTATGGTTCGGTATTTCGCCAGTAACTATGGAGGCAATCAGAGCTTTTGAAAGATCCTGCTTGAGATCCTGTCTAAGGATGCACAGGGACCCGAGTTGCAATTTTGAAAGATACATATCTAATAGTAAACTCTACGATGAAGCGAATTTAACCCGAGTCGACTGCTTTATCATCAAGCTCATTCGAAATCACATTTCGAGAGCTTATGATAGCAGGGTGAATCCGCTCATCGCTCAGCCTTACGAAAAAAATGATATGCTATTAGAAAAGATGGTAACCTCGGGCCACCTGGCACCTGAAACATTTGTGTACTTGGACAGGCGCGGTCGCATCCAAGATGCGAGTAACTTACCAATAATCTATCACGTGGCAAGACACTCGAGGGACAGGGTAGTCCTGATCGGTGAGGATGAATTAGGAGAGAACCCAGAAATCGTGATGCGTTATTCTACGTGTTTGCCTGAGAGGGATCGACTCGCTGACAGAAGCAGGCTCGCAAGGGATCATAGATGGTTAAATCTAACTCAATAATTGATTATGAATAATAATTAAATAAATAAATGAATCGCGATAGTACTTGGACTCTGTCCTTGATTTAATTCTATAATTTTATATAAGTCAATATTGTATTATGTCATCTGACATTAAAGTTTTAGCAATAAAACTACCTATTATGTACAAACGTAATTCTTCCCCTTTATCAAAACGGTAGGAGAAATAAAGAGTATTAGTAAAATAAAATTAACTAGTCAATACAATTAAGACTTTCTAGGGGGTGATTAGGCATTGTTGTCCTCGAAATTTTAACATTAAGACGAGAGCGAGTTTTTGTATGGGTTGTGTAACATTGTAAACACACCCTTTGTTTTCTGGCTTATAATAATTAATTAACAACTCTGCATTTACAACTTCATTTACGGCGTAGATCCTGATATCTACAGCAGCGCAATGTTCCTTTTATAAGAGTTTCACGCATAAGTAGTAGTCGACGAGTGACCATAAATGGTCCGTAACCTCAAAACTTTCTGTTTTGTGTTCGACAACAAAGCCATGATAGGCTCAGAAGAACTGATTGTTATAAGGCGCAGTTTGTTTGTTTTAGCGCCACATTGTAAAAAATTTTATAATATGTTGTTGGTAAATAAATGGAAAAAAAAAAAAAAAAAAAAAAAAAAAGTAGTTGGTTAAGGCTGAGGACTGTTAGTGTTAAGGTCGTGCGTTCAATCCCCAGTGGAAGGGGATTTTTCTGTTAGGTATTGGCGATTATTAGTAGTTAAGAAATCTAATACTACTACTGTTTATAGGCTCCTAAATTCATTTTTTTACTTTTTTATTTAATTACAGTTTGGAAATAGTTTATCAACATTAGTTTCATGCAATCCCACGACGATGTTTTACACGACTAATAGTTTCAGTCTACAAATTCATTTAGTTACACATTTGTTACTGATTGAATTATTACCTGCTGACTATTTCACAGTCAACGAATCCGCCCTATTTGAATTAGTCATTAATGACTGATTAGTCATTTTTGACTAATTCTGATTTAGAGATTACTTGGAGGTTTTTGGAGTCGCTGATTACGAATTTAAAGTCTGATTTCCAAAATTTAAAATGGCGGATGCAATATAGCGGACAACATTTTTGAAATTCCTTGAATTCGCTTGAAACCTGTTACTCGGAGGATTTTAGAATCGCTGATTACCAATCTAGAGTCAAATTTTCAAAATTCAAAATAGCGAATCCCATATGGCAGACGAAAATTTTTAATTTCCTTGAATTCGCTTAAAACTTGTTACTCGGGGGTTTTTTGGGTCGCTGATTACGAATTTGAAGTCTGATTTCTAAAATTCAAAATAGCGGATCCAATATGGCGGACGAAATTTCTGAAATTCGTTGAATTCGCTAAAAACTTGTTACTCGGGGGTTTTTGGGATAGCTGATTACAAATCTAAAGGCCGATTTCCAAAATTCAAAATGGTGGATCCAATATTGTGGACGCAAAATCAAAGATTGATCGGATTCTCTTGAAACTTGTTTCTCGGAGACTTTCATTTAAAGCTTGACATATCTTCGTTGTTAGTTTCAAGTAACGGAAAGAGCAAGCACAAAACAACCACAAAATTTTCACTTCGCATATTGAGGTTATCTGCGATCTTAAAAGCCTTTGAGTAACAAGTTTTAAGAGAAAAGATCGTTTTTGATTTTGCATTTACCATATTAGACCTATCATTTAAAATTTTAAAAATATTTTACCAGATACATTAATATCAGCGAACACAAAAACCGCGAGAAACAAGATACAAGAGTAATTTATCGATTTTTGTTTTTGCGTCTGTTATATTGAATCCGCCATTTTAATTTTTAAATATATTTTACCAGATACGTTGTCAGCTACCTAAAAAACTACCGATTAACAGCCATATTAAATCCGCCATTTTGAATTTTACAAATATTTCATTAGATTCGTTATCAGCGACCCCATAAACTCTTGAGAAACAAGTTTTAAGAGGATCCATCCTTTTTTTGATTTTGCGTTCACAATATTGGATCCGCCATTTTGAATTTTAAACATATTTCACCAGATATATTATCAGCGACCCCAAAACCCCAAATAACAAGTTTCAAGCGAATTCAATACATTTTTATCAATTTCTTCAGCATATTGAATCCACCATTTCTAATTTTGAAAATCAGACTTCAGATTCGTAATCAGAGACCCCAAAAACCCCCGAATAACAAGTTTCAAGAGAATTCAAGGAGTTTCAAAAATTTCGTGCGCTATCTTGGATTCGCAATTTTGAATTTTGAAAATCAGACTTCAGATTCGTAATCAGAGACCCCAAAAACCCCCGAATAACAAGTTTCAAGCGAATTCAAGAAGTTTCAAAAATTTCGTGCACCATCTTGGATCGGGCATTTTGAATTTTGAAAATCGAACATCAGATTCGTAATCAAAGACCCCAAAATACCCGGAGTAACAAGTTTCAAACGATTTAAATAATTTTTTATAATTTCTTCCGTTATATTGGATCCGCCATTTTGAATTTTGAAAATTGGACTTCAGATTCGTAATCAGCGACCCCAAAATCCTCCGAGTAACAAGTTTGAAGCGAATTCAAGAAATTTCAAAAATTTCGTTCGCCATATTCGATCCGCCATTTTGAATTTTTAAAAACCAGTACGAAAATCGTAATCAGTGAGTTATAATCCGCAGTTTACTATGTATTATTGTTTACTTAGAATTACATTTATTCTAAAAAAATCGATTTTTTTCAAGTTCATTTGTTTATAACGTTCATTTTGTTAATAATAAACATTTTTTTATTGTTTTTCTGTGGAAAATGATCTTCTGTAATACATTTTATTTACTTCTTGTCATTGAAAAAAATGAAATAATGTTTGAAAAATACAAAAAAGTGCAACGAAAAAGGTGACAGCCGCAAAGGGTTAAGTACAATCTGCCTTTATTTTACCAAACAACGTTTCGTCAAAATTTCGTTGACCTCCTCAGGCTATAAATACAATATATAACACTTTAGTAATTTTTTTAACACGAACAAAACACACTGTATAATAAACAAAGTCAAATAGTTTTTACCTCTAAACAGAATATGTCAACAAAATTTTAAAAAAATTATCACCTAGTGGTGATTTGTCAAAAAGTGTAAGTTGATGTCAATAGCAAGAGACAAACTGTCAAAATTGAAAATATAAGCACGGGATGGAACGATAGTTATACCGAAATATATATATACATAGATATTGATAAGTACAAACATCAAGTGGGAATTGAATTGATAAGTAGTCATGTTGGATAACAAATTATGTAATGGAGAATTTTGTTTGTAAAAGATGCTTGTAGTTTTTGTTTAGATTGTCAATGTTTATTTTAATATTAATACTATTAGAGTCGTCGTTGATTAAAACCAATTCGGAAATTGTACGTTTGCGCCAATTTCGTTCTTAATCTACAATTTTTGTATTTTGGTACAGTTCTCTCTCACTAAGTGACCGAAAATGGGGCTGTAGGGGAATAAAATGGTTACTTATCGAGAGCCCCCACTCTCTATTGCATTATATATGAACCGTTCGCCGGAAAAACGGTTTAAGTCGACTTAAGCCGTTTTTCGAATGACGGCACTTTCGTATTAAGTGTCATCTAAACTATAATATTCAATTGAAATTGTTCATTTATGAACGCTTTTAAAGTTTTAATTCGAATTTTGAAGTACGCGCCGGCCAAACGTCGCGACGCGACGCAGCTTGCCTGTACCTCGTGCATATGTACCGCGCTGTCTTTCGTGTTGACGTTCGAAATATAGATTAAAAAGATATTATCAATGATGAATTACTCTTCTGATCTTTTGTCTCTCACTCTTTTTCTAAATCCAATCAATCGTGAATTTTATAAAAACATTTTGACTTTTGCAGAGATTAGCAATAACGAAGAATCAAACAATTAACACAAGCGCGATGAATATTAACCTAATAACGCCCATGATTAGGAAAAAATTGTTATCAAAAAAGTGAATACGGGAAAGAGGACTGTAGACCAAACAATGATTTTTGACATTAAAAATTGTTTAAAAAATAATTTGTTTAAACAATTTGTTATAAACAAATAGAAAAGAACTAAAACTTATGAAAAATGAAACAGCGCCATTCGATTGTCCGCGAAAAATTACGAAAGGAATATGTGTGACATTTTTTAATTTTTTACTCTATTTGTTATAAATAATTAATAAACAATAACAATGACCACTTAAACCAATCTTAGCCCATGCTTAGAGAAATGTTGATATCAAAAATGTGAATAGGGAAAAGAGGATCGTGGACAAAATAATTAATGCTTTTTGACATTAAAAATTGTTTTAAAAAACATTTGTTTATAACAAATTGTTTAAATAATTTTTATTGTCAAAAATCATTGTTTGGTCAACGGTCCTCTTTGTCACTCATGTTATTTTGCATATAAAACTGTTCATATTTATACATTTTTAACAAAGACTATAAAAAAGTTAAACTATTTGTTACATATTATATTCAACTATTTCTGATTAAAAACGTTTGTTTTTTAAATATTTTACTCGATCTTTCGAAAAACGGCTTAAGTCCGTCTTCGTTTGTTTATTTACTAAATTAATAATAATACAAAAATCATTGCTTTTATTGTGGAAATTTGTTGACCGATAGTATACCTTTGTAGTAGAAATGAAAATGCTGATAATAATGTATTAAATTACTTATAACTTACAAATGAATCTTAAATTTAAGATTTCTCAAATGTCTATTTCCGACTTAAGCCGTTTTTCCAGTGAACGGTTCATATGTAGATTTCATGTAAAAGCAGTTGAATGTAAATAAACTCGAAAACAAAATAGTTCGCGGTAAATTTAAAATAACTGAAGAAAATATTGAAAAAATGTTTAGATATCTTTGTTTACTGAAAATTAAGAATATAAGGAAAAATAAAATTAAGGAGAGTCACTTGTCCATTTTTAACCCCTTCATGTTGGCAATGTTTTTAATACATATAGTGTAGAGATCTAAAATTATCGTATCATAAAAAAATAGGAATATAATTTTGGCCAGCTTAGCATCTGCATTCTTAAGAAAATTGTAATGTTTGAAATTTGAACTCCTTACGCAATTTTTTATAGGCTTTTTTTAGAATTCTGAAAAACATTACTTTTTGGATTTTAAAAACTTTTGATTTTTTACAAAAATAAAAATTCTAAAATCCATCAGAAAAAATGTTTTTTTTTTTTAATTTTACTACTTAGTTCAACTTACTTTTTCAACTTAGTTTCATTTTAACACCCAAATTAATGTCAGAAAGAGAATTATCATCACTGCAACTCATAAATATCAATGTGTTAAAATTTCATTATTGACTCGTCTAAAATATTAAAAATATCACTACATATAAAATTATAAATTTAGTTAAAAATAGATCCAGGATAAACTTTAGTTTTTCTTTTAGGATTCAAATTTTTTATTGGCTACAATTATTAATTCTTTGCGTAGAATCTTTATCGAGTTTACTCTTAGGTTTGTTTATGTGTATTTTTGGTTATTTAATTGTCATTTTTCTAACACTTGAAGTTGCTAATTTAAACTTGACTTTCATTTTATCGCGTTTGCTATGGTAGGGAGCAAATAATGTGTGTAAAAATAGGTGTGAAGGAGAACGGCTACTTACTGGGAGGGCACTTAGTGAGGGAGTACTGAAATCAAATTCATAATTATTATTCTTACAATGTATATTGATAACAAAATTCGGATTTTTATTAATATGTTCCGCAACTCGAGTTTTAAGCAACCTTTTATTTTTACCGTAGTATACGGCGGTACAATTTTTGCAAGTAATTTTATATAGGGGAGAGTGGCTATCAATGTACCGGGTTTTTTCAAGGTCATAGTACTTATTGAATTTCACCAATTTCAAGAACTTCTTCGCATCAATATAAAACTACAACACTTATCTAGGTAATGCACACATATTTTACACGATTTATTTTGATTAAATAATAAAATTTAGGATTTTTCTAAAGTAACAAGCTATTTTTATTTTCAACAACCTGGGTACACAATGAACCACCTCTATAAAAATACTAAAAATGTTCAACAATAATAATATTGCAATTTTCACTTTGTAAAAAAACTTATTTTCTATCAAATACTATAAAAAATTGTTACTTAACACTTTTTAATTGATAATGTATAACATAAATATACCTTAAATTTAAGTTAACTAGCTAAAATGGCATTTTAGTTTTGCTATGTTGAGAAAAGTACTGATAACAATCGCTGTAACATGCTGTACGCATGCCTAGTTTTATAATCAAGCATACCACTCTGGAAATCGAAAATACACTGAAATTCCAGGTGGTTCATTGTTCCCCGGTACATTGAATCAACATGACATTTGCAACAAAAATGGTTTTCTATAACTTAATCCAATATTTCAAAATCTTTATCTCATTAGAATATTGTAGTTAAGGCCCAAAACAAAGTAAATCGTAAGTACATTTATTTTTAAATGGCCTTATTTCAATTAAAAAACGTGTTTGTATTTTAGGTAAATTTTTTCTTCAGTACATCAAAAACAGTTTTTTCCAATTTTCTCTGTAAAGAATAAATCCACACGTCTCAAATTTATGGACGTAGTGTGTTTACGCAAACTTCATTTATATTTAAAATTAGGAGAATTTTTATTTAATTGTTCCTGAGAAAATTGAAATGGTTCATTGAAAAAACTGGTACATTGATGGCCACTCTCCCCTACACGGAGAGAAGGATCTTGCTTTTATAGCCTGCCAGTAGTTCATGATTTTCTTGTAGAGTCACTTCGCTTGCTACTGACGTATGAAATCATACGTCAGCAGCATGAGCGCCATCTGCACTACTAATGTAAGGTACACACGCTTGTGCTGTTTAAGTCGCATACACAAGCAGTACTTATGAAGTAAGCCTTGCGGTTACTTCATGAAGTATCACCTTATTACTAATGCATGAGACCCATGAAATTCTGGTATGGGAGCCTTGCATTAGACATTTTCTTTCGAAACCACGTGGATACACTGTCCAGTTTGGTTTGGGTTGTGTTTATCAGTTAAACTTTTTGTGTTGGTTCCATTTTTTTGGAAATTTACTGTTTGTGCCTATTTTGATAAGTATAAAGAATAGTTTAAATACTAATGAAAAATTTGTTTTAAATCAATTAAAAGTTACTTTCTTTCATTACTTATAAAAATTATTCTTCTGTTTAAAAACCTTTCAGAAGAATAATAATTATAGAAACAATTTTAATAATTGCCCACACAGCACAATTCCTTGCCTGAAGTTTGAGCGAAGTTGGCACTGCAAACTTTCTTAAGTTTGCATTTGACATTTATGAAAACTTGACCTAACCAACAAAATGTCCGTTTGTGCAGAAAGTTTGACGTTTGAAACTTGCTGGAAACTTTCACTGCTAATTTCAACTTGAGGCCTTGCGCAGTTAATTTCTATGATAGCTAGGGCTGCGCAATAGATTTTTTTAAACCTCCCATAGGGGTCACAATGGTGTGTTACAAATTCATTCAATCCACACACAAAATTTTTTTTACCTTTAAATCGAACTTTTTTAGAACCTTTCCTGAAACTTGCGAGGAAAGTTTTCAATTACCAACCAGCTTATACTTGCCGCAAGTTGTCCAGTCAAGCTTTCTGCACAAGCGGACATTTTCTTGGTTAGGTCAACTTTTCATAAATGTCAAATGCAAACTTGCGAAGTTTGCAGTGCCAACTTCGCTCAAACTTCAGGCAAGGAATTGTGCTGTGTGGGTGGACAATATACAGATTTCATACTATTATTAACTTTATATATATAATTATATGTTCGATAAGTGCAAAAATTGAAATATTTTCGAAAAATTCAAATTATTATTCTGTAGGTTGTACAATAATATTCAAATTTTAAATTTCTAAACTGTCAACAATAACACTTAGATTAAAGGCTCATTACATATAAATATTATTGCTTGAAGTGTTGTAATCTTGTAAAAGTCAGAAATAAATAGATGATTTAAGGGAATGTATAATTGAAACTTTTCTTTAATATAAATTTTTTTATTTAATTATAATTATTACGATTAATTATAAAAGTATTTTTTAAATATTTTTCTTAATAAAATTAAGTTTAATACTTGTAGAATCTATAATGCTAAATATTTCCAAATTTTCAAACAGTGGGCATGAAACACTATTTATAACTAATAAAATTTTTCGTAAACGAATTTTTGTTTAATATTTTTTTTAGAATTCGAAGCAGTTAAATTGTATAGAGAACATTTATCTAAAAAAATATACCATAAATTTTTTAAAGTTATATAAAGATAAAGATTTCGTCAGACGGGGCTATTTTGTGCACGCGAATTATTTTATGAATAAAATCTTTATATTGATTCGTTTAAATTTGGTACCTAGTATAAATATTACTTGATATCTATAGTACTAAATGCAAAGAGTACTAAATAAAATTACCGCTAATTCTTTATCAGAATTAAGAAAAAAAATCCAAAAATTGTTTTTTGTATGACTCAAGAAGTAGCATTAATATTTATATTTTTTTTTATATTTTTTTCAATTTCTAAATATTAGGTTCTATTTTGAATAATTTAATCATATTTTAAATTATCACTTATTAGGTTATAAACATCGATAACCAAACTGGACAGTGTATCCACGTGGTTTCGAAAGAAAATGTTTAATGCAAGGCTCCCATACCAGAATTTTATGGGTCTCATGCATTAGTAGTAAGGTGATACTTCATGAAGTAACCGCAAGGCTTACTTCATAAGTACTGCTTGTGTATGCGACTTAAACAGCACAAGCGTGTGTACCTTACATTAGTAGTACAGATGGCGCTCATGCTGCTGACGTATGATTTCATACGTCAGTAGCAAGCGAAGTAACTCTACAAGAAAATCATGAACTACTGGCATGCTATAAAAGCAAGATCCTTCTCTCCGTATACCACTCCATATTTGTTCCATTTGTCAACAGAATATTTGCCCAGTTTTACGACATTATTAAGCATTTTTATAAATTTCGGAATAGTAAAAATGTTGTAATTTTGGAACTGTTGTTTGGATTTTGTATAAAATTCAAACTTTTTTTTGTATATAAATTGCTTGTTGTTAAATGGAATGACAAATTTTTAATATTTTGCATACATAGATTTTTTTAATTTAACCAATTCAACACTGTTATTTTTTGTTTTTGATTTCAAAAAATTAAGTTTCTTAGTAACACAATCGTTTACAAAGTTAATTATTAGTGAGTGATATTAGTGTGATTATTAATTATTAGTTATTAGTTATTAGTGAGAGTAGACTCTTAGTATGATCTATATTTTATTGTGAAAACTTTTGTGTAAAAGAGAGGTATCACTGTCCACAAGATTAAAAAGAAGGTTACGTTTTAGCTTGGTAGGATGATTAGACTGATAGTTAATAAGTCTACCTGAAGCTTTGGGTTTCTGATACCAGTCAGTGATAAGGCGGTTGGTTTTTCTTATAAGTGTTAGGTCCAGAAAGTTAATTTTTGTATCGATTTCAACTTCATGTATACTTTGTAACTTTTTATGATAAGAATTAAAAACTTCAACTACCAAATTAACCAAATCTTTGTGTAGTCAAAGAATTGTGGCATCAACGTAACGAAAATAAAAGGTTACATTATAGTTATGTTTTTGTTTAAGAACATTCATACAATTAATTTCCAAATCGTCCATGCAAATGTCTGCAAAAAAGGGTGAAATCGGGGAGCTCATTGGGGTCCCATGTATCTGGTGGTAAAAATTCTCATTGATTGTATTGTATTGTTATGTATTGCAATGGCAATAATGGCTTTCTAATATCATAGGGCATATACTTAATAGGATATTTTTTCCGTTTTTTAAGTAATTGACACTTTATTAAAGTGTAGAAAGTTTGCGAAATTTCCCATTTATTCACGAGTGATACATCCAAACATATAAACATACGTAAAAGGTAAATTTTATGAACGAGTTGTTTGCGACTTCTTATTTTTCTTTTAACTCGTCAGAAAGCAATAGGAAGTTTAATATTTGCACACTGAAAAAAATATTCCTGGAGAACTGCTATAATTATGGGTAGTCAAATAATATTTTATTGCTGACTTTGGAACTGCCATGCAGTTTTTTGTCTTATCCATACGACTGTTTGATGGAACATTTGGAAACTGTGACATTATATTATTATCTCTATTATTGATTGTCATTTACAAATGAAGCGAAAAGGATTGTATTAACAAAATTGGTTGCGCACAGACTGACATGCATTCATCTGTACAACACAAGATATTTTCTGAAACTTTCCTGAAATTTTAAGTGATAAATTCGCAGAATTTCAATTTGCAGCTCAGTGAAGCTCTATAAAAGTAGCAAAATATCCAAGTATGAAAAAATTTTAGTAACTTAAATATTGCCAGGATATTTTAATTTAAAGTTCGTAAATATTGTTTGAGATAAACAAAAAAAAACGTAAATAAAAGTAAGTAAGGCAGGAATGGAAGAGGTCGAATGGAAGTGGGCTCATATCATACTGACACAAAATTTTTTGCGACAATTGTTATATTGTTCAAACTGAGAATTTTATTTTGTGCTCTCACTTAAAGAAAAGATTTTTAAATTTTAATTATTAAATAAGTAATTTTGATTGACTAATTGAATCTTTTGTTATTAATTTAGTATGTTTATCGACTTAAATAATTTTAAAATTTTTGAGTTTAGTAGGAGTATAAAATAACATTATCTCAGTTTGAGTAACATAACGATTGTCAAAAAAAAGCTTTGTCAATATGGTACTGGTACCGAAAAATTGTCAAATCCCAAACTTTCAGTGATTTCAGAAGGAAGAAGAATTGAAACTTATTGAATAGATATTTAAAATAGACTCTCTGGTCAGTACCTGCTCAGATCTTTAAAAATTTTCCACACCGTGAAAAGTAATAAAATTAAAAACAATATTTTTTAAACATTAATAATCAAAAGTTTTACTAATTGCTTACCCAATCTAGCATTTTTTTCTCTCGTGCTTGTTTACTTGAAATAATGTGTTGCTTTTTCTGATCTTCGTGATTTGCTTGTGCAGTATGAGCTTCAGTATCTTCAAGATATTTTACTTGATTTATCACATTCAAACTTCGATCTAGCAAATTTACAGTTTGATTAGAGAAACTTTTCTTCATTAGTATATTTTTTTAAATAAAAACTAATAATAATAACAACAATAATGACCTAGCCATGGATGAAAAAGACAAATTGGAACCAGAGAAGAACCATCGTACTTGTTGTGGATAATAGACAATTATTTTTGTGATAGGCGGGTTATATATGAGGAAGACACTTTTTCTTTGAAGGAAGTGATGCAACGTGGTGTCCCTCAAGGCTCGAGGATAGGCCCATTCGTATGGAACGTCTCTTATGATGACTTTTTGCGAATGGGTCTACCTAAAGGCGCGATGATCATGAACTTCGCGGACGACGCGTTGATCGTGTTCACTGCCGAAACTGCAGAAGGTCTTGGAGTATTGGTAAACAAATGTCTGAGACTAGCAAAGAGCTGGCTGGATGCCAAAGATCTTCAAATGACCCTAGAATAAACTGAAACGCTTATGATCACAGATGTGGATATGTACTGCCCCGAATCGAAGTCGCTGAATTCGAAGTCAAATGAAGTAAATATATAAAGTGCTTGAGAGTGGAACTTGATAAATTCCATAACTTCAAGCACCATATAGCTGTAGCTTCTGAAAAGTTCGTCCATTTTGCGGAAAGTTTAGCTTGTCTAATACCAAACATTGAGGCAAGTTTACGTGCTATAGCCTCACTGAACATTGAACTGTGCTGTGTATGCAAAAGTTTTTGCTTCGCAAAAACAACAGAAATTCTATTGCAGAATGCGCTATTAAAACCGGCAAGCGAATCAAATAAGTGCAGATCAAGATCGGGATGGCTCGACGACATTCTTCTTAATTACAGAGTGGGATTGCACATTTAGAATCAAATTTAATTTTTACACCAAGAGTTTCGGAAGTAGCCCAAACTCTTAAAAGATTGCATCACACTTTAATGAAATCAAAGTTGCTGGCCATCAAGCAACATTCGACTAATCCTTCCCGTCTGTTCGTTTAGCATCACCAATCGTTGAGAGACCTCAATGTCGTGAAGAAATTGAAACTTTCTGGTGCATCATCTGTGAAAAATTCCATTCAGTAAACGATGAAGAATCTCTTTTACCACTTTTTTGTAACTGCTGTCTTAGACAAGAACTTAGCCATTCTACACAAGTAAGTCCACGAATTACCAAGGAGGAGGTGAGAAATATAGTTGCTAAAACTAAGAACTTTTCAGCACCCATATCAAATATAATTAATAAGCTATGTTGGAAAAAGTTTACTTCATTTCACTAAAATTTAGCTCGTATATTATCAACCTTTCTTAACAAGGAACATCCAATACGACAGTGGTTACTGGAAGGACGAACGGTACTCTCTAAATTTGAATCAGTGAAATGTCACTGGTGAATCAGTGCGAAATAAGCCACTGATTTCAATCAGTGAGATTTTGACTAAGAATCAATCAAATTTAACTGATTCTCAGTCAAATATCTTACTGATTGATTCAGTTACCTCACTGATTCAATCAGTTACATTTTGACTGAGAATCAGTAAAATTCCATTGAAATTTTCACAGATTCAAATCAGTGGCTTATTTCGTACTGATTCACCAGTGATATTTCACAGATTCAAATTTAGAGAGTACTTTTACCAAACTCAGGAGATTTATCGAATCGAAAAAAATATAAATCAATAGCTTGCCTTAGCACCTGCTTAACCTATTCACAGGCATCTTCAAAGAGAGGATATTGACATCTATAAAGTCAATGTCGAATGCAATCAGTGAACAACGCGGGAGTAATAAAATATATGCTTACCATAATTCCTTGGTACTCCAAGTTTCTGAATGCATTGATGAAATATATGAAACATATCCGGAGAAATGTCCTCTTCGACTGACAGAATAAGTGGATGGATTTCCAATTCATCAAAAATTTGAAGTGGTGTATTTTCATCACTGTTTCTTTCTCTGAAAAATTGCAAAATTGATAATGATAAAAACGCGTACATGTACATGTTCTTCGATTTTATAAACTAAGAAAAGTCTAGTGCAGCATTTAGTACAGCGGATGAACAAAACGGTATATAAAAATCGTATGTCAATTTGATAAATGAGCTGCCTAAATTTGTTACAGAAGCACCATTAAAACTAAATTGTGCTTTTTGTCCCCAAATGAGAAGACGAGCGTATCAAACTCCGAGAGATATAATGCTGTTGTAAGTGCATTTGCCTGCTCAACAGTTTTTCAATGTACTATTCTTAAAAGGAATGAAGTTTAAATAGTTTTATTTACTTTTCAGAGAAAGTATAGTAATACATCTAACCCATGAATTCTAAACCTTTCTGTAGGACAAGATCTGTTAAACTTTTCACCCGCCTCTCCTCATTCGATACAAAGTAATGTACCCTTCTCCCGCCCTTAATAAAAATAGGTATTAAAATTGAGGGAAAGTAGGAATGGGATCTTCATCACTTCAATGTACAGCTATTTTTTCTTAAATACTATTAAAAACAGGGCCAACAGACCATGTGGGTCGAATGGGTACCAGTCATGAAATTTGGTTAGCACTCGAAATTTTAAGAACATGCGTTGGAAGTTTGAATTTGTATTTTAAAATGCGTCAAGCGTTACAACAAACTTTAAAATTCATTTGGCACGTCTGGTGTGTTTTTCAAGAGAACAAATGTGCCGATTTTGTGCATGCGCTGTACTTTGATGCACGTACAGGGGCGGCCTTAGGCAAAGTGTTCGGAAGGGGCGGTATATGGGATAGAAAGAGATAGCACCATAGTGCTATCTCTCTCTCTCTCTCTCTCTCTCTCTCTCTCTCTCTCTCTCTCTCTCTCTCTCTCTCTCTCTCTCTTATACAAATATAAGATTCTCGGGAGGGGCGGTCGTCCCAATCGACCCCACGTAAAACCGCCACTGTGCATGTACATCTAATGCCTCTTATTTTTAAGCATCTGGTGTCTCTTTTGGCGCAAATGCTGTCCTTTTATATTATATCAGATGCTTAAGCGCAGGCGGCTACTTGATTACAAAATAGAGAGTGTCAGAGAATAAAAATTTAATTTTCTGTAACGCTCAATCTTGTACGTTACCATAGTAAACTTCAGGCAGGCAACTGCAGTACAAACGATGTGCTACAGTTAACTTAGTTGCTGAATTGCAATTTTTTTTAATGTATCATCAAAAAAACTCATCCTAATCAGTAAAATACAACTGATTTAGCTCAACTCTAAGACTGTGTTACAAAAGGCAAAATAGACAAATGTAAAGAGGTTTTTTTTCTTTCTTACATGCTATTGATTTTAATTCAGTATACCAGAAATAATTGTTAACTTCTTATCAGTGTTAATTAACCTGTATTCTTTCATTCTCCGAAGCATATGTTCTTCTGTGTAATGTGTTCCTTGAATATCCTTTTCGGAATGATTGATAATGCGATCTATTAAAAATTCATCAGTGGCCTCCAAAGAAATAACTATATCAGGAGAAATTCTACTTGTGAAACCACTATAATCTTTTTGCGTGTCTTCGTCTTCTACAGATTCCCCTTTTCGTTCTTCATTTTGCAAAAACAATAACTTTGCTTCATTTAAAGTTTTTGGGTACCCATCTAATATATATCCCTGATTTTGACATTCTTTAGAGAGTAATCGGTTTATCAGAAGCCTGAAATACAAATTTGTTTTTGTAGTTCAATTTTTATCATTTAGAACCCAAGTTTTTAATAGTATAAACTCATCAATCTTCATATCTAATATTAATTTTATACAGGGGCGGCGGAACAGGTCGGAGTCGTGTGTGGAGTTTAAGTTATGTTTAAAGGGGGGAGGGGGGAGGTCTGAAATATAATAATTAAAATTTTTATATATGTGAAACGCAAATTTTAAACTTAAGACATTTTAAATAATTTAAAAAATCGCAGTTTTATTGGAATTATACATAGGGGAGTGGGCCCCAAGATGGACAGGGCCCCAAGATGGACATTTCGTATAAAATTTTTGTTTAAGGTGACAGCGCCTTATGCTTTCTGTCATTTTTGTTGTTTGTATAGACGAACATTTTGATGCCCATTTGAAGAAAAAAACCAGTTGGTTTTTCTTCTACACATACCACGTAATTTTGTGTCTAAAAAAGTTTTGTAACAGTTTTTTCTCAAGTTGGTAAAGTTATTTAAATTTATGATTATGATTTAGAATGAGTACTGAACGTAATAATATTCTTTATTTATCGTATAATAATATTCTAAAATGATTTTACTAATTCAGTATTCATATCTATATTTTTACTGGGAATCAAAAAATGGTGTCATGTACCCTAAGATGGACAGGCCTAAAATCTCAATGTATTTTTTTGCATATTTTCGATTTGACACTTTTTTCAATAATTTTTTGAGCCAATTAATTAAAATTTTTTATTTTCCACCATAAAATTTCATTTTATCGTTAGAGAATTTATTATATTGATATTTTTCGACATTTTATTACTTTTTACTGTTAAGCTATTAAATTGAAGTTTTTAGAAATTTTATTTCTTGATAAATTCCGTAAAATGATTGAAACTTAGTTCAAGAATTGTTACACGATGTTCATTTTTTATTTACTACCATTTTCACAGACTTTTAAGAAGGTGTCCATCTTGGGGCCACTTTTTTTTAGACCGAAAATTTTAGCAATTAGAAAAAATGCTTTAAAAAATGTTTATGTTCAAAATAAAATTTTATCTCTGTGGCCATAAGTTACCTTATAAATTGTACTTTCATCCGGTATAAAACATTTTAATAGATTTTATTCGGTTTGGATTCTACAGCAATAAATCGATAGGGTGGCCAACTTGGGGCCCTCTCCCCTACTAAAAATTGTACCGTTGAAGATAGAATTATTTAAAATAATTGAAAAATTTTGGTGTGTGGAAATCCACACACGAAAAAATTTGGTGTGTGGACTACTCCACACAGTCCACACAACTGGCGCCGCCCCTGATTTTATATTTAATATTAATCTCGATAGCACCAGATTTGCATAATGATTGCACAATGAAGTATTCTGGAACTTTCTCGTGGTAAGCTCGGAATACACTACTTACTAGAATTACTCAGAAATCTGTTGATGACAGATCTAATAGAAAAGATGTGGAAAAAAGATAAAGGGAGAGTAATCATCGGAAGAATGAATGTAGTGTTTCTGGCAGAGGATAAGTGTGGTATAAGAATAATGATGAAAGAATTTAAGAAATATGCAAGAGAAAAAGAATTATTGATGAATGTGGAAAAAAGGAAATTAGTGAGATTCAAAAAGAGAAAGTACAGAGTGGAAGACGTTTTGAGATTAAATAGAAAGAAGTGGAAGAGGTGAAAGAATTTTTCTACAGTCGACCATCTCACGTAACCCGCCCCACACTGAAAGGGGCAAAGTTTTTTTGCAAAATTCAGATTTTTTCTATCGGCACGCTCGCTCGCTGTCGAACTAAGTTGAACTTTGCCTTAGATTTTCAACACATGAGTAAGGTAAAGTGGGGGTACGAGTTCACGCGTCAAGTTGGGGAATCTGGTTTACTGGGATAAAGTTTACTTGGCTGGTCGACTGTATTTGTATTATTGATTTAAGTGTAATTGCGGAGGAGGGTTGAATGTGAAGAGAAAAATAGGGAGAGCAAGCGAAGTATTAGGTTTGGTTCAAACGCTAGGAAAAAGAAGATTTACGAACGACTGGAAAAAGAAAGTGCAGTTGTTTAATATTTTTGTGTGGTCCGTGTTGAGTTATGGCGTGACAGTCAATGTGGAACAGATGTATGACTAATTTTTAAGGTGGACGATAAGAGTGATTAGTAATTTTTCATGATAAAGTCTAAGGGACGGAACTAGGGGGAGAAACAATTATTATAAGTCAGAAGAAGAAAGTGTGGTGAGTGAAGGAGGTTAAAATAGAAAAGTAACACGGTGGAAAGATACGTGTTAAAATGTATTTGATGATATTTTACAAAAATTCACATCATTTTTATATTTTACGGAAGATAGTTTATTCTTATTACAAATTGAGAATACGTCACATTTGTTCACCCGTTATAAAATACAAATTGGAGTACCAGTAAAGAAACCATCGAGAAATGCACTTAAAAACCAGCGCGATGTAGACTGTAAGAAGGCCAAAACGGAACTGAAATACATGATTACATCAGGCCCTATCCGACTGACAAAAGGGACGGAGAGCTCCCACCAACAACTTGAGCTCCATTCTGTAGAGGAAGAGTGAAAGAGAGCAGGCACACTAAAGGAGCCTTAAATAATAGCTAGCCTCACCCTCCAGATAATGAAGCTGACAATCTATCTTTCTCAGTTCATGGCCACAGAACAGGATAAAAATCACCATAAACTCTATCAAAGATTTTACGACAGATGAAGCCTTGTTTAACAATGTTTACAGAAAACCATAAAGCACCCACTTATATCTTGCAAGAAATTTTGCATATAACCATAAACAATTTAAACGATCTCCCTTTTTCGTTAAAGTCATTTGACAAAAATATCATAAAAGAAACAACGTGAACTGTTAGTGCTCTATTGCGGCTATCCCTGTTTGTTGTAAGGTAAACATGCGATTAATGAACTTAATAAACCGAAAAAGAGCTTACAAAACGGCTAATAAAACCTAAGTGTGCTATGAGATGACAAGAGTAATATGTATTCAAAACAGATTTACTTAGTTTGATTGAAAGTCAGTTTACGAAGCATGGCAGAATTATAATACCACGAAGGTTGACAGACAGCTTGAACAAGCCGTCTAAGCACCCAGTCCAGAAGCAGTGTGCATTGCAGCTGAACGGCTCAAGCCCTATACTAATTAGTACGGTAGCGTTGAGTGACAGCGTGGTCAGCGGAGGTCAGTGCAGCCTGTTGAAAGCATGTAAACACGGCAGGATAACTCAGTTACTGATCGACAGAGCGCGCACTAACGGTGCAGTAGCGTGATGTACCTAGGCTCTACATCTACAAACCGTAATGTATTACCGCTGCGCTTTTGATGCTACGTACAGATGCAAATTTTGTATAGAGACTTAGTAGTGATGTGTATTAGTAAGTACCAAGACATATGACTGATATGTCCTTTTACAAATTTTTTGTCTGTGTAGCGACAAACGCGCCGCAGTAGCTGAGCGGAAAACTAACCAGTGTATCAGACTAATACATTGCGGCTTGTAGAGCCTGGACAAACCTTTCAAGCACCTATGAAGCGTTACAGGTCGTGCGGAGTGCAAGCTACAGCAGAAACAACATAAAACAGTTATAGTTTTACTGAGCGAAGATGCTCTGCATGATGGCGCACAGGAAGCGACTAAAAACTGAAAAGTTAGGGTCTTGAGAGTCCCTTGTAAAAATGCGGAGAAAGGGAAAACCAGCGCCTAGAAGTTGGAAAATTTGGTCACATGTGTTTGCAACATGATTCAATCCAATATCTGGTTTGCAGATTGAATGCAGGCATGGTCATAAAAAGAGTAACCTTGCAAAGAAAGGTTGCGCTCAAAAGAATTGCAAGGTTGCGTGTACTACAGGACGACTTAGCCCATAAGCAGCTTGACAGAGCTGACGGACCCCTTGGCTCAAAGGAGATGCTGTAGAACACCTCATCCCGTTGGAAGCTGGACAACGCTGTAGGACCACGTAGCTAGTTGACGACTAAGCAGCGCTGCGAGTCAGTATGAAAGGCTGACATTGTGGGAGCGCTGTGAGGTGACTTAGCTCGCAGCTAGGTTGGTAACAGTATTAGACTGCTTAGCTCATAGAAAGCGCTGTAAAACGATTCATCCCGTTGAGAGTTGGGCAGCTTACCAATCCTGCATGACGGTTCAGGTTGCATGCAGTTATGAAACACTGCATGGTGAATTAGCTCATAGACAGCTCGACGGAACTAAAGGACTGCTTGGCTCAAAGGAGCCAAGCCTTTTCTAGTTGGCAGCTGAGCAGCATTGTAGGACGACTTAACTCTTTAACGTCTAAGCAGCGCTGTGAGTTCATCTCCTATAAAGCTAGGTAGCTCTGCCCTTGTCAACTCACATAAGATACACGTGTGCATGCTCCGAAAAAGAAAGATAAGCGTCAACTTCCCCCGAATAACCACGTGTCTGCGAGCAGTTAATGGGCACCAATGTCGCACTACACAAATTAAACAAAGTCATGGCTTGCGTTCTCTTCACAGACTTTTATATTTCACAAAGGATAGTTTATTGTTTTTACAAATTCAGAATGCGTCACATTTGTTCACCCGTTATAAAACAAAAATTGGAGTAAAGAAACCATAGGCAAATACACTTGAAAACCCGCCCGGTGTAGACTGTAAGAAGACCAAAACGGAACTGAACTGCATGATTTCGTCAGGCTTTAGCTGACTGACAAATAAGATTAAAGATTTTATGACTGATTAAGCAGTGTTTTGCAATGCTTACAGAAAGACATAAACCACCCACTTAAATCTTGCAAAAAAATTTCCTTAAAACTTTAAACATGTTAAACAATATGGAGAAAAGAATGTTAGAAAAAATTGGAGGAGAGTTGGAAATGATAATGGAGTCACATTACAATAAGTGGTACAGTATCATAAAAGAATAGGGGATGCCTGATTACTTGCAGAAAGTGAAAAGAGTGTAAATGGAATAGGGTGATAAGATTCAGAATGGGAGAAGGAATAGATAGCTGCAAATACAGAAAGGAGGAGGACAGAAAGTCTATGTATGAGGTTGATGATTGGGCATATGTTTTGGATGTATATATATGGTGTTGGTGGATAAAGACGCGCACAGAAAATTGTTTTGGATTAAATTAATCTGCAACGCTCTTTTTTTTATACCAAATGGAATTTAAATAATCTGAAATTGGCTTAAAACAATCGAGCTGCACATTATTTTAATACGGAAAAGTTTTCAGTGCGAATAGCGGCAGGGACAGCGGCACAAATGTAGTGTAATTCAAAGAAATCATGCCACATATGTAGATAATATGGACAAGGAATACGATAAAAGCGAAGGTGGCATTCGTTACGAGGTTAGAATTGTTATTTTTCTGTTTGATTGCACAATAAAGAAGACGCTATACCTGTTATAGGTTATAGGGAATAAAACTTGATATCAACAAAAGCTGGATAAAAAAGATCTCTAAGTCTAATCATAACCGTTCTCCGCAATAAAAGGTTTAAGTGTTTTTAGTCGCCGTAACGTGAACCAGGCCCGAATCAAGAACTTTTTTAATGGGGGCATACATGTCATTTGGCTCTTATTTCTCGTTAATTTTTTTCGATAACCTTTTTTACTTTTTGCTTCACTCAGTGACCATTTTAGCGCCCTCTCAAGTTCGTGCAGGGGGCACGTGCCCCCTTGCCCCTCCTAGATCTGGACCTGATAAGAACCCCCCTTAGTAGACTAATATTTACTTGTTTAAAAGATCGTCGTCAAGGCGACCATCATTTTCAATAAGATTATTTTGAATTTCATCCAGTTGCTGCTGCAAATATTTCACTCGAATGACGTCATCTTCTTTATAACCATTTGCTTGATCTTTTTTATTTCCAACATTCTGCTGTTCAGATTCTTCTTCCTGCTCTACCAATTCACTTTTAACATGCTTTATCTCTTCTATTTCTTTAGTCTTTGAATTCAAAATAAAAAGCATTAAATATTATTACATTACATTAACTTTGATGTGGTTTGTATTTAATTTTATTTTGCATGATCTTATTAGTATGCACATAATTCTTTTTACTCTTATTAGTATACCTACATTCTATTTGCAACACCTAATATTTTAATTAAACTTCATGTAGGTATGGATCGTTATGATCTATGTACTTGGACATGTGACTTTAATATCCAACAATTAGCTAATCAAATATAACGCTCCCTCCATGTACAAGTAAAAAAAATGTTCTTTCGGTGCGTAGTTTAGAAAGAACAAATTTTTCCAAAAAGCTGCGCAGAAAATGTGACTACAAAGGTCGATTCAATGAAGACAAATCAATCACTTAGGCTATCGTTTCTTTGATGTCATTAGATAAAGAGAAAGGAATTTTTCTTTTCTGTCATCGAGAAAGACTTTTTTACCGTTTCTGCGACGGAGAGAGAGATAATCCAAACGGACCCAAATCACTTGTAACGAAGCAGAAGGGGTGAAAGGTTTACGCTGAAAGAAATGCTTTTCTAAAAATTAATTTATTTCCAACCATTCATATAGTTTGAACTATTTATTTGATCTGGCTATTGTAGACAATAACTTTATAAAAGTAATATATATTCCTCTTTAAAAATGGATAAAACCTATCTTTTCTAATCAATATTATGTACTGTCCTTTAAGGCTAGTTTGTGCACAAAACCGCTCTTTTTCCACTCTATGCTCTTTTATAAAGCACTTTATAAAGTGATGTTATTTTAGCTATTTATTCAAACATCAGTTTGTATGGGGTGATATTCCCCTAAGTTAAACCAGCCATAACTATGTATCATGGCAGTAGCTGGTGTGCATATGTATTATAGCCATAGAGCTATACAGATACACTTTCTGTACAGATTAGACAAAAGTAGATTTCCATAAGAAATGAAAAAGTTAACTTTCGATATGTGAAAACAATTCAGAAAGTGTCATTTTTTCAAACAGTGACCACTTCTTGGTTCAACCAGTACTAAGTTGTTGTCCCAGTACTGAGAAAACCATTGGTGTTAAGCTGATTCAGTACTTTCTTTAGTACTGACTTTCCAAATTGTCCCAGTACTGACAAACAACATCAGAATGTACTGTTTCACTACAAACATTTTAGTTACTTAGCCAACTACAGGTCAGTACTGGCATCACTTGGTCAAAAACAGCTGTGGCGCGTGCACATATTATCACATAGATTATGACGACGTGAACATGTGCATCGCATGCATACGCCGTGTGCAAAATTTAATGTGAAAAGTGAAAACCATATTTAATTATATTTTCATTCAGTGCTTCTTTAGTGTGAGTTTAGTGTACAAGAATTCAATTGAGGGTGTTCCATCCATGTATATTGAAACGCTTTATAGTATTTCATAACACATTAGTATGTTTCAGTTGTTTGTCAGAAGTGTGTTTTAAGTGCACGAAAAGTCTGTGAAATAATAGTTGTGAAACATTCTGAGAGGTGTTCTAAAACACTAATCTTATAATGTTAATAAGTTCAAAAGTAAAATTTTTGTATAATTATTATCCAATAATTGATTTCGCGACTTTGAGATTAGGATCAATATCTGACTGTGTGCTGAAATGTGTCTGCATCGGATGCAGACTCCCTGTCAAAAATATAATATACAATTCATGTTTAAGTAGTGTTTCGTTCAGTGTTTACTTGGTGCGGCGCACTACTGACCTCAGGCTAGGTCAGTATACGCTATACGTATACTCTGCAAAGCATGTGTGTAGAAGAATGTTGCAATGTGTTAGTTGAATTTGTTTGGAATCGCGCCTCTATCGAGAAAGCAGGATAACTAGAAACTTTGACCGCCAATGCATGGGCAAGTCGGCTTAGCCTGACTGACCTACTACTGACATCTGTACTGGGCCTGTACTAAAGTTAGTACTAAGACCAAGTCAACAGCGGTACCAGCCCAATCTGGACGAATAAGGCCGAGTAAAAAATATCAGTACTAGAACTCTATGGTCCGTACTGACCATAGAGTAATTCGACCAAGTAATTTGCCCTTGGTATTTATCTACCTGGGAAAGTTTTAATGAAAAATAAGAGAAACTGATTCAAGACCAACCAAAAACGAGCAGTCGCATTACCAAACTTTTTTTTTTTTAATTTTTATTAATATCTTTAAAAAGTATATTTTTCCCATGCAATTCTAGTATGAAAAAGAGGGGTGCCTCTGAAATACCCCTTAATATTGTCTGATCGGAAAAGGACAAAATATATGTTTTAATTTTTTTGGAATTAGTACCGATCGCCATCTCGGTTCGGCCTATAAACAATTTTCGAAAGTTGACTATTTTGAGCCACTCTAATAATATACATTATATTTGTATATAAAACAAATTTTTTTATATTTATATACAGTGCCGCTCAAAAGGATTTGCCCACCCTACGGCATGCAAGGGCTTTACAAAAAGTTTTGCATCTTCACAGAAAAAACTAACTGCGATTTTTGCTGCATCTAAGTTTCAAGTGAATGAAATTCTTAAGATTAACTCTAGATCATTGCGAAGTGTCTCTTTATTTTGATGTTAAATTTACATATATGGGTGACTTTCTGCTGCATTGAAATTTTCACCCAAATCATATATTAAATTAACAAAATTTTTGTTCAGTGTTCATTAATAATAAAGATAAATCCTTCATCAAATATTTATTTTAAAGTTTAAGTATTTGACTTGAAACGACACCTAAACAAATTAAAAAAAAAAAATTTTCACTTTTTTTAAAAAATTTCAAATTGATACAATTTTTGAAGAAATCATCACATTTTAATTTAACAAATGTCATTTGAAAGCATTTTTTGTCACCTTTAAAACGATTTTTAAGAAATTGCTTTACGATGATTTTTAAGGAAGATATGATCATTTGTTTATAAAAATAGCCTCTTTTTTCAATTGTTGGTAACTTGAGAACAACTGACTTTTGGAAAAAATTGTTAAGGAAAAAAATGTGCCTTTTTGTGCATAGAATTAGGAAAAAAATATTTGATCATTAAAAAAAAAAAATTATTCCATTTTTCCTACTGTATAATATATATTTTAAGGCAGACAAAATATACATGCCAATACATATCGATAAAAAAATTTTTTTTTTTATGTTCAAATATTTTTTTCCTAATTTTACGCACAAAAAGGCACATTTTTTTCCTTAACAATTTTTTCCAAAAGTTAGTTGTTCTCAAGTTACCAACAATTGAAAAAAGAGGCTATTTTTATAAACAAATGATCATATCTTCCTTAAAAATTATCGTAGAGCAATTTCTAAAAAATCGTTTTAAAGGTGACAAAAAATGCTTTCAAATGACATTTGTTGAATTAAAATGTGATGATTTCTTCAAAAATTGTATCAATTTAAAATTTTTTAAAAAAAGTGAAAATTTTTTTTGTTTAATTTAAGCAATTAAACAATAAAAAAAAAAATTTTTAATTTTGTTTAGGTGTTAAAAAGAGGGTTGCTGGTATTTCACTGAAACTCAAAACACTTCATAGTTTACAAAAGAAAGTTTATTTTTATTGCAATTAGAGAGGAATACGTCACAATTGATGTAAGAAGACAGCGGACTGGCACGACCTGGACTGTAGGATGACCAAAGGAGTACTAAACCGCACAGGCAGACCGCAGAAAGACCAGGGGTGCACAGCAAGGCACTAGGTAGACCGCAAGAAGACCAGGGGTGCACAGCAAGGCACCAGGTAGACCGTAAGAAGACCATGGGTGCACGTCAAGGCACCAGGTAGAACGCAAGAAGACCAGGGGTGCACAGCAAGGCACCAGGTAGACCGCAAGAAGACCAGGGGTGCACGTCAAGGCACCAGGCAGACCGCAGGAAGACCAGGGGTGCACAGCATGGAACCAGGTAGACCGCAAGAAGACCAGGGGTACACATCAAGGCACAAGGTAGACCCCAGGAAGACCAGGGGTGCACGTCAAGGCACCAGGTAGACTGCAAGAAGACCAGGGGTGCACAGCAAGGCACCAGGTAGACCGTAAGAAGACCATGGGTGCACGTCAAGGCACCAGGTAGAACGCAAGAAGACCAGGGGTGCACAGCAAGGCACCAGGTAGACCGCAAGAAGACCAGGGGTGCACGTCAAGGCACCAGGCAGACCGCAGGAAGACCAGGGGTGCACAGCATGGAACCAGGTAGACCGCAAGAAGACCAGGGGTACACATCAAGGCACAAGGTAGACCCCAGGAAGACCAGGGGTGCACGTCAAGGCACCAGGTAGACTGCAAGAAGACCAGGGGTGCACAGCAAGGCACCAGGTAGACCGTAAGAAGACCATGGGTGCACGTCAAGGCACCAGGTAGAACGCAAGAAGACCAGGGGTGCACAGCAAGGCCCAGGTAGACTGCAAGAAGACCAGGGGTGCACAGCAAGGCACCAGGTAGACCGCAAGAAGACCGGGGGTGCACAGCAAGGCACCAGGTAGACCGTAAGAAGACCAGGGGTGCACGTCTGATGCACGATGTTGGCTTAATGAAAACCAAAGATGAACTGCCGAACATCCGTAGGCTGCCCGAGGTCCACCAGGCTACCTGTCCACAATGCCGGTTGGTGGGAGCCAGGAAGGTACCATTGACGATTCTGTAGACCGCACGACTCCCACCAGGCTACCCCCTGCATGATGCCAAAAGGTGGGAAGCCAAGAGGGTACCATCGACGACCCTGTATCCTACAGAGAGAGAGGGAAAAGAACAGACATGGCCACAGCACAGGGGAAAACCACCTCAATTACAATTTCAAACACCATTCAGAATTTTATGACGGACTATAAAAGGCCACAATCGAACAATCCAAATATTGCCAGAAATTCTTATAAATTTAAAAACATTTTAAACATTAGGTGTCGTTTCAAGTCAAATACTTAAACTTTAAAATAAATATTTGATGAAGGATTTATGTTTATTATTTAGGAAGATACAAAACTTTTTGTAAAGCCCTTGCATGCTGTAGGGTGGGCAAATCCTTTTGAGCGGCACTGTATAATACAAATACAGTAGAACCTTGATGATATAAATTTGAAGAGAAACGCTAAAAACTTCAAGTTAAAGAAATTTCGACTTATATTATAAAGGTTTCCGAGTTACAGAGATTTCTGTAAATGTTAATTCGACATTAGGAGGTACACTTTTTATAGTATCAAATCTATAATTAAACAGAAAAGAATAAGTTTATTTAAAATTCATTAGAGAGGTAATTCGTCTTGTATTTGAGGCAATGGTTTTCCTTGGCAGATTTACCTGAAACGTTTTCTCGATCCTTTTAGTTTTCAAACTTAAATTGATTGCATCGTGTATAGTGTAATGAGTTTTGGGAGGGTCACGTAAAAATTTTGTCAAATAAACGTACTCCGGGTGTCGGGAGTGTGAGGATAGGGTCCGCTGCAGGAGTTTCGGGGTGTGAATCAAAAATTCATTGATTGATTGTCACGCCTCAAAGCTGGCTGTGGATCCGCGCCTCACTTAAGGCACTCGCCGAGAAACCTTAAAGGTAATAATCTATAATTTATAGAAATTTTTTATAATTAATGTCAAGAACAAAGTTTCAGAAATGTTTAAAAATTTTTTGTTCATTTTAAAAAATTGTATTTTTTTATTAAATGTTAAAGTGGGGCGTTTTTACGTATGCTGATCTCGGAGACAAATTTGAGAGCAATTAGACTCATATTTTGAAAATTCTCTAAAAATCACCAAAGTGATCGAGAAAACTGAGGAGTTGTGGACCAATTTGCACATCAAAAAGAGAGTGGTGACATAAATAAAAGAAAAAAGATTCTCTATTTTTCTGTGAAGGATTCCTGTTGTCTCCGGCAGACAGTTTCCCTATACTTTGATAAGTATTTGACTGTTTCGAATTACTATTTCAACGATTGTGATGTGACATTCAATTTAATATATTTTATATTTTTTTTGACATTTTGTTTAATATAACATTTATTTTTGATAAGTTTTGATTAAAATTGAATAAATATTTCTATTCTGTTGTAACATGTTTATGAAATCATAATATTGATTTCTGACATTTTGTAAAAGTTAATTTAATTGTTATATTATTGTAGTCACTGATTGATTGTAATTTTTATATATTTTGAAGGGTTAACTGTTGAAGAATACTGTTTTATAAACATTAATCTGGTGTGTGAGTGCGTGTCTGGTATGAATATTTTTATGTTAATCAAATTTTAAAAAGATAATTTAAATATATTACGTTATCTATTATTAAAATTTCCATATTATATAAAAAATATTCCGAGTTAAATTTCGATTGAGTTTAAATCGAAAAATAAAGTGTGGTACTGTTGTTTGACTAATTGCTGAATAGTAATAAATTTAATGATTATTTTAAAATCTTATGTTTTTCTTGTAGCTTCGACTTTATTTTCTTCATTTATTTTAATAAGTTAATATTTATTTAAAATATTTATAGTAAATTTTTAATTAAATAAAATAAATAAATTTTAGTAATAATAAATTAATAAAAATATTGTTACATATTTATAGCAAAAAGTAGGTATTCGTACAAGTTTCTTAGCTTTAAGCAAAATCTAGATAAATTGAAAGAAATATGTTGTTTTTTTGTTTCATAAAGAATCTGAGAATCCTTTATAACAAACAAAGCTTTGGAATTAACTGTGTTGTAACTTTTCTGTTAAAAATATGACGTTTTTACGTATTAACTTTCAATGAGATTCCATACTAGACGTAGGACTTTTATATGCCAATAAGAATATCCCTGACATATGCAACCCGCTGACATTCGGGAAAGTGAAATAGATATTAAGCAGGGATTGTACATGCGCAACAAAAACGATATGTTTAGATTGTCCAGTATGAAATTTCACTTACTGGATAAACTTGAAAATAGCTAAGAATTTATTTTAAAAAAATCTTTCTCACCAATTGCTGAAGAGTTTCTAAAACCAGTTGTTGAATGTGTATGTAATGAATGCAATAATACTTGCTTAAATGCTTGGCAAGTCGAGTTTTTCCAGATGCTGGAGGTCCAAGCACTATAACCTTGAATCAAAATTCCATTATATTCAATATATCTAAATGTATATATTTTTTAGAAAAATATTTATTTATAATAATTAGGTAAATTTATTACTACTGGATTGCAAAATTAATTAACTTAATGAATTTTTTCGGGATTTTTTCAGAAATTTGATTTTTCAGAAAGAAAAATGTTTTTTGTATATACACTTTTTTATGAATAATAATGAAAAATAAATCTCTTTCAAAAAATACCGCAAAAACAATGTCAACAATTTGTTTAAAGTGCATGTAGCAGGGTGGCAGCAAAATTTCATTTTTAAAATTCTCTGATTTTTCCCTGACTTCTCCCTGACTAAGTTTTCATTTTCTCTGACCACCAATTTTACAAATTTGTTCAATTTTGCTTTGTTTATTTGAAATTTAAAGTAATAAAATCAAGGATTTTTAATTGTGGTTCCTTTAAGAAACAATTCCCCGACTTTTAAAGATTTTTTTGGAAAATCCCTGACTTTCCCCTGACTACCAAATTGATTTCCAGTTTTTTCCTGACCTGCGGCAACCCTGATATAATGTATATTTCAAATAACAAAACACGGTTGCGGATATGTACGGTCGCGTACTTGAGATCGCTCGCGCTTTTTTTAGTATTTTTAAGTGAACAAGTTTATTAAAAGTTAAAACTGTGAGATGAAAAGAAAGAGAAAGTGCAATAGATTGTGAGACAAAAGAATTCATTGTGGAAATACGAGATGAAGTAAGGGAAAGAAATGGCAGAAAAATAGGAGAATAAAATTTGGCAGAAATAAATGTTTTAATTGAGAAATAAATGAAAAGTGGATTTGCGAAATAGAACGAAGAAAACAAGGAATACTTCGTGATGGATGAAAAAAAAACAATTAGAGCTGATGATCATGGAACTAACAGAAGAAAATTATAATGCGAATGAAGAAAGTGATAATATGAAAAAACAAAAAATTAAAAATAGAATTTGAGGACCTGAGAAAATATGTGACAGAGAAGGATGAGAAAATAAATAAAGCGAAAATAAGAATAAATGAGACTAGGAAACAATAGAAATACAATGTGAAAGAGAAAGAGAAATTAAACTGTTAATGAAGAACACGAGATTAAATAAGGATGTAAAAAGGCATGAACAGATCGACAATTAAAGGAACAGTGAACATTATATTAAGAATGGAAGATATGTTCAACCTAGTGATAGTGACTGT
Source organism: Ganaspis brasiliensis (assembly GCA_037103525.1). Classification (NCBI taxonomy): domain Eukaryota; kingdom Metazoa; phylum Arthropoda; class Insecta; order Hymenoptera; family Figitidae; genus Ganaspis; species Ganaspis brasiliensis. The sequence goes on along the minus strand of JAZKLR010000181.1, from coordinate 3,904,031 downwards.
GAGAAAATAAATCTAAGGCAATGTGGTTAAAGTGAAAAAAAAAAGATTGGAAACACACAAGCAATAGAAAAGTGCGAAAAATTATTGAAGGCTTTCAATTTTTGGAAATTAAACAACAAGAAATGGAAATAATAAAGACGAGTTACAAGAAAGCAGAAACGGAAAAGTAAACAAGCAGCAAAACAAATTGAGCGACAAAGAGTGGGGAAAAGAAAAGGTAAAAATTTGGGACAGAAGAAGATGTATAATAGTTAAAGGGCTTCTACTGATCAGCAGTGATAAAATATGAGAATGGGAAAACTAGATACGGAATCAAGTAAAGATTGCAGTAGAAGAAGAAAAGATGAAAAGAGTAGAATTAGGATAAAAAATAAGGATCACGGAGTTGGGAGAAAAAAAAAGATAATGAAAAAGAGGGAAAATGGGCAGATATAATAGAAGATGATTCCACTGAAATTCAGTTAGACGTTTAAGAATGGATGGAGAAAGAAGGGAAGAAATGGGAGGGAAAAGAAAAAGAGGTAAGAGTAGAATCAAGAAGACTAGAATAAGGAGGTGAAATTAAATAGTTTTGACACAGAGAACAGTGCGTCCCGACGAGCTTGTTTGGAGCTTTACTCAGTTACCCAGTATGGCTATTCTGGGATGAAAAGCAACGAGAACTAATACAAGAAAAAGAAAGAAGAAATGCAGTCAGATCATTTTAACAGAAGGAAAGAGAATAAGGCTAAGGAAAAGGAATTAATTATTATGCAATGGAAAGCGAATGGAATAAAAAACGTACATAAAAATTGGGACTTAATAGAATGTGCGGACATAATTGTGATTCAAGAAACGTGAATTGAGAAAAAGAACATTAAAAAAGAAATTAAAAAATTCAAATGGCAAGGAAAAGTGTCAAAAGATAAGAGGAATAAAAAAGGAAGAGCATCAAGAGGGCATTTTATAGGAATCAAGAAAAAATTAGAAGTTGAATGAAAAATTAAAAACTGAAGATTTGTGCTAACACCACAGAGAAAGAAAAAAAGGATCAGAAAAATATGGGGTAATAGGCACATGCATTAATAACAAGAAAAAATAAATAAATGACTAGAGAAAATAGAAAAAGACATAGAGAAAATAGAAGAAATAGATTGAATTGTAATAACAGGGGATTTCAACGCGAGAATTGGAGAAGAACAAGGAGTCACAAAAGGTGGGATAAAATCTGAAAAGTAATCAAAGAAAAGAAAATTAGAAGACAAAGTAATAAAATGAAAAGGAAGGAAGTTTTTAAACTTCAACTAAATCACCAGATATAACTGGGGTGAAGGAAAAGAAATGCTTGTAATGATTGGGCGAACAGATAAGGTCGGTATTGGATCTAGTAATAATAAAAATGGCAGAAGAATGACCACCTACCTGTAATAATAAGGTGTGAAAAAAAGAGAGAATAACTAAGAAATAGAAAGGCAAAAGGAAAAGAAAATATGCAAATAGACGGAGGAAAAAGCAGAATAATACAGAAAAAAAATAAAAATTCATCAAAGATGAAGAAGAAAAGAAAAATGATATTGAGAAAGTAAGCAAATAAAAAAGCAGACAAAAGAGAAGATGCTCAGCTTAAGTGGGAAAAATTAAAAAAAAAGTTAAGGAAGCGTCGGAAATAGTAAAAATAAAAACAAGAACTTGAAACTGTTACATGAGTATAGAAAAAAGAAGACTAAAGATACAAAAAGAATTTATTTAGCAAGCAATAGAAAACTAAAAGAACACAGGAACCCGATAAAAGAAAAACAAATTATTAAGAAACAAGAAGAAGTAGGCAAAGAGAAAAATTTAAATGAGTGATGGAAAGCGATGAATTGGTTTATAAAAGGAAAAGCGCAGGCTAACAATAACATAAAAAATTATAAATAGACAAATTATTTTATGAATCTACTGGTAAAAGTAAAATAGAACAAACAAGCGCAGAAGAAGAAAGCAAGGAAGATAGGATCAGGCAAAAAATGCAAGAAAGAAGAAGAAAAAAAGAAAATCATAGAAACGATGATCAAGAAAAAGAAGACAGGCTAGATGAATCAATAAATAATCCGATAACAGATGAGGAAATACAAAACACCATCAGAAAACTCCAAAATCATAAAGCAGCAGGTGAGGACGAATTAACAGCAGGATTTCAAAAAAATTTACCTGAGGATGGACAAACGGAATTCATGGATATAATTAAAGAAATGTAGCTTAAAGAAGAGATACCCGAATGTTGGAGAACGGGAAGAATATTTACAATTCATAAAAAAGGAGACACTGAAGAAACTGGAAATCACAGGGGAGTATCATTTCTAAATGCTGGATATAAAATACTTACTATGATAATAGCTCAAAGGTTAAGTAATTGGTTAGAAACAAAAAGAAAGTTAACAGAGGGACTTAAAAAAAGCCTTTGACAAAGTAGATAGAAACATTATAGAGCAAGGCAAAAAAGATGGGTGTAAAAGGAAAATTCATAAGAATGATGAAAGAAATTTACAAGGAACATATTGCGAGGTAATAACCTCAGAAGGAGTAACTAATAGATTTCAAACAAAACATAGCGTAAGACAATGAGGTCCACTTAGCTCAGTACTGTTTAACATATACATTAACAATATTGAAAATACAATGAGGCAAAACAATGAAAGCGGAACTGCAGTAGACCCAACGGGCACAGAAAAAAAATTTTGTATTAATGTACGCTAATGTTTTAATATTGACGACAGAAGAAGAAATAGAGCTACAGTGAATGCTGCAAAGATTGGGGAAAGGGGCAATTAAAAATAGAATGGAAGTCAACACAGAAAAACAAAGGTTATGACTTTCAGTAATGGAGAAAGAAAGAAGACTAGGAAGACAGTGTGGAAGTATGGGGGCATCAAACTAGAGGAAGTTAAATAATTTAATTATTTGGGTTTTTGGTTCACAAGAGGAAATAGACACAACACTCACACAAGGAAAGTGGCAGGCAGGATGCAGCAAATGATAAACAAGGCATGGGGAGAAACAAAAAGAGCAAATATTGGAAGATTGGACAGGAAAATTTGTAAAAATTTATATTTTTAATATCAAGACTGAACATAAACAGATGGGCTTCTAAATGCTTAAGAGAAAAGGCAAGAGGAATACTGAATATTGTAATTATTAAAACGAACTAAAAAAAACAACAAAACAGAAAAATACTGGAACAAAGTAGACAAAAAAGATCATCAAAAGAAAACTTGGACAAGTTGGAGATGTGGGTGCATAACTAGAAGAGGCAAAAAAGGATTTAAAGATGACAGTTGCAGAGGATGTGGCATTAAATTGGAAACAATTGATCATATAACAAGTTGTTACGAAATAACACAACAATTAAGCAAAAAATTAGAATACTACTAGAGAACTGGAAAGACGTATTAGGAGAGGAACAATAAAGAATACAACTATTAAAAGGACTGTCAGTTAAAGTAGATTGTGTAAAATATAAAATATTTATAAAATAGAGAAAATATAACAATTCAACGATAGTGAACTTTGAGTGAAAAAGAAAATGTAATATTTAAATCTTAAGGATAAATTATGTTAAGGTAAATAAGTAAAAATACTTTAATATTGTAAAGCAACGAATTATTAACACAACACGCGCACACACACACACACACACACACATATTATATTGCACACAGTACAATAGTACTGATATTAACAGACGTAAAAAAAGGACAAGTTAATGGCAAGAAATAATGTATTGCATTGCCTTATGAAATAAATCTAAATCCAAATAACAAGTAGAATTGCCCCAATGTTGCTTATATTTGCATTAAGGCAATATTCAGACAATGTTACAATAATATATTTTTTATCGTCATTGCAACACATACTATGTTGCCTTAAAATAATTATTTGAATTTAAAGTTAACATTGAATTTTATTTGTATGAAAAAATGTTCAATGGCACAAAAAAGTGGATGTTAGGTTTTAATCTATAGAAACATTAGTTTAGTGTTTATTAATTTTGCATATCTCTATTATCTATATTTTACTCGGACTGTGGATTAAACTTTTTAGTCTGAAGAAAGAGTACGTCATAAGGATTATTATATTTTTGTGCACTGATGTATAACTTCTAATTGAGTCTACAAAGTCGCACCTTTTTTTGATTAGAAAAAAACTCAAAACTCTGACTTTTCTGATTCTCAAGAAAATAACGTAGGCGAGATCCCCTTCCATTCGGAGTTGATTTTTAACACGAAGACTTTTACTCCCAATTTTAGGACTCTAAATTTGAATCAGTGAAAAGTTAGCTACTGATTTCAATCAGTAAGGTATTTAGTTTTTCCTGATAATCAGTGAAATTTTAATCATTCATTTAGTGAATTCTACAGGTAAATCAGTGAATTTCGTTGATTCACTAGTGAAACTCTCAATGATTAAAATCAGTTGTTTATTTCTCACTAGTTCAAGTTTAGAGCGTATTAATCTTCTTTACTCTCAAAATACTTTACAAGTGTTAAGTTTTTTCAAAAATATAATCAAAACTGCGTGACCTCAATCACATGTTCTTAAATAATATAAATAAAATTTACATCAAAAAAATGTAATTTAAACTTTATTGTTGACTCTTATTGAGATTTGAGAATATTGTTTATCATCACCTTGACAGGAAGTAAATTCCTAGATGTCTTAAATTCTTCGACAATAGCTTCCACATTTTCTTGCAATGGAAACTCATAGTGCCATTTAAGCCTGCGTTCAATAATATATACTGGATCTATTCTTATATTCATTTTTATTATGTCCAAATATCTTTGTGAAATATTTGATAGAAGAAGAGCTTCCGCATTGGTGATAATTTTTATTTTACCATTAGTTAAAGCTTTACTAAGTTTCTGAAACATACTGTAATCAGTTTAATTACCTAATACATATACTACAAGAAAAACTCTGGATTTAGTTGAGTAGCGAAGGTTATTTAATTTTAAATACATCAATAATAATTTTTCTCGTTTCATTTTGCGTCTACGTATTAGAAAAGTATTTAACTCCTCTCTAAATCTGAATTAGTTAAAAATAAATAATAATTAGTAAAATCGTGCCTGAGTTTTTATTTTAGCAATTAGTTAAGAATAACTAATTATTAGTAAAAAAAATGACTAATTGTTAGTAAAAACATAACTAAAAAATAGTTGAAATTCGACTAATTGAATTAGTAAACAGAATTTTACTAAAATATTAGTTATTTTGATATAACCTAAAAATGAATATGACTAATGATTATTTTTTTTACTAAATGATTTAGTAGAAGTATAACATTTGAATTAATGACTGAGTTTTTGCTTTTAAATTAGTTATATTTAACTGATTCAGATTTAGAGAGCTATATGAGGATGCAGTAAACCAAGTAAGTTCATTTTGAAAACAAAAGAATTAATTAGTTGCAACTAAACTGAGCCCAGATTTTTTTTCAGTGGCATTGAAAAATGTATATAAAATGTAAATGACACATATTTAAATATCACCATTTCGTTTATTTTTTGTTTCTGAACTTAACTTTCACGTAAATTTAATATTTTAATTCAGTATATTTGAATTGCTGTTCAAGTGTAAATTGTTTCCGTCAGCGATAATTACACAGACCTAGCAGAAATTTTACGCTCTTAATCTTCGACGAACCATAAACAATTTCTCTTAGAATAAAACTTTCTACGAGAAAAAAAACTTTTTATGCATAACAGTTTTATAAAATATAAACAAATCACTTGAACCGTATTTTTTCAAATCATTTGTGATGTGGTTTAAAAAAATTATATTTATTTACCGACTGTTTATTTAGAAAATGTTATTTAAAGTTAGGAATTGTTATGTTTTTCTCACACGATCAGGAGAAAAAATAGTTTCAAATTGCTTGAAATTAAATTGAAAAAAAAAAATTTAAGAAAATCTGTTGGTGTACAGATTTTTACTATAAAATATTATTTAAAAAATTAAGTTATAAGAGTAAATTGAGTTGAAAAGATTTTGCGTGTTACGGTCAGGTAAAATATAAGAACCGCTTAATTTGATGAACATCCTTAACATCAGTACCTGTACTAGTATTTTTTGAGAAGGTGACTCTTGTTCCACAGCAACAATGTAATGTAGAGCTGGCCATTTCTTCAAAAACTTTAAAACAATCCTTTAAAATTAAAAGAAATTTGTTTAATATTTTTACATACATAAAATAAGAAGGTATTTTTTTAGAAGAAAAAAGCTGCTTACGAGACTAAATCTTGAACATGTAACAATGGTATAATGTTGTTCCCATTTCCAAAAACAGGTAAATATGGATGGTTCATCCATCCTATTTTGAATAGATATTCAAAAGAACTTTCCTCATAACCGTAAGTTATACCACAACATAACACAAGTGTTTTTAACTTTTCCGTTATGTTAATCTGCTTTCTTATTGATATTACTTCTCTTTCACATCGAATGTGCTGTTTATAGTTTGGATGACACTTTCGCTTTCTATAATCAGCCTCTGTGAAAGGTAATTCTGTATCTTCGGCGTTTAATGGTTTTGTTAAAGCCCAGGTCATTATTGTTGATATTAATATGAAGTAATGTACATCTTTACTTCGTTTGAAAGCTTTTGGATGATCTCGTTCCATGCTTTTCAACGTTTGCTCAATTTCTATAAAGTAGCAGACAAATATATATATAGGTATATATTTAAATTTAAACAAAAATTACATTTTTTTTAAAACTACAAACCGTAAAAACTTAATTTTTTTCTACTAACAAAATAGTCTGCATAAAGCCAATTTACACTGTAAGAGGAATGAAGGCAGAAATAACTATTAACATTAAATATAAATTAAATTAAGTTCATTAATTATTAAATATAATATAATAACAAGTTTTCAAATAAAACTATGAAGGTGTTTTTTTTAATTTTAAAGCGGGAAATTTTTTGAAAAAATTAAAATGTTTTTAAGAAATCCAAAAGATTTGAAATTTTGAGACAAGATATTTTTGTAGTTAAATTTAGGTTAGGAATTCAGAAAATTATTTTTTATTAAGGTACATATAATCCACTTTCTAACTCTTTAAGCTTTTTATAATTAATTTATAATTAATTTATAATTATCATATCATATAACTGAATTAACATACTTTTCATTTTACCAATTCCAGATAAACATGTAAAATAATTTTGATTTTCAAGAAATTGATTCTCAATAGAAACTAGAAAATGACTGGATAATTAAAAAATTAACGATTGAAACGTTAAAAAAACAAACTTTCTTTTATAATGACGCATTGTATCTTAATTGATTTATAAATATTATGATTTACAGTTCTGATGAGGATGTGATATATTACATCGAAACGCGTCAATAAAATAATAGAAGACAAAAATATTATTGACTTTTTAGTTTTTTAAAAAAATAATTTCTGCAAAAAAGCCCTTGAGGCCAAAAAAAGAGAATTATTCTCACATATAATGTAAACGACTTGAAAACTTCAAGGTTAAATCTTTTCAAAATATTAACATTAAATTTTTCATTATGTATTCTTCCAGTGAAGCCAGAGTAAAATACTTTTGAAATGTTGTAGGTGAGGTAATTATTTTCCTTCATTCAAGGAAAAAAGTAAAAAAATGAGAAAAAATATTCAGATTCACCTCCTTGATTGTCTTATTCTTGTATATATTTTACTCCCATGTGTATCTTTCTCTCAGCATATTAATCAGATCACAATAAAAATTCTGGAATTCAAAGCTCAAAAAACAAAAATCAGCTATAATAAGAGCGAAAATCTACATAGTGCTTAGATATGGAAAAGCTGATACTAGGTGTCTAAGGCATTAAACTCTTAAGTTATATGAAAATTAACAATAGGGTGTTTCAAAAAATGAACGTTTTTTAATTTTGTTTCCGGAACAAAAAAAATTAACTACAAATCAAAAAAAAAGTAAACACCTATTTTCTCTTTTTTGATTCGACAATATTAAGGGGTGCCGCCCGCATCCTCTATTTTTCCATTAAAAATGCATGTAAAAAATGGATTTGTTTAAAAAATTTAAAAAAAATAATGCAAAAATATTATTCAAAAAGGCTCAGAAGTTTATGAGCTCTTGCAAAATGTTCAAACTTGAAGATACCGTAGATTATTATTTATTATTATATTTTTATTAATACATCCCTTTAAGGGGCCCCTAAATAAACCATCTCCAAAAGTAAATTTAGCATTTAAGCTTAATAGGTCTAAAATATTAATTTTTTACGTTGTTGTTTTACAGGCTTTATTCAATTACAGCACTGAATTAATTGTTGATTTATTTTTAATTAGTTTTTTTTTTTAATTAGTTTGTTTAAAATCTTCATTTATTTTGTTTTAATAAAATATATAAATAGATATATAACGGTTTGTTTAATAACTAAAAAGATCGAGAAAAATTATTGACTTAATCCTCATTTGTTTAAACAATTTAAATTGTTTAAAATCAATTTTTCTTGAAATTTACCTAGAAACTTGTAGTTTTTTGCATAATTTATTTTATAACTGGTTTAATCATCTCCAATTAGAAACAAATTTTCAACTTTTTAAACAGTTGAAAATTTGTTGAAAATTTGTTGAAAATATTCAAACATGTTTGAATATTTTTAATCTATTTAAATAATTATAATTTTTTTAAACAAATGGTTTTTTGCAATTTTTTCGTTTCCCATAAAATATTTTATTACTTTTATTAAGTATTTTATTACTATCTTTTTAGTTACTAAAAAGATACAAAAAATTAGTGACTTACTATTTATTTGTTTATACAATCAAAATTGTCTAAAATCAGCATCTCATGAAATCTACCTATGGCTGTGTATTTTTTTACATAAATTAATAAAAAAATATAACTGGTTTATTTAACATCAATTTGCAAGATATTTTCAATTGCTTAAATAATTCTTATTTGTCTAAACAATATTTCTCTCAAGTTTTTAAAAGTAAGCAATTTTTTTTATAGTTGAAAATTCTTTGAACAACAGTTTCAAGAGAAGCTGATTTTAAACAATTTTAATTGTTTAATCAAATAACTAGTTAGTCACTAATTTTTTGTAACTCTTAAGTTACTAAAAAGATCGTAATGTAATAAAATATTTTATGGGAAACGAAAATAATGCAAAAAATTATTTGTTTCACCAAATTAAAATTATTTAAACAAATTAAAAATATTTAAACGTTTGAAAATTTGTTTCCCATTGGAGATGAATAAACCAGTTATAAAACAAATTATGCAAAACTCTACAAATTTGTAGGTAAATTTAATGAAAAATTGATTTTAAACCATTCTAATTGTTTAAACATATGAGGAGTAAGTCAATAATTTTTCTTGATCTTTTCAGTTATTAAACAGACAGTTATAGCTATTAATATATTTTATTAAACAAAATAAATGAAGATTTTAAACAAACTAATTTGTTTAAACAATGAAAAATTAATTAACAATTAATTGAGTTCCGTAATTCAATAAAGCCTGTAAATAACGACGTAAAAATGTAATATTTCAGACTTATTTAAACTTAAATGCTGAATTTACGTCTCGGGATTGTTTATTTAAGGGTCCCCCAAAGGGGTGTATTTATAAAAATATAATAATAAATAATAATCGACGGTATCTTCAAGTTTGAACATTTTGCAAGGGCTCATAAACTTCTGAGCCTTTTTGAATAATATTTCCATTACTTTTTTAAAATTTTTTAAAAAAATCTATTTTTCACATACATTTTTAATGGAAAAATAGAGGATGCTGGCGGCACCCCTTAATATTGTCGGATCAAAAATGAAAAAAAAATATATATTTACTTTTTTTCGATTTATAGTCAATTTTTTTTGTTCCGGAAACAAAATTAAAAAATCTACAAATCTGAAATTAAAAAATGTCCATTTTTGAAACACCCTACTGGACAACCCTACCGACCCAACCCTGGAAGAACCTTGTATGCCCTGAAGAATTGATCTTTTAAAAATTTATAAAAATGCTGTCGACTTGAAGCATCAGTTTACTCGTTTTTTTATTTTTTTTTAAGTTATTATACACTTGTTTAACGGCCTTACAGGCCCAATGAGTGTCCCCCGTAGGGAGTTCCTAGAATTCAGTACTTTGTATATATTCTCTAAGTGGTTTTGCATCTTCAGAACGGTTTAAAATTAGGAGTACTCGCATCTGCCTGGACCACCCGGTATATTGGGGTTGCTCGCCAGTGGAGGGGGAAAACTGTAGAAAAACCTCTCCTCAGTACAACAGGTTTATCGACAGTCGAGTTCTAGTGATCTGCACAGGTCGATTACCAACAGTGCATATCATTAAACCTTGACGTCTTTAGCTTCCACTGCAGTTATCTTACAGCCGGAAAAAATTCCAGGCTCCCCGGGGCGCGATCCAAGCAAGCTTGACGCTTGACTTGGCGCGACCGTAGAGTCCAGAACCTTAACCAACTGAGCTAACTCCGTGGTTTTTTCTAATTATTTAAGAAGACAAACGATTCCCTCCTGTAACTCAACTATTATTTTATAGGAGAAAATCTAGCTTTTGAAAAAAAATATTGTCAAAAAATTGAATAGATCAAAAGTTGTAAAAAAAACTCAAAGCTTTTCGTACTTTTGAAAAAAAGGTGGGTATATTTTTTATTTTATTTTTCTTCAAAACTATGTCAAGAAAATGAAAAAATTCAATCCTGTGTACATCTTACAGGTTTTGTTTAATTAAACTTATCAATACGATGTGTCTGAAGTTCCTTGAAACCTTAGCCCGATCCTTCAGACTTTATTTTTGGACCTGATGCACTGTTAAAAATTTGGGGAGTTAACGGTTGCTGGAGTTGGGAGTTGAGATTTTAGAGTTAAAAATCGACTCTCCAAGGTGAGTGAGTCTCATACGCTCCATGTTTAAGAAGAGTGGGGACTGAAGGATAAAGCGTTAACTCTCTTTACTTCAACTCTTCAAGGCGTGCGACTTTTATAGAGTCCCGTAGGGAGTTAAATTTCAACTCCTTTTTTTAACAGTGTGTGACTCTTAAAAAATGTTGTTTCATTACTTTGTTTAAATAAAAACAAAAATATTTTCACTTTTCAAGGACATACACGGAAATACTCTCAATAAGACAAAATTGTTTAATTGTTTTTTTAAATATTCTTCTTACATGTTGCATTAACAATAATCATAATTCGTTATTTACACAAAAAATATAGAGAAATATTTTCATTTCGTTCTATTATTGCTTGGAGAAATTTATAGAAGTTGACATAACTGAAATTATCCATTAATTACCTTGTAGTACCCATAATGCTTTCTCTATTTCGTCATTATCCTCAGTTATATCGTATACAATGTAACCACAATTGAAAATCTCTTTTATAAAAGCTGTGTCGTGTTCTCCTCTTTGATCAATAACTTTAACGTCTTCAGGTATTTTGTACTAAAATTAATAAACAATTTTAAAATCAGTTTATGTATATTAACTTTCTTTTTTATTTATATATTATATATTATTGCTTCGGTTACATTTTAACTAATTTTGCAATTTAAATATAAAATAAATCTTAATAAAATATAATGACATTACAAATGTAATACAGTCAAAAATTTTCTTAGTTTTTCTAAAAGTGACCTATGAGTTAGCCGACGAAAAAAAATTTTTTGTCTGAGTTGTAGAAACTTGAAGTCGTGCACAAAATAGCCCCACTGATGGAGCTATATTTTGTACATCAAAGTTTGTTTATTTATATAAAGTTGTATACAAAAATTTGTTTATAGTTTTTTCTGTATAAAGTATTTTTTTAAATATTCTAAAGAAAATAAAGAAAACCGAAGCTAAAAATATTTTTTTTGTGGGAATTATTTAATTAATTTGAAAGTAAAACACTGGAATTTCACAAAAATGAAGATTTACAAAAAAAGTTATTTTTTAAGAAAATCTTACTTAATAATCTTAATATAACTTCTACTATACTTCTTGAGCTATTTTAAGAAAAAAAGTTTCAAAATTAACTTGAAAAGCATGTAATTATTAATGTTACTTTTTTGAGGCTTTTATGGCACCACGTGTAAAATTGAAATTTTATGCTTATTTCTCGTCTTTTATAACAAAAATAAGTCAAAAATGTTTTGAAACGAAATTCTAAAGTATGTTTTACTAACTATAAAACAAATTATGAAAAAAACTTGATTTTAAAGAATGCACAAAATAACCCACCAAATCCTGGTTTTTCAGTTTTTTACATTTTTTTCTTAAAATATACAATAAAAATTTAGCGCATCACGTGTACATCATCACAACTAAATTGTCAACAAGTAGTATTAATACCTTTAGAAATACTTTTAAACTTTCGGAGATCTGAACAGAATTTTGAGAACATTGAGAATTTTCAGCTTGATTTTCACGACTTTACAATTTTTTTTTAATTACTCATAAAGAATTAAGTAATTTCATTAAGTAGTCTCATCTGTAATCCAGATATCAGAAAATGTTTATACGAAGTAGAAACTAAAACAACTGAATACAAAGATTTCATTCATTAAAAACCTCGCGTGCACAAAATAGCCCCACTTGACGGTATCTATTTTTTTTCAATTTGTGACAAAATGAGGGACGGAAATGGAGAAAATTCCAAAATATAATTTTTAACGGCCACCCTACTTTTTATATATTTATATTTCAATAAAATTTCCCATTTAACGAGTAGTAAATTAAAGAAATTTTGTAAGCATAATTTTGAATTCTAAATGCAATTTCTCTATTTTTGAGAGAATATTTTCTTATGCTACTTGGTCACAGAACGAAAATTTAGTTTTTTAAACAAATAGTCATATTGCACTGATTTTTTTCTTGGAAAAGTTTGGAACTCTTTCTATGACTTTCAACGCTGAACTTCAACATATTTTTTGGTGCTGGAATCTTAGAAAAATTAATGAAACGTTTTTTTATACTCATAGCATTTTTGCTAGATCTAGAAAAAAAAGTTTTGACAAAATTTAAGGGTAATAAAAAGTGCCTGGACCTAACCATTTCCTTTCATATTTTCTTCTAAGAATTATAATAGAAATAAAACTGTATCAGAACAATTGGGAAAATTTCTACACAGGTTAGATTGCTATTGAAAGTTGTTTTATTATTTCCAATAATCAATAAATACGAATATCGGTTTGTCCAAACAAGTTTAATTAATTTCAAAATTTCAGAAAGTTGTGCTACTCTTAACAGACGAACTAAATTCTAATTTTCCAATCTCTCTACATATATTTTTTCGATAGAGTGAAATTCAGTCCTCTCTGACATAAAAATTTAACTAATTTTCTCTTTATTTTTTAATCTTTTTTGTTTTATATTTTAATAAAGAGCTCGTGGTAGTAAATAATAAAAAAAAAAAAGCAAAAATATTTCTAGTAAATTTTCTAATTTTCCCAATAATTAACTCTGTTGCATAAACTTTGTACAAGCTTGCAATTTTGTTGTAATTTTTCGCATAACTAACCTCTTTATTCTTGACTGTGCCAATAATCTCAAATTTTTGGGGCGGTTGAGTGCGTTCGTAAGATGTCTTTCTAAATAATATATTTGCACTGTTATTTTCATCGTTTTCATTTTCACCTTGTTCTTCAAATACTTGTTCATCTAAATTTTCAGCAAAATTTTCGCTTGGACTGATGTATTCTTGTTCTGACAAAAACTAAAAAATAAAATTCAAATCAACTGTTATTATTATTATTATTATTATTATTATTATTAATATTACTTCACTTTCCATGCAAAAATTTAAAAAAATTAACATTAAATATTTTTAAACACAAAACATACTTCATTGTTTACATAAGTTTTTTATTCCATTTTTAGTCATATTTATTATAGTTTTAAAAATTGGTTATTACCTCTACAATTCTTTTTCCATGATAACTGTCTATCTGGTTCAAAAACACTCTCCAAGGTTTGAAACTTGTTTGCTCTTTAATTGAAAGTTTCTTATTTTGTTCCTCTTGAAGATACTTGTCAGCTTCGAATCCAAATAAATTTTCTGAAAAATAATCGGTTCTGCTTTTCGTCTCATTACTACTTACTTTTCTCTTTAACTTCTGTGATTCTGGTAAAGACATTTTTTGTAAATCTTATCTATTTCCTCATGAACTTACATGATTTACTGTCAACTACATTAATAAAAATTGTTACCTTTTAAAGGTTATAAAAATTGTTGATAATTGAGCATCAACAAAACTTTTTTATCTACATATTTTCTCAATTACTTTTAAATTATCAAACATTTTTGAATGATACGATCATAAAAATAAAAAATTTTAATTCAAAGCTAAAATTACGTGATTAAAGAATATATGCATTCAGAGAATTTTTTAAAAACTGTAAAAAAATATTTAACAAATTTTTAATAATCAAGAACATTTCGTTGATTTCTCTCACTGAATGAAAAATTAGTGTCAAAATGGAAGATTTTCAAAAGTCCAAAAAACACTGGAATCAATATAATCATGAAACGATTTTGCAAAACTTTGATAAAACAGCTAATTCTCACTTACGAAAGAGCAGGTAATTCATTTATCTTACAGAAATTATAAAGACATCAAATTTGGTCTCAAAATAATCAATAGTCTTAGAATAGTATGTCAGCAGCTGTAGGAAAAGAAGAATCTATCTGACGATTGTTGACAAATGCGTTATTTTAGCTGATAGTATGTAAAAAAAACTGTAAGACACCATTCATTAAAAGTGACACGTTTCCCAAAGTTTCGCTAGGTTATAGGTGGATTCAATTAAACTTTTATACATTTAAGACAAATATAGAAAACATCAATTTTAATGTTTAATTGCAAGTTACAATCCAATGACTTTACAAGATTCAAACTTTCATTTTTATTAAACAATATTCTTGAAACATTTTAATCTTTAAATACAGAATATTTTACACTTTACATAAAGTCAGCATATAACCTTCTATTTTAATGAAAGTTTTCTCTCCAGTGAAGCGCAATGCTATTATTGTCAATATAAAGGAAAAATAGCGTATATATAGGAACAGTCGATAATTTACTTCATTTAGTGCGTGTCATCTGGTTGAACTAAATCCAATCTAGTTTTTAACATCATTGTGTATCACATGTATGTTATATGATAACAATGTGTAGAGGAGACTGGAGCTAAATGTTAAATTATCAAAAGCTTTAAATCACATTATCCTCCACATGGTACCAGTTGCAGAACTAAAATTTTGACCATAGAACGCTCTCAATTCCAGAAACGAACTTCGCTCTAAGTTTACATGTATATAAATAATCTAGAGATTCTTTTGACCATCATAAATTCTTTTTTAATTTTTTGACGTTATTAATTTTTATGCTATCAGAAGTTTTCTTTTGGAAAACTTCTTTTTGGAAATATTCTTATGATCACGAATCAAAAACTATTTTCTGTATATTTGTATATGTTGTGTTGACCATGAAAAAATAAAACAAACTGATGATTTTTCATCTTTATTATCTTAATCTGAAGGCAGTCACTGATTTTGTCCGACTCTTTTGGCTTTTTTAGTATTCTGGCATTATTTCATCTTCAGTCTCTTCATGTTTCTTCCTGAGTTCCAGGCTCTGCTTACTGAATTTCATCAGGACATTTTTGATGATATTCTGGTGCCTAATGGTAGCTAACATCACCTGCAGCTTCATCTTTATTATTCTCAAGAAACCTTTCTCTTTCTTTTGCTTTACGGCGAAATGTACGTTTCAGAGAGCCTGAAGAGAGCAAGAAGGGTCATTTTACTTTCGGCCTTAAGCCCTTCCATCTCATGGAAAATAATTTATCGAAAGGGCAAAACCCCCAAGAATCGAACAATTATTAAAAAAAACTTCATTTGACATATAAAATTTGACAAGGTCTTCGAGATTACAAAAAAAAAGTCTTAACATGAGGCAGCAAAACTTGACTTCAGTTTCATGTTTAGTACATCAAAATAAGACGTAGTAGGGAATGGGTATTCTAATCTTCTTTACAGAATATTTTTTGGTTGGTATGTGTAATAATAACAACCATAATAATAATAATAGTAATAATAATATATTATTGACATGATCAAATAAAAATGAAAACATATTGTTTGTTTAGTCGACAGAATCGTTCCTTGAACTCGTGCTGTAGTAAAATTAAAAAGCAAATGACGTTGAAGACTGCGCCAAAAACTGAACGATCCATCAAATTCATGTCTGAAGGGACAAGCAATAGTATAAGCAATGACTACATAGTCAATCAAGCAAAAAATGGTGGTTTGAGTATTGAATTAATAGAAGCAGTCGATAAACTCATAAAAGCGGAAGAAGCAGAGAAATTTTCAGAAATTGTTGATACAGCTCAGGCCGCAACTGCATCCTTGCCACCTCACCTTGCAGAGAAAATTGCTCTTTCAGTATCTCACAATTATAAAACATCATCAGTTACTACTATTAAAGAAGATATTCCAGGAAGCTTTATTATTCAAGTTTTGGGCTACATTGGAATCAGGAAGCGTGCAGAATCACTTCATTCAAATCCTAATTGTACATGTTAAACTTTCTAAATGGAATTATTTACATTAAATTCTTAAATGATTATCTTTTCATCATCTGTATATTTTTTGTTATATACTCTCTAAAATTGAATAAGTGAAAATTCACTTATTAGATGTCAAAAGTCTTCCACTCTTTCAAAAAGTGCATATGCACTTACAATAAGTGTATATGCACTTATGATAAGTGAAATTTTCATTTATTATAAGTGCATATACACTTTTTGAAAGAGTGGAAGACTTTTGACATCTAACAAGTGAATTTTCACTTATTTAAATTTAGAGAGTAATTTTAATAGGTAAACGAAATAGATATTAAAATAACAGTTTTAAATGGAATAGAAAACACTTTTTCTATAGATACACCTCTCTCCTGACAGTAAAAAAAAGTGTCAAGCGTATTAGATAAATTTTTTTTCCAAATACACAGTTTGGATTTTTAGGCAGATACCTAAACAATAGAAAACAATTTGAAGAAAAATTTAGTGTAATAGATATATTGATACAGATATATGTTTACGTCTGCATGTAAAGGGCCCACTTTGGTACTATTGAACTATATGACCATTTTCTTCGTTAAATTTCGAACATTTTAAGAGCTATTTGACCGTTTTAGATAAAAAATTCACAAAATTACAAGCATTCAAAATTAGAAGTGTCAGAATTCTAGTTTTGAGAAAAACGAGTTTAATGTTCAAAATTACACCATTAGCGCCCAAGCATTTTAAAAATTAAGAATAAGATTATTTGGTGTTTTTAATCAAGAACAAAGTTAGGATAAACGAATGGTTCGACATGGGACATTACGTAGTTTGTTTTTCATCAATAAAAAAAGATTCGATAATCTGAATATTCTTTAGAAAAATGGAATATCTCGAAAAATATAAAATCGACAAAGTGGGCTCTTTTCATGCGGACGTACACATATTAGGCCATCGTTTAGAGTTTGAAAGGATAGAGTGAGGTAGAAATATATCAATGATAAGGTATTACACAGTAAAGAGAGAATCTTAATTTAAGACTTGCTTAACTTCAGCGCTAGTTGTCATGTGCGAGAGTGAGTCAAAAACAAGATGTCAACCAGTTAAGTTTACGCCTCTGTATCTCTATTGCTAAATTTTGGTTCTATTGATTAAATAATGTTTTGTGGTATTCGGTGATTTTCTTTACCATCATATATTTCCGATCCCACAATTGCAAAACCTTCTTAAATTAATTTGTGATTTAAATTTTTATACAAATTTGAAGTTTCTAATTTTTTTTGTCACAGTTTAAAGCAAGAGAAAAATCTGTAAAAATAAGCAAGAACTGTCTTCAAATCCTGTGTGGGAAAATTTTCACAGACTGGCGACTAACCATGAAACCTATAATCAGCGCCTGGCCAGAAGTGAAACGCTTTTTCTGTAGTCTTAGTCTCTAGTCAGGTAACGGCTGGTTAACTAATATTATCTTTGCTGATTGAATTAAATTACATAAATACTCAACATGATTTTGAAAGTTCCGAAGATTCGAACCCTTAATGTGCCAATTGGACATCTTCAAGGATTCTGGCACTGACCAGACTAACCATTATAGAAACTATAGTGTCCCACTCTACAGCGTACATATTAAAAGGACATAATCTGCACAAAAAAACTAAAATAAAAGTCCAAGAGCGCTGTGTGAGTTATGTCCTTTTAATATGTACGCTGTAGAGTGGGACACCCGTATAGACCTGTTGTTTTGGAGGTCTAGTGTTGTCCAGGTCTGACTCAAGCCAGAAATTAGACTTCCAGAACATTTTTCCACACGCTCTCTAAATTTTTCTCCAAATCTGTATTAGTGATTTTCTACCATTGAGTTAGAGAAAAATCAATTACTATTAAATAGTAATAGTATAGTGTGCATCAAGGGAGAAACAGCCAATTTCATCTTGCTACACACGTAAAGATTTACGCACTTTCGTTGCATTTGTTAGAAAAAATATTTTACTAATTTTTAGTAGAAAATGACTAATTATTGGTAGAAAACTACTAATTTGACTGTTGAACAATTTACTATCTAAAAAAGGTAACTTTCACAATTTCAATTAGTAGATATTTATTAATTCTACTTTAACCTGTTTTCTGAAAAAGGCACGCACTGAATTAGCCAGGTCTCCCTTATGATTATTTTATAAAATTCAAATATACTTAAATTTAGTTCGTGACTATTTATACTGTACATTTTTTGCTATAATCGGTTGTAGTTTAAGTTCTTTATATTATAAATTACTATGTCTTAAAGATCACAATTTTATTGCAGTCTTAGTTTGCAGAATCGGTTGATTTATCACGCTAGCTGGTAATGTCAGTGAATATACCAGCAGATTCTTCTTCATTCATGAAACTCCATGCAAGGAAGCCTTTCTCTTTTCTTTAAGTTGAAGGCTACACACTATTGTATATATAGTTTATTATTTTTATTATTATTTTGAAACCAACACCTTACACTGAAAAAATTTAGCCGAGAAATGCAAGTACCATATTGGCTAGTTGAGTGCAAAGCAATTAAAATAATAATTTTTTTAGTTAATCTAACCTATTGTTAATTTTACTATGATTCATGTACTTAAAGACTACTTAAAGACTACTTCAGTTAAGAACCTATTTAATTACTCCGGGTAGTTGAAAAGTAGTCAAATCTACAAGAGTATATTAAGTAACGCAAAGACAAAAAGGCAGCCATTTGTTTAAACATGTATGTGCTCAAATAGAAAAATTCAAAGTGTAAGCAGTGAAGAGCATCAACATTAAATCAGAACGCACACTGATATAAATGTATGTGAATGATGAAAAATAGTAAATTGTGTACCGAGGAGACAAAATAAGCCTTTTTTCTCAGAGCGAAATTTTGCCATATTAAGCGCAGACGATACCAACGAGCCAAAGACGAATGCCGAAAGTCAAAGCCGAGTATTACAAAATTTACTGTTGATTTTAAATTAATAAACCTTTTAATATTAATTTATTAACCGAATTTAAGTTTAATTTAATTCTCAAACGCAAACGAACACGAAAAAATTATGACAGTGAGTGACCTGTCAACAAATAGAATTTTTAGGTTACGTCCATTAGGTTTAAAAAACAAAGAAAACCGAACTACTTTTACGTACAGTCCTGGCAAGGTATGCTTTGACATTCTTCTATACAAATTGCATAGAAAAATGTTAAAGCATACATTGCCAGGAGTGTACAAGAAATATGCGCGAAAACATAAGTTTTAAATATAAAATTCTTTCTATAGTTTTTCAGTTCCGGTATTCTTCCGATTCAAATTTTTCCCTGTTATCTCCCAGTTCTCCTTGTCTCCTGAGTTAGTGGCCAACCTGTTAATAACTTATGCTTATCTAAGTTGAAGAGGAATTATTAAAGGATAGCAAAGTTTGTAACGAATTCGTTATTAATTAAATTTTACAAATTATAAATAAATGACTGAGACTAGAAAAGACATATAGTTCGAATAAATAAATATAAAAAGTAGTTTATAGTCGAAAATTAAAATTTATTAAACAAGTCAATTTGAATTTTCTTTGGAATGTAGAGTCAATCCTGATTTAAAACATTAATGAATAAAAATAAATACGAGACGCGTCTCACAACATTCACACATACACATACACAAATTAAATACTCAATAAATTAGCAATGAAAAACAAGAAGATACAATTAAATAAAAGAAGTTCACAAGTATCACAAGTTTTGGTGATCTCCAAGTAGAAGACGGGACGGAAGTTGCTGCACGAAGTTGTCGCACAAAATCGGAAGGTTCTCGATTTATCTATTTGGGCCTCTCTCGTTTCTTTTCTTAAATCGCCCAGAGAATCCTCATACAAGGGTTCCAAATTGGTGAAGAACTCCTTGAAGATTGCAACAAGTAGTTTCCCCTTTCTTTTTATTTTCACAAAAAAAGAAAGACTGTGGGATGGCCCTTCCGCACTACTTCCGGTTGACCCACGCCGTTATTTCAGGCCACAAATTACAATTAACGCCACACTATAGTAGTAAAACAAAAAAATAAAAAAACCACAAAATTTCGAGTTAAAGAAAGAACAGAATTTTGTTTTAAAGAGAGCATTCAACACTTTTAATAAAACTTCAAATTTTACCTCTGGGTTAACGGCGTAGCACTCAGAAGTATGGCACTGAATATTATTTCAATTGGAGATCACAATCAATTAGGAACGGCAAATCCCAAAGTCTGCCTTTTTACATAAATCACCCCCCTAGACTCGAAAACCTTCCTACTTCGTGAAGCATCCCTACCGTCAAACGCTCGCCGTCCGAATTCACCCGATTTTTCCCGGAATTGCTATACAATTGTCACCTATCGGCGAAAATCAAGAAATTTTAGATTGAGCAAACATCAAATCTTATTTTTCCCTTCAAGTTTTTGTTACTGACTGTACTAAACCCTAACCTAAGAAAACGAAATGAATGATAATTTCATAAAAAATATTTTCTTATAAACAAAAAATTTTAATTTAAATATTAAAAAAAGTATTGTATAACTAAAAGTGTGTCAAAATATCTTAAAATTTTTAATAATTAAAATGTTTTTAATGATAAAATAACAATTCATAACAAGCTAATGATCGCGCGGCAACGTCGCAATGCAGCGCCGTTGTCAGCAATTACATTCTCTGTCTCTCTCTGTTCTCTGTAGTCAGCTGCATGATATAAGCGTTTGCTAGTCTTCTACATGTGCATTGTTAGTATATAAAAAATAATGTTAGTATATAAAATAATAAATAAAAAAATTTTTTTTTTAAATTTTATAAAAATGTATCGGTGGAAAGGAAAAATAGTGACAAAAAAAGTATACGACCATCGGAAAAAATGCAGGAAAATGCAAAATATATGTTACAAGAAAGAAATTCTAGGGATTCGAAAAAAGTGGAAGAAATTGAACAACCTGCGGAAAGTGAGGTTATACATGAGAAAAATATTTCTAGAAATTAAATGTTTTACTTTCAAAGGGCTGTGTTGATATGCAACGTTAATATTCAATGTTAATAAATATTATTGTTTAAATTGTATTAAACACAAATTTTATAAGAAATAAATATTATCAAACATTTTTTAGGTGTCTTCATTATTTGAAATAATTAAGACACCTAAAAAATAATTACAAAATTAATAACAAAAATTAACCACAAAAATTAATTATGTAGGAATTGAATTTAAAAGAGATGATATTCATTCAATTCAGTTTATTATAAAAATGGTTTGGAAGTAGAAAGTTACACATAATAAAATAACGTCACAAATTGTTCAAACTTAATGCAAAAGATTTGCCCGTCAACATAGTGCTCACAATAAGATAGCTCGCGAAAGACTCTGACTAATTTTATTCTTATCAGTGCCACGTAGGACACACTCAGCCAATCAAAATTCGACACGAATAAAACAAAATTACCTAGTCAAATTAAAGAGAAGAGCTAGTCAAATAAATTGTTAAAATTAATAAAAGAGTTCAAATAATAATTAATTAATCATTTTACCGTCCTGCACTCGGCCGTCCTGTTCAACATTCGCCTCGAATGTAAGTTGTTTACATTTCACTTACACAGAAAACACATTTTATTCCCCGTCGTCACAAATATCAGAATCACAATTGTTCAAATCACAATCGTTGTAATTAATCCAAGGCTTGATGAAATCAACAGAAGTAGACGTCTCCTTTGGTCCCTCGTGCTCTCCAATCTTCTGAACCAAATAACGATGATTTCGTAGAACCTTGGAAATCTCATATGGACCAAGATATTTATAAGAAAACTTTGTGCCTGGGCCTTGTTGTGTACGTTTTATAGCAACAAGGTCACCAACTCTATAAACATTAGGCTCTTTTCTCTTTTGATTAAAGGTCCGTTTATTTTCCTCTTGAATCTTCCTTATGTTGTCACTTGCTCGCTCCCGAATTTCGTCTCTCTCTTCCTAGAAATCCTTCACAAATTCCTCTTCCAACAATTGTCTAATTTCTGGATTGTTTTTAATTCTGGGACGAATTCCCAATAAAACATTAAAAGGTGACATTCCAATACTCCGGTGCACTGTAGTATTTAAAAATATTTGAGCAGTTTCCAGATGTTTGTACCATTCATTTGCCTTCGGAGCTGATAATTTAGTGAGAAGGGGTATCAAGATCCGATTCACCCTCTCCACCTGGCCATTTCCCCTTGGCACGCCTGTCACAATGAGAGAATGTTCAATATCATTTTCTCTGCAGTAATCAGCAAACTCCTTGGACGTAAAACCAGTTCCCCTATCCGAAATGATCCTCCTTGGATTGCCGAAAATTGCGGACTGTCTTGATAAGCGGGAGATCGCGTCTTCAGTACTCCAGCCTTCTTTTTAGCAAGGATACATGACACACAATTTCGAATCACAGATTCCACCTTTGATCTCAATTTAGTCATCCAATAGTCACGCTTTACCAAAGCCTCAGTTTTGGAAATCGAAAAATGTCCCTGCTCATGTGCCCGTCGAATAATCTCAGCTTGCATCTTCCTAGGAACCACCAGCTTGACCTGGCTGTCATCCTCTTCTTTAAACACAAGTCCTCTTCGAAGAACATAACCCGAAACTTCTCCCCTCTCTATTGAAGTTCTCAAATCCTGAATATCGGAATCATTCTGCTGGGCTCTCCTTAATGCAGCCAATAATCCCACTTCACATTCGTCAACAACCAAGCATGAAGGGAGGGGATTGCGACTAAGAGCATCAACGTGAGGCATATTCTTTCCATGACGATGCTCAATCACATATTTAAATTCCTCGAGCAATAATGCCCAACGAGCAACGCGAACACACAAGTCCTTTTTACTCATGGTGAGAGTAAACGCTTGACAATCAGTCACTATTTTAAATTCGATGCCAAGTAAATATACACGAAATTTTCTGAGCGACTTAATTATAGCGAGCACTTCCAACTCGTAACTCGTGTAATTTTCTTCCGCGGGGGTAGTTTTTCCACTTGCGTAGTAAATGGGATGCCATTTTTGATCCTCACTATCTTTTTGCAGCAATATTGCTCCAAAACCCAACTTTGAGGCATCAGTGTGTAATTCCGTTTCTGCCCCAATGCGGTATAAACTTAACACAGGATTCGCGATTAAAATAGACTTCAACTGTTGAAAAGCTTCCTTCTGATTAGGGCCAAATTTAAACTTCACTCCTAATCTCGTCAACTCAGTCAGTGGTCTTGCCACCATAGAATATCTAGGGATGAATTTTCTAAAATATCCACTTAGTCCGAGAAAGCTCTGCACCTGCTGAATATTTCTTGGTTCTGGAAATCGTTGGACAGCTTCAGTCTTTCGTTCTGATGGCCTGACGGAACCATTCTCGATAATGTGTCCCAAAAACTCCACCCTTTCAGATAAAAAACAGCACTTTTTCCAATTAATGTCCAAGCCAGCTTCGCAAGCCACTTTCAGCACTCGCTCAATTTGTTTAAATCCAGTCAGTAGATCAGGGGATGGAATAATTAAATCATCAAGGTAAGTTATCACATCTCCTTCTTTGATCACATTTTTCAACGCTGTGTTGACATAACGTTGAAAAACTGATGGTGAGTTGCAAAGTCCGAACGGAGCTTTATTGAACTCAAACGTGCCATCCGGTACAATAAATGCAGTGTATTTTCGACTCTCCTCATTAACGGGCACATGAAAAAATCCATTTTTTAAATCGAGAGTCGAAAAAAACTTAGCACTCTGCAAGCGATCGAGTTGATCTTCGATCAGTGGTAGTGGATATCGATCTTTAATTATCTTTTTATTTAACTGTCGAAAGTCCACACACAATCGATAAGTTTGGTCCTTTTTGTGCACCAACACCACAGGACTTGCGTAATCTGACATAGAAGGCCGTACTATTCCGTCTTTTAACCACTGATCAATTTGCTCATTCACTATATTTTTCTCATATTGGGACAACCTTCTTGCCGGCAAATACACTGGATCCTCGTATTTAAGAATTAACTTCATTTCCACATTAATGTCTATTGTTTTATTCGGTTTATAATTAGTCACTAATTCTTGTAAGTCTTTAATTATTACCCTGTCCTTGATATGAGACATATCGACTTGGTTTGATTCAACAGTACACACAACATTAACATTTAAAATTTCCGCGGCGTCACAACTATTCACCAATGAGGAATCTAATGGACTAATAGTCACCTTGCCCGCTTTGACATTTAATTCAACCGTATCTAAAAAGTCAGTACCGATCAATAGTTTGTGTCGCGTCACTGTATCCGAAACAACACGTATTAAAATAGGATAAACATACCCATCGACAGAAATTTGCGTCTGAAATTCTCCAATTGTTTCGTTAATCACAGAACCGACACCCTCAAATCGAATTGATCCATATCGTGATTCTCAATAGAAACCTCCTTCGGATGTTTTCTTCCAGATGTTAACACTACCGCACAACTTGATTTTGTCACACTGTTAGTTTTGGGACACTTAGCTGCAATGTGACCGTATTCCTGACATTGGAAACACTTGGCACCACGAGACTTGTTAGGACAAGATGAGCTCATATGATCACGTAACCCACAATTAAAACAACGTTTCACTGGTACACTTGTTTTTTTCTGGTCGTTTTCACAAAACTTTGCTGGCTGGTCTGCTCTTCGTAATCCCCCACTCCGAGCTTCTATTCTTCCAGGCCCTGATGCTCCTGAATTTCTAGCTCGCAGCACTATCGTCTCGAAAGCCTCGGCAAGATCACTGACATTAGTAAACCGATGCATTCTCGCTTGGTCTCGCAAAATGTCATCAGTGATGCCTTCTATGAGGTACTCCACTATTTCTTTGTCTGGTATTGGAACCCGATTACCCAAAATAATTTTTTCGTGTGTATATTCACGGAATGATTCATCTTTCTTCCAAACTCGATTTTCAAACTTTCGACGAGCTAACATTGCACTTTGTGGTCGTTGATACATATTTCCCAACTCAATTAACAACTCATCAAACGACTTGGTTGTTAAATCGGGCTTGGAGTGCAACCATTCCAACGCTTTACCCTTTAGTCGCATACCCACAAGTATCTTTGCAAAATCTTCGTCCAAACGGTAAGTAGATTTTAGGAGTTTCAGTTGTTTCTCCCAAGTCTCGTATTCTTCTGTCTTTCCGTCGTAATACCCCAATAGATCAGCTACAGTTGTGATATTAGGACGTGGCAACACTGTTTGAGGTGCAATATTCGTCACCGAATTCCCAGCAAGATTTGAAGAAACGCTCTGACAACGCTGCATTTCCATTTCCTTACGAAGCATCTCTAATTCACGCCGAGTAATCGCCAATTCTCTTTCGGCCAATTCTTTTTCTTTCTTATATATCTCTATCTCTCTTCGCTGAATCATCGGTTCCTCAAGTCTGCTATCTCCAAAATCTTGATTTTCTCCATCGTCATTTTGCACATTCGACAAGTGTGCGGTTTGCTCCATATCGTTCACCCATGATCCTGAAGGATCCCACTCCATTAAACGAAGTATTAACTCTTGCTTCGTTCCAGCAGTAGATAGCCCTTCTTTCTTCAATTTCTCCTTCAGACACGTCACTTTGAATTAACTTGGATCCGCCATTTTGCACACTTTTTGTCACTATACTGTTCCACACCGAATACGTCACAACTTCCAAACAGCAGTAAATCGACTCAATCTTCGTCAAAGATCAGTGTGTGGGTTCACAAACTCTTTTGAATTTCGTAAAATCGTCTCAAAACAAAATTCGTCACACAAAATTGCACTCAGCACTTTGCTTACCACGCGGATCTTTTCGAATCGTCGTTACAAACTTTCTACTTGCATCCCGGACGAGCCCCCAAATGTAGGAATTGAATTTAAAAGAGATGATATTCATTCAATTCAGTTTATTATAAAAATGGTTTGGAAGTAGAAAGTTACACATAATAAAATAACGTCACAAATTGTTCAAACTTAATGCAAAAGATTTGCCCGTCAACATAGTGCTCACAATAAGATAGCTCGCGAAAGACTCTGACTAATTTTATTCTTATCAGTGCCACGTAGGACACACTCAGCCAATCAAAATTCGACACGAATAAAACAAAATTACCTAGTCAAATTAAAGAGAAGAGCTAGTCAAATAAATTGTTAAAATTAATAAAAGAGTTCAAATAATAATTAATTAATCATTTTACCGTCCTACAATTATAAATATTATAAATAATATAATAATTAATATAAAATAGTTATTTTTAACGATATAGAAATGAAATACTGTTTCATACATTCAAATTTACAAAAAAATAGATAAATAATAATAAAATAGCGCTAAAAAATATTCCTGCCGACATCACGTGGCATATATGCTGTGTTTGATGCAGCGTTGCCGCGATTTTACTATTCACATGTTGGAAAACTTGGTTTTTTTACTAAATATATGAATATCTTTAAAACCACTTAGTAAGTTCATAAAAAATTGAGTGATTATTAAAACTTAATGATAGAACGTCCAACGTCCTTCCGGCAGGACAAAAAAGCCTTCCGCGAGTACGTACGAAATCGCGTTATAAAATTAACATGGATTCAGATAAACAAAAAGTAGTATATATGGTTGGAAAGGTAAAGAATCAAGCTTTCAGCGAATGTAAACATGGAACTTGTAAATTCAAACCCCAAAGCTTGGTAACTAAAAAAAGTTAAATTTTCCAAAAATTCACATAATTTTTAGACACAAAAAGACGACGCGCGGTGCTACCGGCAGGACGTTTTCGTTTTTTTAAAAAGACTACTTAGCCCTTATACATAAATTTAAAAAATCGATATTTACGTCATCTGAAAGTTTGTTTCATTACCTAAAAAACCATATATTCATTTTTATACTTATCTGCTTCCATATTGATTTTATAGAGCGATTTCCGAGGGACTCGCGCCTGAGCCATTTACCACCAGCCGCCATTACGTTAGTTATAACAATATTTACAAAAGTAATAATAAACTCAATTCCTTTGATGATAAAGATGATGAATTAAGATGATAATGATGATGGTGATGATGATGATGATGATTATATGAAATTAAAATATTTTTTCACAAAAATTAATTGTCCTTCCGGAAGGACGTTTACTGTGTGAAAGCGCGTCCTACCGGCAGTACGCAGCCTTGGACGTTCTATCATTAATAACTCACCTTTCTTAAATATATTTTTTTTAAAACCATAAATAAAATTGTTTTTCTACAATAAAAACCGTATCTTTTTTTATTCAAATATGGGAAATTGTGGTTTTTCCATAAGATAACGTGTTAAATTAATAAAAAAAATAACTTTTAAACTGTTCAGACGAAAATTTTGTGAATGATTTCTTTATAAAAAAGCAATCATTTCTCAAAATTTTAAACAATTCTCCACATGGCAACTATTTGTTTTATTCCTCTTTAAAAAAAGATTATATTTTCTCGTTTAAAAGTTCTTCATTGCTCCATATTGAAATAAAATTTTTATTGTACCATCCTACTCCTCGATATAACAATATCAGTTTTTATAATAACTTTGACCCATATTCTTTTATGAATACAAAATTCATGCATACTCAAAGAAATAAATCATTCTTTTTTTCAGAAGACTGGAGCGAAAATTTTCCCTATCAATTGTTGATAGGAGCTGGAGTAGCACTGATGGCACTTGTGTTACTAGCGGCAGTGAGTATTCAGTGCTCCTCAACATGGAAATGGCTTATGGGAGTAGCAAGGCAGGATAACCAAGAAAGAAATGACAGTGACGTTTCGCAACAAAATGCGATTCGCATTAGTCACTCTTTACCCGATCTTCAATCAGATCCAATCACTCATGAGTATGTTCAGGAGCAAAAAGAAAATAAAAAGGTAAAATTTAAATTTAAAGTTGGGAAATAGTGATTCTTCAAAGAATATACTTATAATTTATGTTTATAAAACCTATTACTATTAAATTAATAGATTTCCAAACACTTGATAAAGATTAAAAAATGAAACGGTTTATTGGTAAAAATTTGTTATTTTATAAAAAATTAAAAAACTTTTTGCGGGATAAAGTCAGGATACAGGCCAAGTATAATATAAAATTTTCACGAGGTTTGGCAAATGCCTTTACGCACCATAATAGTAAATCTTTTAAGAAATATAATACAAGCAACTCCTTCATGCTCTGAACACCTTAGGCTGGCATTAACTCTAACCTCAGACAAAGTATACGCATGCGTCAAAACCCACCCAGATTTTCTGTTCCAGGATCCTCATGAAACAGGTTCATTTTCCTAAGCTCGATATGTATCATAAATGTGAATTTAATTCGACTTAACTGCTCCAATCTTTCTGCCTTATCATGGTCTGCGACAAGAATGACTAGCTTCTCTCATCTTTTATTCAGCCCTAGGAGTTTAACCTGTCTCATTTCTTTGTAAGTCTGCAAAGCCTCACCGAGAGCAAAAACTACTTCTTTTACTTCGTTAAACTGTCAAAGTCCCAGATTTCCAGAGTCACCCTCCAATCCTCCGGCGCCCTGACAATGCTTATTTTTCTCACAGCCTTTAAAATTTGGTAGTGTAGGTCTTACTATCTGAATCTCCTGATAATTTGAGTAGATGGTTAGTTTCTTTGGTGAGCCTAGAGCCGACAAACTTTGTCTAGCATAAGTCAGAGTCGACTTCCTTATTAGGTTTGTCAAGGATAGAAGCAATCGTCTGTCCCTGAAAAACCTGAACCAGTAGTGTCAATACCTTAAGCCTCCTGGTCTGCATACACCTTCATAGAAGTGCTAATCCGCTTTATCTGACTCTTCGTGCTTTTCCTTGACCTCGGTGATCCACTGATTGAATTTCTTCTCACGTAGTACTATGTACTACGTATGTAATACTCACTAGGTGAGTCAGTACTTAGAGGTTTACCTCTAAAGTTTCAATATCAATAGCTAAACTTTCTCACCTGGATCCCTCATGATCTCTTACTATCATGCACAATGAGCTGCCTATTTCTGCATCGTTGACAATCCTCGATGCTATTGGGGTGCCTCTACTTGTATCTTTGGCTTCTTCTTCCGAGAGCCTGACATCTAATTTATTAATTTCAAAGTTTGTTTCTGCCATGTAGCAGAAACGCGTTCTAACTAAATAGAGCACTGGTATGTGGAAACGCTATTAAAAAGCAAACAGAGCCCGATATCCTAGATCCATCTTTCGAATCACGTCCAACCGTGGCGTGGCCTCCAGCATCAGCATTTGACGCTTGCACTTTACAGACGCCAAATGCAAAAAGGCATAGGTTGGAAGATATTTGCACCACACTCAACCAAACTAAACAGCTTTAGGACGAATTTCGTAGTCCAAGTGACATTCATCTATCGGCACAGTAAAATCACCTCTTATGTATTGGAGGGTGCTTTTGAGCATACCACATCTAAACCAGACTTCATTACCGTTCACTACGTAATATTAACTCTTTATAACTCTATTCATGGTCTATTAATGACAAGAAACTGAAGAATAAGGCCTCTGCTTGCCGTTACTAACGCGTGTCAGATGCGATACATATACCCTCCGAGAACTGTGATGGCTTTCTATGAATAGTAATGAAATGATTTTTCTGTATCACATAGGTCATTACAATCATTAAATAACATTAATATCAGTAAAGCATGATGCTTTTAATTTGTAATAATATATATGTTAAAGATTTTGCTCGTTTTATTCTATTTATTGTCTATCCTAATTGAAATAATTTTAGGTACTGCGCCAAACAACATTGCCAATCGTACCGATGAGGCATCAAAGTTTTCAAAGACAACTTTCCCATCGTCTTGATCTTCCTAATATCAAGTTTAGCATCTGCAGTCTCGAAAATCGCAGTGATTCAAGTCTTGGTCTCATTAAGGTATTATACTATATTTATGTTATCTTTGTATAGTGTTGTATTTATAAAATACAATGTGAACAGATAATAATGCTTTAGACAGATTATCTAAGAATGGGCGTTAATTATTACGTGTGTTACAGCCTGAACTTTATAAGAAGGACCTAACAAGACAAGAAAGTAATGAAAGTTCTAGTACAGCAGACATGGAATATGCCGGAAAACTACATTTTGCTCTGCGCTATGATAAGGAAATTGAGGGCCTTGTCGTCAAGGCAAGTTTATTAGTTTACGAATCTAGATACCAACTTATAGTTCATTTTTATTTAACAAATTTATTTTTAAAAAAAAAATGTCACAGACTTTAAGGTACAACGCCTAGTTTGTTTTAAGAGGCAATATTTTTAAAACAGCTCTTGTTACCTATGAGAAAAAATTACAAACTTTAAATGTTTATTAAAATGGCAAGTGTTAATAAGAGGAAGGTAAATTTTAAATAATTGTAAATTCAGCTTGATTAAGATAGAATTTTTACTCGAACTTTTGTATAACAGGGCTTGCTTAATTTGAGACGTCTCTTAAATTAAGATTCCCTTTTAACTGTTATACTTTGTAAGTATACAGTCATTAAGTACACACTTGATTGCTTCTTTTATTCCTATGCACAAGGAAAGTGCTTACTTTGCAAGTAAGGATAAAACCCTAATTCTAAAACGGACATATTTTCTCTTCCAATATTGTTACACGTCTTGTTTTCTATCTTAATGAAAATCAGTGTAACGACAAAGCAATAAAGAAATAATAATTATATTATTATCATCAAGAGGAGGGGAATGGTTGAAAGCAACCAACAGCTTAGGTAATCGCTTTACGCCCCCCAAATTACGAGCTATCTAATCCAGAACCCAGAGCCCCCTCCACAAGGAGTGAACTCGATCGAGCCAAGGTCTTAGCAGCGGCATCTGCCTCTTCAAGGAATATTTTTCCTGTGAGATAAAGTCCTTCGCTAGATAGCGAAGGGCAAAGGCAGAGAATACATGTGAGTAGATGATTCGTCCTCCTTCCCACACTTCCGACACTCGGGGTCGTTAACAATGCCCAATTTGTGTCAGTGATAGCAAAGATCCCTAAAGCCAGTTAATATTTGAGTTAAGGTCTTGGCATCATTCTGCTGAGCCTGCAGAAGTCTGCAGCTCGTTTCAGGTTGATAGTGTTACCATGGAGTGACTTAGCCTGTCAGCCACTAGTATAGCCATTCTACTCCTTTTGGTGTTTTGCAAGTAGCCACTGGTTGAATTCTAAGGCCAGCACTGCATTAGGGACATTAAGAAGCGGGTCAGAGCCAATAATACGGCTCCTGCAACCCGCTTTTACTAGTCGATCCGCTATTAATCCCTTAATCCCAGAGTGACCTGGGACACATAGGAGCGTGACGCGGTTTGTCTCAGCTAGACGATTTAGTGCACAATGGCACTCCCATACTCGTTGAGATGAAGTTGAGTAGTGATTCAAGGTCAGTAATGCCGCCTTGCTATCCGAGAAAAAAAATATATTCCTACCACGACAGAGCTCCTTAGTCTCACAGGCCGCATAGAGCAGTGCCGTTGTTTCGTCTTGTAAAACAGTTAATAAACTAATCTTATATTTCTTTTCGAAGAGGTACTGCGGAGATATTCTATCTCTCCTCATTTTGAAGATAGGTTTTTCCATAAAATTAGCAGGATGTGTAACAAAACTCTTTCCCTTGACTATCCACAATCTATTATTACTTCTCAGGAAAATTTTAGCCGCCTCAGCTTTGATGGTAAGCCTATAGTGGTTCCAGCCCTAAACGTGCACCTAGGGACATTATAGGTATGGTACCCAACGCCCCCGTTATGTGCCGCAGGATCCCCTTAGATTTTCAAGTCAATCAATAGTGGACAACAATTTGACGCTGTTTCACCAGACCACAGATCTATAAGTTAGCCTAGGAAGCAGAATCGACTTATAAATCCACAATATCGTATCCGGTTTAAACTCCAGCTGTGCCCGATGCTGTTTGAGCCTCAGTGTACGTGTAGCCTTCTGCTTGTAGCGTCTCGTAAAGACGACAACCTCAGTTTTTTTCAGATTATCGGACTAACTGACTGGAAGGCACCAATTGCCGACGACGTTCAATGCCTGTTGCACGATTCCAAATAGTTCATCTAAATGCTGGCCATGGACAATCAACAAGATGTCATCCCCCGTATCCGATCACATGGAAGCCATTCTCTGTAACTTTAGCAGCTCATCTTCGACCAGGCATTACAGCAGAGATGAGATAAATCTTCCCTGTGGGCAGCCGGAATTAACGACCTCCCACAGGGTAGTCTCACCTTTACTCGTTACAAGATTTCTATTGCCTAACAATAAGTCCAGTCAATGAGTGTCTCAGGGATTCCATTGACACGCATGGCCATACATATAACATCTCTGGAGGTGTAATTGAAGGCCCCCTCGATATCCATACAAACCTCTATAGAAAAACCCTTTACTTCTAGTTGACTACTGAATAAATGCACATCTCTAGTCAAGGCTGTTTCTGTAGAGCGTCCTTCTCGATAGTCGTGTTGATCTCTGTGAAGGGGATAGCTTGGCAAGATCTTACAGCGAATGCATCTGTCCACTAAGTTTTTCCACTATTTTTTAAATGAATCATGCAAGGCTGATCGGGCAAACATCCTTCTGTGAGGTATAATTCATCCTGCATGCTTAAGGTATGAATACCACTTTCGTACCCCTCCAAATCTCTAGAACATATTCCAGGATCAGACTTGTCCTAGAATGTCTACCCGTTATACGGATGACAATAGACCCAGCAAGGACGAAATCCGCCGAAATGCGAGAAGCAGACTCGTCGAAAGATAGCAAGCAAGATAGAACGAAGAGGAGAAAGGTCGATGGACACATCGGCTGATACCGACACTCGACACGTGGATAGATAGAAGGCATGGAGTAGTCTCGTACTACCTGACTCAAGCTCTCACAGGTCACGGGTGTTTTAACTCGTTCCTGGAGCACTTTAAGAAGATTGAAGGCGCGGAGTGTGTGTACTGCAAGTTCCCAGTGGACGGCCCAGAGCACACACTCTTCAGTTGTAAGCGTTGGGACGCGAAGAGGCAGGTGTAAACCGCAGAGTTACACCGGAGAATATGATCTTGCTTATGACTCGTTCTGTTAAGGATTGGCGGACCATCGAGACCTTCATACACTATGTCATGAGAGTTAAAGATCTCGATGGCGATACGCCAGTGAATGCAGGCTTTCCATAAGGGTGACCTTAATGTCCTAAATAAGGGTACCTGCGAAACGCTTGCTCATACTGATTGAGATTATGGCTCCCAAAAATGTCTTTCAAAAAAAAAAATGAATACTTAAAAGGAAGTTTTGTAAAAAGCGCTTTTTAGTATTTTCAAAAATGCAGTGTGATTGCAGTGCAAGCTTAGAGGAAACTTGCAGTATGCTTACTCAGCAAGCTTTAGAGAGAAATCTTTTGATGGACTAAGTTATGGATTTAATTATTTTGGTATTGAAATAATATCTCCTATTTTTCAGTGGCATAGTTATGTTTTTACACTGTTCAATTTTCTATACATTTTACAAATATTTTAAGTGAAAATCAAGTAGTCGCACTTATTATCAAAAGTTATATTAAGTGTTATTTTAAGTGTTTTCATAAGTAAAATTGAAATATATTAAAATAGATTTTCTATTATTGCTAGGTTCTAGAAGCTCGAGAGTTACCCATAAAAGACGTATCTGGAAGCAGCGATCCTTATGTTAAAGTTTATCTGCTACCAGACAGAAAAAAAAAATACCAAACTAAAGTTCACAGAAAAAATTTGAATCCAATTTTTAATGAGACATTCATTTTCAGGTAAAATATAAAAAATAAATATAAGTTGACATTAAAAACAATTTATAAGTATTTTACCGTACAATAATTACTTATATATTAATATAATTGAACCCACCGCAATCAAAAGGGCTTACGCGTGACTTTCGTTGGCCTCTCGTACAGCGAGTCTACGGCTGCGCCAGGGCACCTGCGCACTCGTTCATAAGCCCTTTTGATCGAGGACGGTTCAATTGGTTTTACATATTACATACACTTTTTTATTACAAATAATAATTTCATAACTTTTTTTCAGTGTACCATATGAAGATTTAAGAGAACGATATGTGCAGTTTTCAGTTTACGATTTTGATCGATTTTCCCGCCATGACTTGATTGGCCAGGTAGTACTTAAGGGACTGTTGGACTGTACTGATCTTGAACATGAAATTGAATATACTATGGACATTTTATGTGCTATGCAGGTAAATTGATTCAATATACAATTCTTGGTAATATTGCAGATGACGATTTCATCATTGATCATTTTTTTTTCTTCTGCAATATTCCCAATTTTTTTATCTTAGACTAGAGAGATAAAAAAAATGATTCTAAATTGTCATTATTTTTAATTGATGCTTTTAAACTGTTTATAATTTAAAAGCTAATATAGTCAGGGGCGGCGGAAGCAGTGTGGATGACGTGAAGAGTTCCATACCTCAAAATCACTCCTCTATACCTGGATTTATACCAATTCAAATTTGAAAAGTTTTCGTTTCCCACCATATTACACCCTTTTTTCCTTTTCCTCCTTCTTCCTTCACAAAAAAATTTGCACTTTAAACATGTTGGTTGCAACGCCCTATGAGACTTTATTTTACTAGAACTTACCAAGCGCGCTATGCGCGTCTAATCATTTTCTGAATTTTTAAGAATGACACGTTCAAAAAAGATTTTAATAATAGTTTTCATCTTTCTCCATGTTAGTAAAAGTTTTATTTATATCCAATAATCAGTTTTCTAATTTATTCTTTTAGCAATAGACTTAAACAATTTTACAAAAAGCTTATATTGTATCTCAAACCACCTGCTATCCCAGTATACCTACCTTTCTTATCTCTTCATCTTAAGCTACCTACAATCTTTGTCTCTCTATACCGTAACGGACGAACAGCGTAACAGGCCTATAGCTGGTTGATTTCTTATATAGGATTAAATGATTAAATTCTGTCAAAGTTTAGTATAAAATCGTTCAAATTTAGGGAAAATAAGGAAATGCCATAATTACTAAGTATACTGATATCGGGTGTCTTCTTATCGACATTTGAAATTAGAACATTGAAAATTAAATAATATCTATTAAAACTTTTACGATAGATTAAGCATTGTTTGACAATGATTACAGAAAGCCATAAACCACTTATTTAAATGCCATGCCACAAGAAACATTCCTTATAACTTTAAACATTTTAAACACCCTGATTATTGAGAGTAAAAGTCAAGTGGTAAAGTACAAATGAAACCGAAATGATACACAACCTAGGAACAAATAAATGTAATAATAAACATGTGTTTTTAAAAAAAAATTTATATTTTAAATAACGAATTTAAAAAATAATATTTCTGACAGAGAGATATAAAATTTCCAACATTTATTGTTGTTAATTTTATAAGATTTATTATTTTTTAGGAAAAAGTGGACTTGGGTGAATTGATGCTGACTTTGTGTTATTTACCCACTGCTGGACGTTTGACATTGACTGTAATTAAAGCCAGAAATTTGAAGGCTATGGATATAACAGGATCGTCAGGTAATATAACAACAATGTTTACATTAAAAAAGAATATCAAAATCAATTCAAAACAGGGATTATTTAAATAACTCTTTGATTACAGATCCATATGTGAAAGTGTATCTACTTTGTCAAGGAAAAAGAATAAAAAAGAAGAAAACAAGTGTAAAAAAGAATTGTTTATGTCCGGTTTACAATGAGGCTCTAGTATTTGACGTACCAGCCGAGAACATTGAAGATGTTAGTCTTATCATAAAAGTAATCGATTATGACAGGTATTAAAAATAAACTTTTTATATTTTAATTATTTTTTATTCCACAGGCACAAAAATGGCGCTTTTTAATACCTGAAGACTGTAATTGAAAGTCGTTCATTTTTCGAAAATATGAAAATTGCGACTATTTTTTTCCTAGGACAAAAATAGACGTCATTTTCATATGATCAAACAAATGAACGACATTCAATCCGTGTCGTTAGGTATCTAAAAGCGCCTGGTTTGTGCCTTTGGAATAAATGTACTATGTTATATCAATTTATCAATTAGCATATTGAATATTAATTTTGAGCTTTGACAATTTGCAGGATCGGTTCAAATGAACTGATGGGATGTACGGCAATAGGATCAAGTTTTATTGGTGTTGGTCGAGATCATTGGTCGGAGATGTTAGACAATCCAAGAAAACCAGTGGCTCAATGGTATCCATTGATGGAAACCGTTGCAGGTCATATTCCTGCTATATCATCTGAACCATTACCAGTGAGCTTAAGCTGCCTGAACAGTAGGTAAGTTATCAACAGATAAACCATTAAATTGATATTTTAAGCTGACAAGAAATAGTCTTTTTATACTCGACTTTGAGACATAACTTAACGTGTCTGCGGGATGAAAAATATATTTTATACTTTTTAATTTTTTTGTAGATGAAGAAAACGTGAAAAATTTCTTCCTTTGGACGCTAACTCCATGATCGTCCAGCTTTGTTGAAACCTTGTGGAAAATGGTAATTCCAACGAGTTTATTGATGCAAGTTACGTCTTCCCTCTGTCACGAATCACATGTAGGGGGTAAAACTCGAGATTCTTATATCTTGCAGCAAGTATAGAATCAAAACTAATAATATTAAGTTCAATTGTGAATTGGTATTCACCATTAAAAACTTGTACGTTTAGTAATAAGATTTTTATACTTCTCAGAGGAAAAAATTCATCAAATATTGCCGTATTTTATATGACAAAGTTTTGTTTTTAATAAGCATGATTACTAAAAGAAAAAAAAAGACAGAATGTTGCATTTATTTCTGATAGCGGATACGGTAGTTTTGTTAAATATTTTTCTCCACATTTAAAAACTGAAGCTGGGCATAAAATATACCTATAATCAAAAAAGCTGAATAAATGTAATGAACTGAAATTAATTTAAAATATAAAAATTTCTGAAAATGTAAAAGTTCAAACAGATACCAAATTCATATTTCATTAACAAACATTTTTTATTTTGCTATTTTTATCTTCTTGCTTAATAAGATTGCTTTTTAAAATAAATTTCTAATAAAAAATTATTATCAGGGTCAAATGTGCAAAAATGTAAGTTTCAGTTAAAAAATTAAATAAAGTAATAAAAAAGTCAATATATATGACGCAATAAAATTATAAGTAAACAACTTTTAGTATGGAAAAGTTATTAATGTACATTAATTCTGGAAAAGCACAACTGTTGCGCATAATTTTAAAGCTTGCCGTTTTGTTATGATAGAAAAAAAATAGATTTAAAGAAACTATACATATCATCTGTTAGATGATATATAGCATAGCTTTTGCAAACTTTTAGCTAAATTAACAAAAGAATCAAGCTCATCAAAAAATATGTGGTACAGCTACCCTAAAAAGCAAAAAATCCAAGAAGAGCTTTATTATAATTTGTAAAAAATATTTCTTTTTATTCGTAAAGATACATATTCGCATATATGGTTAAAGTTGATGACTCAAACTGTTAAAATATATCAAATATAACAGGCTTCAATGATATTTAACTAGAATGTTATATGTTCAAAAGTACAATCTCAGAAACATCATGTACACACACACATATACATATATATATATATATATATATATATATATATATATCGTCGGGGCTAGTGCAATACCGCGAATCTACATATTTCCATAAAAACTTTGTTGCATGGCAAATTGCACTAAAAATAACCTTTATGGAAATATGTAAATTCGCGGTATTGCACTAGCCCCGATGATATATGTGTGTGACTGTGTATTGATCAAATAATAAAAAAATTAAATATTAATAAAACAAAAAGAAAATTTTAATATTTACAAGTGTATACGTGTTGCACGTAGTGAAAAAAACAACTTAATGGAATACATAAAAAGCAGTGTAATGGAACATATAAAGGCCTTATCTTCAGCATAGAAAAACGAACGTTAACAGCGAAAGTGATAGGTACATACGAGTACTATATTTTGAATGACATAGACAATGCTAGGCTTTTAATTATACTGGTAACGTGCTCATCAAAAATCGTGAGAAACAATCGTACAGTTTGTGATATCTCATAACTCGTGAAATTTAAAGCATATTTATAAGAAATTATCATTAGTCATTACTGAAAAAATTAGACACAGTTGGTCATAGCCAGAAAGAAGTAGACATTTAATTTTCTTTTTAACAATAAATTTTTACAGTTTTAGGGAAAGGGTTTA
Source organism: Ganaspis brasiliensis (assembly GCA_037103525.1). Lineage (NCBI taxonomy): Eukaryota > Metazoa > Arthropoda > Insecta > Hymenoptera > Figitidae > Ganaspis > Ganaspis brasiliensis. The sequence goes on along the minus strand of JAZKLR010000181.1, from coordinate 3,865,204 downwards.
AGCCCCTATATCCCTGCTGGCTACGGCCTTGTTGAAACTGTTGAAAGTACATATACACTACTAACAACAACTTATGTGAAAGATCCCAAAAAAAAAAACAATTAAAAAATTCTCAAAATCCAACTGTCAGATAATAATAATAATTAATTTTTCTAACTATTTATAAGTCAAGGTGTTACATCTTATTTTAATCGATTATAGAATTAATTAGTGATTTTTTTAATTTTGAATTAAAATATACATTTTTTATAAGGCAATGGTCAATAAAGTAATACCAGTGATGAACGGAACAAAATCACAATTTTTTTCTTTCCTAAACAAATTTTACGTTACTTTCAAGAAATGTTTATTTAAAAGAAAGTAACATAATTTTTATATATGTGGCATATTCGGGGCATAATGGTTCACTAGGACAATACGTCAATAGACATTACTTAAAATCTTTAGAAAATAATTTTTGAATTTGTAGTAAAATAAAATGAGGCCACGCCATAAAGATTGTGTGATTCCCAATTTATTTTTGTTAGTATATAACAAAATGGAGACCTTATAAAGTAAATTATTCAAAAATATTATTTTTTATTTACTAAAAAGTTTTTAGAAAATTATTATTAAAATTAAGTAATTCTAGTACGGACTAGAAAAAATGGGAGCAATCGGCTGGATTAATATTTTGCCTTCATAGGTATACGTATAATGGACAAATCAACTTCAAGACTGGAGAGATTTTTTGTCGTGTTTTTAATAGATTTTGATTCTATATTCAAAATTTCTAAATCACCTGTGCCGCACAGTGGTCTGAAACCCGATTCTATAGATAAACAAAACTATTTACTTAAGAACGCTTTGATACAATTTTAAACTACTTTGTTCCTAGCAGTTTTTGAAGTTCCTGATTACAAATCTGAAGTCAGATTTCAAATATTCAAAATTGCGGACAAAAAATAAATAAATTATTGTAAATTAATAGAACATGGTATTTAGGGGTTTTTGGGGTCGCTAATTACAAATCCGAAATCAGATTTTAAAAATTCAAACTGACGGATCTAATATGGCGAACATAAAAATGATTAAATCAGTGTTTTTCAATAAAACATGGTATCTAAGAGTTTTTGGGATCGCTGATTACGAATCTGTTGTTAGATATTAAAAATTCAAAATGGCAGATCCAATATGGTGGACCTGAAAATTAAAAAAATAGTATAGGGGAGAGCGGGGTTGAAAGTGCCGATCACTTATGTTATGTAATTGTTAAAGAAACAAATGATTTTAAAAATGAAAATAATAAATTACTTATCATTTATAATGGCTGAATTTATTATTCAAGTAATATAAACATTTAATGGTTTCATTGAGCCGACAATTATACACAAGAAAAATATGCTATTGAATCAATAACGTTTCAGCCAAAACCATGGAAATAATTTATTTAATATATCAATAAATAATTATATTTATTTATTCTTTTGAATAAATAATTTTAAATCCCTGTTTTACTCATACTTAATATAATTGTAATTATAACGCATATAATATATAGTATATATTGTATTATATATATATATATTATAATATTATATATACATATAACATGTTATAATATATTAATATTTATATTTTTTAATTTTTATATTAATCTAAAAGTATATACTTTTGAATTAGTTTTCCCAATAATCAATTCCTATTGTTAGCTTACAGTGTTAAAAATATAATAGTGCTCCTATATAGTAAATTATGTAAATATTACTATATATAAAGTAAATAGCACATAATATATATTTTTTTTTAAGAATTATTTGGAATTTTTATAAAAAAATATATACTTAATACTTTTTACGTCATTTACAAATTTAGGTGCATGTGTGTGTATCTCCTAACCGCGGCACTTTCAACCCCAACCCAGAGGCACTTTACGCCCCGTTATACTAACATCTACTTTTTATAAAATATAAAATAACCAGTTAATTAAATGGGTATTGTTAATATATTATTCAATTCTTAAATAAATTTGGATCATTTCAGTAAAAAATTTGCATCGAAAGCTTTAAAAATGTATTAAATAGACCAAAATGTATAACGGTGAAAATATTTCCAAATGTGACATAAAAAGTGAAAATTCACAAAAACACTAACAGCTAACTATTTTACATAGCAAATGAAATCAAAATGACTGACAGCGAGTCGCATTCATTAAATATTACTTTTCTCACTTCAACTTTATTTTTATCTCGTTTCATTTCCGAAATATAAGCATCGGCACTTTCAACCCCGCCCTCCCCTATTTTAACAAAACGCGGTTGTTAAAGATATTCAAAGTCTTTAATTACAAAGCTTTTATTTTATTACATTTGAAAGAAACAATTGCTGCCTATCTGTTGAACAACTGCTTGATGGACCTGAATTTTGCTCTATGAGATAAAAACTACCCACCACTGAAACTATTACTAATGTCTTACTGTGATTGCATTAGAAAAATAATAATTCAAATTTCTGGTGACATTTTTAAGACCTTAAACCCTTAAATACCATGTTTTATTAATATACAATGATTCCTTCATTTTTTGTCGGACACATTGAATCCGACATTTTGAAATCTAACATCAGATTTGTAGTCAACAACCTCAAAATCGGCTAATAATAAAGTGGTGTCAAACAGCATTAAAGCGTCTTTGAGCGAATTGTTTTGTCCAAGTACAATCCAGTTTTATGGCCATCATTTAAAATTAAATATCAAAAATTTGAAAAAGTGACCAAAAGTGTTAATGTTTATGAAAACATTTGTCATTTTAAATTGTGTAATAATTTTTTTACTTTTGACCAGCTAGATTCGGCTCTCAGACCTCTCTGTGCGTCTTAGAAAAACGTCATGTTGAGAAAAACGAGTTTAAATTTAAACAATCATAATCAAGTTTTAAAATTAAGAATCGAATTTTGAATTTTAGCTTCTGTAGAAAAAAAAATTATATTGTTTCGTTTCCCAAAATCCTCCATGTGTACGCATCTAAATCATTCTTATCGGGAGAAAGACAGTTTACTTATTCAGATTTAGAAAACATTCAAATGGGTTTAAATTGAAATTTGAAATGATTCGAAATGAATGTTTAGTTCAGTTATGTAATTTGTTTAATTTGGATAGACTGATTGGCTCGGAAATAAATTTCGGAATGTTTGGGAACAATACTCATAAAAATTGATTGAATACCAATTCTCAACTTTTGCCGGGGGTTGCATTAAATCGAGAAAAATATGGTTACGCCTAGCAATACCTTACGCTATACTTCGATCGCCATTTTAAGTCTTGACGCATTGAGTTTATAATATTAAATTTAGTTTTTGTCAACTTGAACAAATTCATTCATCTCAATCGAATATTTTTTGTTTGGAACATTCTATCGCTTAAAGAATTGTAAAATTAAGCTTCTAGGGATTTATCGCATAAAGTAGATTAGAAATGAGAAAAGTGTAACTTTTTCAGTAGACTATGATTACTTTATTTAAAATTATTATCTATAATTAAAAACGTTTATACCACGGTACTTAACCCAGACTTAAGTTATTTAACTAGGTAAAAGTAGAGCGTAAGCAAGATTCCCCTCTCCGACTTTAAGCTCCGCTTTTACTTAGCTTAGTATCTTAAGCCTTTTTTAAGTTAAGTACTGGGGTACAAACGCGTTAGTGTAATCTGCACAATGATGAAAAAGACTAGTGTAATTTTTTATTTTAACCTTTAATTTAATAAATAACGTTGTATATTCATTTCAAATTATCATGATAGTATATTGAGCAACAAGAGGTTAAATACAGCCAATTATTGTTTACATTGATGTTTATAGCACAAGTGTTAGTTAAAAGTTTGCGCCGCATCACGCCTGAGACGTGAGTGAGTGCACAATCCAAGAAGACTAGAGACAGTCTTAAATGCAGTTTCCATAATCCGCATCCTTGAACCTTGTGATGGATCGCTTGTCCTGTCGGTAAAATAATCCTTTGTTAATTGTACACTTTAAGTACCGAAGCACTGGTTTGGCCACTTTGCAATGATCCATCTCGTAGCAGTTGTTATATTGATCCAGAGAAATGCTTGCGAACGTCATGTTCGGTTAATAAATAAAGCTCTCGACAGATAGGTGAAAGCTCCCACCGGATCCCTATTCAGAAGTTTTAGGTCCTCGGAAGATTTTTCACTCTTCTTTAATTTAGTCTCGGAATCCAATGAAGTAGATACGGGCTTGTATTCATACATATATACCGAAACTGTTAAGTAATTCCTTTACATAACCTTGTTGAAATAAAGTAATAGATTCCTCGGTTTGAGAGAATTCGATTCCCAAACAACAGTTAGCAAAACCGAGATATCTCTGTTGAAACTCGGTTGAGAGCAATCTTTCTATCTGAATTACTTTGTCAATACGTCGTGATGCCATCAGTAAGTCATTCACATCTATGTCGATTATTATCACTTTCATCCCTAATCCAATCTTGAACATACATGGGTCTCTTGTGTAGTTCGTTAGCCCGGTTTTGTGAGGTTTTCTTCACGCCACGTGTTTTCTAAATTCTGCAGACTCTAACGAACTTAAAATGAATCTATTCGACTCTTTCATAAAACTGGTGCTGCTCGACTTGTACTTGTGCGAACTGTGACACGGTGGCGAAACATATTTTCCTTATATGTTCATATCGTCGTCTTCTTCAACATCTAATAGCAATCGGGAACCTTTCTCCGTGTTCGTCAAAATTCATCGAACCGGTCCGACTTTCTGCTTTACTATAACATCATCGGGGAGAAATCGACAACCTACTAAGTCAACGTTTAAAAATTTTTCCGGATTTTTCTGCAAATTTAAAGTACTCTGTACTGGAGCTTTTATCAACTCTTCATCTGCCTTGGTCGTATACAAGAAACAGCTAGGTATTATTTCTCAACCATAAAATCTGTAATCTAAATCCGGCTTTTCTCTTTTTTGATCTTTTTGTAAAATTGGGAATATTCGGGTAGCCTTTTGATTGCTGAGATCTTTCAATGCAATTGTACTAATAGTTTTTTCATATGATGATTGATGATGGTAGTGTCTAATGATTAAATTTGATGGCTTTTCAAATCTGTTGATTGGGAGTCAATGATATTGTTGATATTGCATCGCAATGTCATGGGCTATTTGATTAAGTTGTTGAATTACTGCTTTCGGCTTGGTCAGAGGTTGCTTTTTGTCCATTTTCGACAAATTATCTTTTGAGTGTGTTACTCTATTTAGTTCCCATTAATGTATTTTTCTTTATTTTATTTTTTTTTGTATTTCATTTTTATGTATTTTATTGTTGACACATTTTCCATTTTGACTTTGTTCTACAAGTTGTCGGGGTCATATTTCAACTCTATAATTACCGTCTGTCCGCTCCCTGAGACGATTTATACCTTAGTGGACTAGATGTCTCATGGACATTGTCGACAAATACTTAGTTTGTCGTGCTTTATACATCAGCAAAAATGTAAAGGATCATATGTTGACCGCAGCTTGCTTTTAAGAATCGCAATAGTTTTTTTATCTTCTTTGTTTGAGTTAGTTCTGACAGTCGGTTAAGCCAAAGTCATTTATGAAGAAGAAGAAGAAGAAGAAGAACCCGTAGATGCACTTCTTGAGAAGACACACTTTGTCTCCTTTGCAATAATTTGCCGATGCACGGTCGATTTGACGCAATTTCATATCGCAACGAGCTGCGAGAGATAACATTAGGCTAATGTTGGCTAATGAACTGAGTTTTTTAAACTTTCAGCAAGATTTTCGGGTAACATAATTGTCAGCTGATCCGGATTTATGTTCACGTTCATGTATTCGTCCTTATCAACGCGCCCCATTAACGAATTCGTTCAAATCATCACGCACGTTAATATACTCAGTCATTTTGTGTAAATGAATCTTTTTAGAAGAGTTGCTTTTCTCTCCGACCCCTGGCTTTGGTAAATCTCATTTAACCTTAACCACATTGCCACAGGAACTTCCAATGATTTCTGTGCTATTGATAGTATAATTTCTGATTTTTTCTGTGATCGTTTCTGTCCCAAGCCTACATTGCAGCTGCGCTTTCTTTTTCTTCTCTTGCTGCAGATCTAAATTTTGCTCCACTAACGTACTCCCACAGATCATTTTTCATTAATACCTACTACTTCCATTTGTGAGTTTCAAGTGTCAAAATTGATTTTACCGAAAACATCGATTCTCGTAAGACCCGAAATGCTCATTTTAAATAACTTTTGTTACCGCGATTTCAGATGCCCAGGTAAAACCACACAACACGAAAAAAGACTTGTTTTCTTATTTTTCATATAGAATCAGAAAAAGATTATTCCAAGTAAAAATCATTTTTCTATCAAAATGTCACATGGAATGCCCCACACGCATTTACCCACGTGTTATTATTATCATCAGAAATATTATATTCTAAAGTTTACTTTTAAAATCAAAAAATACTCTAGTCTTTTTTATTTTCGTTTTCTTTTTAACTCATTATTGATAATCTGTATTTAAACTTATTTTTTGTAAACATGATATATCACTAACTGTATATTTTATTTAAATATTAAAGAAAATATCGTACAAATTGCAATTTTTAATTGAAAGCCTACTAGCGAGTATAGGACCCACCTTTTTAACCGGACCTAATCTCCGTTTCATTTTTTTCTATATGTTAATAACAGAAAATCAGTTAAACTAATAGAAATCGATAAATTAAACAATAAATTATGCTTTCTTTGTTAAAAAACGAATAATTATGTTTATGGATTTATTGTGAATAATAAATAACACAAAACAAGTCTACTGCTACCTACCGGGATATTCCATAAACTTAATTTAACATTAATTAAAGTATATGAACGATAGGATTTAATAAAGGTTAATATTAATAAAAACAATTGAATTGTACAAGAATTAAATGTTTACTTTATACTTTTAAACGTTTTTATTGTACATTTATAAAGGAATAACGCATTGAGTATACCTGTTATAAAGATGAGTACTACTCGCTACTGGGATGATTTACTTTCTAACATTTAAATAACAAAAACAATATTTATTTTTTGTGTCACTTACACTGTATTAAATGAAATAGCATTTGTCACCACTTTATTTCTAATATTTTTAGTTTTCAAAATACTAAACTTATAACATATATAATAATAAGTGCTATGTATGTGCATTAATTGGTATATAAACATATATTGATTTTAAATAGTATTTCTTACGATTTATTTCTTTTTTTCACGTTGATAAGTGAAAATTACGATTGGAACAATTGGTAGATAGACGAAATGATAGTATAGTTTCTTTAGCTAAAATATGCATGTTCGATAAATTAAAGTACTACCACCACGCAGAAGAAAATTGGGAACATAACAAATACTTCTGCTTTTGGTGAATGAAATACTAATAAGAAAAAAGGCAATTGTTTTAAGTATAATCAAGTCACTGATCCTTAAATCGTCTTTCAGTCATATATGCGCATTAATAAAAATCAAATTCAAACAATAGCTAGATATTTGTACATTTCGGTACCTCCGAGTTAAAAGAATTCTCTCACGTCTAAAGACTTTTATTTCACGCTGGTTGTCAAAAACCTTCAATGTTAAAATACACGTCTTAAATGACCAGACTGTGGTTTTTCAAATTCTTCAGGAGAGAATTATTTATCATTATTTATAAACGCGCAGTTCAAATTTTATTACAAATATTGTAGTTTTATTGAAAATTGCATCATTTTCCTATATAAGAAATAAGTTAGCTGTAGCTAGTTAAGCTTACATTATTCTGAGAGAGACACAAGTAGTGTTAGCCGGTAGTGTGAGAGAGAAAGATCTATAGCGTAGCCTGTGGTCCTTAGTTGTGGGTTAGTTAAGCAAAAGAGATAGAATACATTAGTGAACTTAAGTTTGAGAGAGACAAGTAGTATAAATGCCAGTGCGAGAGAGACTAGTAGCAACGGTTGGTATTGCTAGAGAGATGGGGTGCACAGTAGCGGCTTTAGGGGGGGGGGGGCGAACCCGGTCGACCGCCCGGGGCGCAGAGCTGAAGGGGCGCATCCAAGGATGTAGACGTAATATAGAAGAAAATTTTTGAACTGTCCAAGTCAAAAGATAACATTTTTTTAATTTAGCTTAAACTTTGCTAGAGTGTTTTCACTGTTAGTGAAAGTGTAAACACTAAATTTTTTTAAATTTCATAAAATAGTTTTTAAGTAACACAGTTTTAAAATTTTGATTTTTTTAAATTTATTATATGTCTAACCAGATTGCATATTATGGGGGGGGGGGCGACAAAATTGAACTTCGCCCGGGGCGCAGAAAGTTCTAAAGTCGGCTCTGGGGGTGCATTCGGTAGTTTAAAATTGAGACAGACAAGAAGTGACGGCTATGGATATTCTTCTCTTCTTTTTTGACTTTGCTTATATCTAGAAGATTTTGTTTTTATCCGAATCTAAAGTACTTTTATAACATCTGTCCAAATATACTCACCTGAGCCTCTTTCGTCAGGATAGATGTTTGGAAGATCTATTATTGAGGCTGTTAGACTTTTTAAATTAGGTTATTACATTAAACAAACTGTCATAACGTAGTATTATTTTAAAACATTTGAAGAACTATAGAGCTAAATTTAGCGGAAATAAGTAGAAGCTCTATACAGTCATCTTTTTAACACAAAACTTATCTGAACCCGTGTTTTAAAAATTATTTAATTTTAAAAAATTAAAAAAAAATTTTAACTTTTTTCTAACAAAGTAAAATTAAAGATAAAGCACAAAGATTGCAAACCTCGAATAATCACAATTTCGTAAAAAATGTTGTCTGATCGTTTTAAACATGCAATTAAAAAGTGGATGTTTTAGACAACTAACGTGAAATAAAAGTTTTTAGGCGTACAACGAGAGAGTAGTTTTTTAAGCTCGGAGGTGCCGATTGTATTTTAAATTAAATTTTAAATCAAAACAATATAAGACATTACTTCATATATTTTAATGTTAATGTATACTATTAACGGTATGTGATGGAGTATGACGCTACTTGTGTATGCAAAATTGGTCAATAAAGTTTCTCATGAAATAATTAATATTTTGTTATCATAAAACTTAATAAAATTATATAAAGTATCATTAAGAACGTCTGTTTGACTTAAGTTGTCTTGGATTTTGACTTAAAACAAATTTTTTTTTGCATAACTTAGGGTAACTCAAAATCCAAATAAACTCGGGTCAGACAGACATTCCTAATGATATTAAGTAATTCTACCAAGTTTTGTGTAAAATATTCAGTATTTTATGAGAAAGTATGCGGAAAAATTTTACCTACACCAGTGCCGTCATACTTTATTACATATCCTTAAATTAAGGTATACCAATTATTATTTATTTTTAAAAAAATAAAATAACTAACTTTTAGTAAAACGGTAATCACTTTTTAATTTTTTATTATTGTGTATATTGTAAGAAACAAGATACATACTCTCTTTGTGTGAAAATTGTACGGACTGTGTCCCGAAATATCAAGTAAAATCTGGATTACACTGTTAAAAATATTTTGAAATTTACGAAACTTTTATAACACACTTATAACAGATTTTTTTAAATTACGATGCAGAAAATAATTTCTGACACTGATAGAAATTTATGATACAATCAACCTCGCGCGTGCTCAGTATCAGCTACGTGCATTGAAGCACATGCGCTTTATGTTTAATTTCTATTACGGTAAAAGAATTTTCTGTTACACAAGTGACCAGAAAAAGCTATACTGTTACAGACGACAAAAAATTCTTCTAGAAATTTTTAACAGTGTACTTCTACCATTTTTTACATATAATCTACGTGAAGATCGATCACAGCTCAAATGTTTCAAACATATTTGTACTTTCTATTGCAAAAATGAAAGTATTCATATTTTTAATTTTATAAATCTCTAAGGTTATTGCTTATCTGTTGAATTTTGAATGAATACTAAAGATACATAATATATAATGCAATTTTTGTTTGGATAATTACAAATTCATTAATTTGTACAAATAGAGAATGATCTTTTTAACACTCGTTACTTTAAAGCTACGGAAAAATTTACCATTGCAAACATAGTAAATAGTATATATTTAAACAATTATGTCTTTACTTATAACCACGGGTGGTTATCTTTGTGATATATATATTATATATATTTAATTAAAAATAACAGATGAAATTAAGACAAAATGCACATTAAAATCATATTTATATTACTAATTATAATTACAGTAATTAAGCAATACAATGTGGTTATTCTTCATCTAATGCAGAATTTGTACATCCACATAGAGTGATGATAACTCAAATATTCGATTGTGAAATTGATAATAAGATACAAGCTATAACTAAATTTAAATAAAGAAACCTTATTACTACCAGATATTGTAAGAAAAAATAAATTAAGAATAACAAAGAATAAGACATAATTAGAGAAAATTAATATATGAATAATATATAATACAAAGTAGCGCTAGGTGCACCTATCTTATACTAAAAATTAAGAGTTCTACTTAGGGGCATGTAAAATTTAAATAAACTGTGACATTCAGTAGTCTGTCAATTTCATTATTTTTTAAATTATATAATATACTTTTTTAAAAGAGAAACATAATTAATTATTTCATAAAATCAAATTTGTTAAACCAATTTTTAACATTCTTGTTTATTTTTAATTACTTATTAACAAAATGATTAATAAATTATATTTATTTAATTTACATACCTAATACATTCAGTGGCGTAACTGGGTAGGTAATGGTCCCGGGGCAAAAAGGAAAATGGGGCCCCAATCAAACTATAAAGTTACTAAAATTAGTAAGGATTTCGGAACTTTTCCAGAAAAAAAAGGTCTATTAGGGTTGAGCTCAAGAGCCCCGGGGCACTGCCCCACTTTGCCTCTTAAGAGTTACGCTACTGAATACATTAATTTTAATTAGTTTTAAAAAATGTATAATAATTTCTGATTAATGATTTATAGCTGCACAAAATCTGCTACATGCCTTTAAAGTATATAATATAATAATAATAATAATTTTCAAAAATGTAACAAACTTATTTAATAATTAAGTCTATATTATTTATTTAAGAATCAAGTACATTGTGCAAATTATGGAAAAACGTTATTATAATTGAAGCTCATACTCATAATATGTATATAGTTTAGAGTATCTACAGAAGATTAATTTTATTTTACATCAACAATTCGTTTAAGATTTATTTATTTTATAAATCTTTGAAATTAAATTTGTTACTAGGGTAGTTGTATCAGTGCAGTAGTGGATCAGTTTAACTAATTTTTCTTTAATTTTAACATTGAAAAAGGTGAATTAGCTGTTGCAGCTAAAAAAAATATAATAACGTAGTGTATGAAATACTGGATACACTCGACTCTCGGATCTTTTGCATTCAATTATGGTGCTTCATTATAAAGGTAATATTTAATTACAAGAAAATTGTAAAAGCTCAAAATGTAGGTATTAACAAGAAAGAAATAATTTATTGTTAATAATAATTTAGTTGTTTCTTGCAATTTGACATATCGATGAAAATAATATAAAGTTGGCGAGAGTTTGCGTAACCATGACACTTGAAGAACCAATCGTAGTAAATTTTAGTGTTACATATTTTAGTAAAAGATGTAAGAGAATTTGGTTCAGTAAGTGTAAAAGATCCGAGAGTCAAGTGTAAATAGAAAACCTCTATTAACAGAACAAAAATTTTTAAAGATTCTACATATCCGAGTTCGACTGTATTTATTTTAATATCGACTTCTTTCTCAATCTAAATCAGCGACAACTCGCTGGTTCGCAATTGTATTCTCTGAGCTGATTAAAACAGCGACTATTCTCTACAAAAGAATTAAAACGTGAAAACTTAAAAGTCACATTATATTTAATTACACCGAAAAAAAAAATTCTTTCGTGAAATCCTCACACTGTTTTACATTATTTTGAGAGTATCTACTACTTTTGAGAGGAAAATTCTCATCAAAATGAGAGGATTCTCTAGAGGCCATATTTCGAAGCTTTAATACAGTCAGTACTCTCTAGGTTGCAGACTTGCCGATTGCATTTAATCGTCAGTAAACAATAACGAAGGTTTGTGGAAGGCAAGAGAAGCAAGTTTGGTAGGAGTGAAATGCAGGCTCGTCCCTGTGTTATACTCACTGCTTCGTCATATGATAACATTTAGCCACACTGTTTGAGTTATGTGGCATAGTCCCTTATAATGCTTACGACTCTCAATACTGCAACCTAGAGAGTGACAACTTATTAATATACTTATTTCTGGGTGTAAAAAGTGCAATATCAAATCATACAGTTGAAACTCAACGATCCCAGTCAGAGAGAGAGGAGCACACATCGGCATAACCTTGAAACTCAAGAAACGGTCAAGGTCCGTCAAAACCTAGACAATATCGGCATTGACCACTGATTCTTGGTCAATGTCATCAATGTCTGGGCGACGTTGAAATTATTAGATAATAATTATTTTACTTCGGTTTAGTAAAATTGAGTTTCATAAAAACATTGTAATTGGAAGACCTGACATTGTTTATTTTTTTTACAGCAGAGACTACCGTGACACTTAGAAGTACATTTTATTTCTATTATTTTGGGCACATCTCGTTTTTACGTTTTTAGTCTCTGCTAATCGGCCGCTAGTTGCGCCCGATTGCTTGTTTGAAGAAAGTCGGAAATATTCGTGGTTTATAACTTGAATAAAAGCAATACACGCCTCAAGACTGAGCTCGCTACAGTTTCAACTGTATTATTTGTTATTAAGAATATAATTTAAATGTATGAAGTGATAAACTATTTTTAAATTTTAAGATTTTTAAGAGAATATATTTTTATTTTAAAGTATGAAGCTACGTTTGTAATTGTTATTTTCAATTTATTACTATTAAAATATTTATACGATTTAAGTTACAGAAATGTTGTTCAAAAGTTAAATGTTGAAGAGATTGTAATTCCCGTTCGATATTTGCGTGCACAGGAATAGATGAGAATCTTATCACTCAGCGATAGTTAATGATTAGACATATTAGAATTAAGAAATGAGGAAGTTTAGTATTGCTATTGTGGACTGATTTTTCAACTGTTTTTCGTATGTCTATGTATTTCTCTTAAGATTATACATAGAAGGCATCGTATACATAAATGTGTGGAATCAAACTATAAAATACTTTGTTTATTCTTCGAATGAAAAATAGGCAAGTGACAGTTTTTTTAAAACAACTTTCCTGACTTTTATCGAACTGTACAGGAACACTTATGTATATCTGAAGCTATTATATACATGACAATTTTAACGAGGTGTGTACAGTGTACAGGTACACATTAGTGTTAAAAGTAAAAAATGTAAATATAATATGTTCAAATGTCAAAGTCTATAACTTCAGGCAAGTTATGATTATTATGAGTACATTAATTTAATATGTTATTAATTGAATCGTAGAAAACTTTAAAAATAATGTATACTTTTCTAATGAGTACATATCTGTACTGATACTCGGGCTCGTTAAACTGGTCCGTTGTGATTGTCTAACAATGATCTGAGTATAAATAAAGAGACATCTAGTAAAAGTAAACAATTTGGTTATTATTTGATTATTAATATATTGTAACGTTATTTTTTTGGTAAATCCCGTTACAAGGCACATGCTAAGTAGATTGCTTAGGTTTAGAGTATTTCGAGTTAGTTGTAAAGAATTTTTAGGCTTTAGTAGCTCCGTAAGAAAATTTTTGGTAATTTTTGTATTTTTAAGTTTTGAATTTTTACGTTTAAAGATTTAGTATTTTTACGGTTTATGGAGTTTATTGAGATTCGTGCTTGTTTTGGGAATTTGCAGGCCTTTCTTGGACGATGTGGCGTCGTCTGGGGAAGGAAGCTTTTGGCAGGCCTCCGTGGGTGAGTTGACACATTTATCCCACGATGAAATACCAGGGATTTCTCGCTTTAGTTTAGAGTCATTAGAATTTTAATTTAGCGCTTTGAAATTTTTGGGAATCTTAACGCAATCTTTGAGGCGAAGCGTTTACTAATTGGTAAAAGTACCAGAAAGATCTTGTCACGTAACCCCCGAATAATACATGAGTTTGTGAATCAGAATCGCTCTCTTGGTTCCAAATTGTCATCGAGTGAACACCTTCAGCTTACGAGGTACAGTCATGTGAACAGCGAAAGCGTCCTTTTGAAAACTACAGTTTTCCGCTTTGGTTCTAGTCGACTGAGTCTCGTTTCTGCAAGGAAAAAAAGATTAAGCTTTCCTAGTATGTCACCAGTTGATGCTTTGAAAGCAGTGGTTCTCTGCTTAGTATTTAAGTATTAATTCATAGATATTTGTTGTAAGTGCCTTCTATGCAGACAAAGTAGAATGTACATAAATTTATTGTATTACTGATAGGCTTTATACGCATAAGTTACCACGCTTTTTCAGGTATGTGACCCTGCATCAGAATTTTAGTCTCACCTACCTACCGAGCAATTTTTTTTTGTGTTTCGTGTCGTATTATATTATGTTTGGTGATTTTTTTGTGTCTTATATAAGTGCTGAAATCTTTTGGTAAGTATTAGGTACGAGTATGTTATGGTTTAAAATTTATTAAATATCATTTCTATAATGTTCCATTAGTGCGTATTTAACTTTCAACGAAACATTTTTAGGTTATAGAAAACAAATTTAAATCCCTTCCAAAATTATTAATCAGGAAAATTTTTTCGATATAAGAAGGCAATAATGTTGAACACAATATTTAGGGGAGACAGACCTATGGTGGATAGCCATTCCAACAGTGGATAACTTTAAATAATAACGAAATAAACTATAAATTTTAATCATAATAATGATTGAAACATTAAGATATTAATATTCATTATAGTTTTCTAAGATTTGTTTCGGTATAATGAATAATTTTTAAAATCTTTGAAGTAATCCACTGTTGGAACGGCTATTCACCATAGGGCAGTTTCCCTTCATGAGCAAGGTTTCGATGGCTCGGTTCGATATCCTCTTCAGTCTACTTTATTGAAAACAAAAAACACCAATTAAAAAAAAAATAAAAAAAAATAATTCACTTAAAACAGTTTTCACTTTTTTCTTTCTTAAAAAAAATAACACACAAAAATAAAAACGTACCTCCGAACCTACAACTTAGTTACATAGTAACGAGTCAACAAAACATATTATACAGTTTAGCAACAATTACTTTTTTAAAACGAATAAATTGTTTTTGTATAACAGAAAATAAGTCAAATAAATAAAAATTAGCAATCATTGTCGAATCGACGAATGATTTTGTCAAACTGAAAGACAGAGGTAAATATTATACATTAATAAGTAAGTCGACTACAATTAAATGATATCAAAACAATGAGACACAGTAATTAGAATTTAAGTTTTCCCAATAACGGAAAATATCTGTTACTGAGGAAACAAATATCTTCTTTCTTATTAATCGTGTTATTAAAACGAGCCAGTATCATTTTGACACATGACTTAATTTTAGATTGTTATATTGTACAGAATGGAAATGTTATTTTGTACAACTGCTAAATGTTATTTTGTACAGTTTTGAAAAATGAATTTGTTATTTTGTACAATTTTTTAAAAAAGCAATAAAACATTGGAAGTACAATATTTTAGCTTTTTTAAAGAATTGTACAAAATAACAAATTCATTTTTCAAAATTGTACAAAATATCATTTAGCAGTTGTACAAAATAACATTTCCATTCTGTACAATATAACAATCTAAAATTAAGTCATGTGTCAAAATGATACTGGCTCATTAATACCTTTGATATGTATCATCTCTGAGATAAGTCTTTTTTATAATTAGGTTCAGATTCGAAAATGACAACACGCATTTGACTTTGATGACTTAAAAATTGTCGAATTTGAACCTAATTATAATAAAAGATTTATCTCAGAGATGATACATATGAAAGGTTTTAATAACACGATTAATATGAAAGAGGATATTTGTTTCCTCATGCAGTAACAGATATTTTCCGTTATTGGGAAAACTTAAATTCTAATTATTGTGTCTCATTGTTTTGATATTATTTAATTGTAGTCGACTTACTTATTAATGTATAATATTTTCCGCTGACTTTCAGTTTGACAAAATCATTCGTCGATTCGACAATGATTGTTAATTTTTATTTATTTGACTTATTTTCTGTTATACAAAAACAATTTATTCGTTTTAAAAAAGTAATTGTTGCTAAACTGTATAATATGTTTTGTTGATTGTTGACTCGTTACTATGTAACTAAGTTGTAAGTTCGGAGGTATGTTTTTATTTTTGTGTGTTATTGTTTTTTAAGAAAGAAAAAAGTGAAAACTGTTTTAAGTGAATTATTTTATTCTTTTTTTTTCTAAAATTGATGTTTTTTGTTTTTAGTAAAGTGTTTTTAAGAGAATGGCGAACCGAGCCTTTAAAAAGTTGCTCATATAAATATTGTGTCCAATATTATTGCCTTCCAATATCGAAAAAATTTTCCTGCACTGCAAAAACTGCTGTCTTCTAAGTGTCTTATTTTAAGACATAAGACATTAAGAAAGAGTCTTACGGTTATTTCAATATACATATTTCATTGCGGTTAATAATTTTGAAAGATCCTTCCTCATTGGTTTAGAATTAAGACACTTTAAAAAGTCTTAAAAGTGAGGATAAAAATGTCTTAAAATAAGACACTTGTTTTTACAGTGTGATTTGTAATTTTGGAAGGGATTTAAATTTGTTTTCCATAACCTAAAAATGTTTCGTTGAAAGTTAAATACGCACTAATGGAACACTATAGAAATGATATTTAACAAATTTTAAATACATAAAATACTCGTAATACTTACCAAAAGATTTAAGCACTTATATAAGACACAAAAAATCACCAAACATAATATAATACGACACCAAACACACAAAAAAATTGCTCGGTAGGTGAGACTAAAATTCTGATTCAGGGTCACATACCTGAAAAAGCGTGATAACTTGTGCGTATAAAGCCTATCGGTAATACAATAAGTGTATGTACATTCTACTTTGTCTTCATAGAAGGCGCTTATACCAAATATCT
The DNA here is from genome assembly GCA_037103525.1 of Ganaspis brasiliensis. Taxonomy (NCBI): domain Eukaryota; kingdom Metazoa; phylum Arthropoda; class Insecta; order Hymenoptera; family Figitidae; genus Ganaspis; species Ganaspis brasiliensis. Next base: position 3,848,078 of record JAZKLR010000181.1, on the reverse strand, counting down.
ATGAATTTATACTTAAATACTAAGCGGAGAACCACTGCTTTAAAAGCATTAACTGGTGACATACTGAAAAAGCTTAATCTTTTTTTCCGTATGATTTTTAAATTACTCTTCTATTACAACTTTTGAGATTCAGTTTAGTGATTTTTATTTTAATTTTTGAGTAGAATTTGTGAGTTTCGAACGAACGTATGTGCTGAGTACAGGTATGAATCTCGCCTAAATAAAGCCACTGTAAGTCTTATTTTATTTTATTAATTTTGCCGTAAATATTGAACTATCGAGGCCCGATCGGCAATTCTTGTTCAACCAAGTTAATTAATAGCATTAAATTGCCATGATTATTATCTTCATTTTTGTAAACAACCTTCTATTATGATGCACAATATATTCTTTTTATTTTTGATTAATGTAGAGTCATTATATTTTGTGTTTCTGAAGATCTGATCTCGACCCTCTATCCACAACCTGGCTGCAACCTGGCTAACTGAGCGACGCGACAGTGGCACGTGCTTATAATCTATAGTTATTAATGCTTTTGTTCAGTCGTTGTTATTTAGGTTTCCTTTGGTTTATTGTGAGTTTTGTTAGATTATTAGATTTTGAGATTTTAGTCCGGTTGACAATACTGGCGAAACAAAAATTGTTTGGCACCCTTTCGGAAATCGCCTAGACAAATTTAGCAGGGAACTAGATTGCACATGTAACGATAGAGTTTTTTGGGTTTATTTATCTATCTAACGTCAATACATAAAGGGAAGAAAAAATTAGTTTAGCGCCTGATTGGCTGACTTTTTTTTATTTGCGCGTGGCCAGATCATAGTACTTGGATCATGGGTTTATTTGGAATAAGGTTATAAGTAAGTTAATATCGAGAAATTGATAAAGGATTCAGGTTTAGATTAAGCTTTGGCTATTTTCAGATTCATTTATTATGGAATTGTGGTAAGTAAAAATTTTAGAATATCTTTTGTTTATCGTTTAGAGAATTTTGTTCAGCTAATAAATTTCGTTACAAAATAGAGCCCCAATTTGTGGGTCAAAATTAGAAAATTTATTCAGTTTTTAGAGTTAGTTGAGTAGTAAAGTTACATTTTAGATAATTCGTTACAATATATACACGGTGTCCTGATACCATAGTCATTAACTGAAATCCGAAATACTAGTGCACATCTTTAATCAAGTATTCCTTTTTAGGTGTTAATATAACTTAAAAACAGAAACCCTCAAAACTCTCTCAATGCCAGATTAATCGCGTTTCTTGCGATATTTGTAGGATGATTCATAAGCCTTTTAACAATACTGTTTTGTATTCTCTCAACATAATCCAAATACCTTACACACCACTCCTGAACTCCGAACAGAAGAACACTTAAAATGAGACTGTGAAACAATCGTATTATTGAGTTACATGTGTTCAATTTTAATCTTTGAATTAAAGAAATTACTGAGTTTAACACAATATTAGAATTCCGGACGACCTCATCTTTTGCTTTCATCTACATATTTAAAGGAAGACAGCTTCTTATAATTACAAAATCGACCCTTCATAAACACTACTATCTGTGTCTTGCTTAAATTTACACTAAGATCATTTAATCCACAATATGGGGCAAAATTCCTGAACTGTCCAGGTCAAAAAATAAAATTTATTCAAACTTTGCTAAAATGTTTCCATTGTTAATGGAAGTGTGAATACCAAATATTTTCAAATTCCATAAAATAGTTTTTGAGTTACACAGTTTTAAAATTTTGAATTTTTTTAAAATGTAGTTTTTTAAATTAATTATATTTCTAAGTATATTGCATAAAAGTTAACATATATATAGTGATTTTTAAAGCTTTTTTTACAGGCTATTCGATGACAATATATGTTTTTTTGTAAAAAAAAAAAAATTTGACCTTTAAATTCAAGGTCAAAGTGTTAATTTGATTGTATCTCGAAATCGGAGAATTAAAAAAAAAATTTAACCTATCTCAATGGAAAGCTTGACTTTTTTCCTATAAGATATGTAAAAATTAGAGTGGAACTCTAAATACTTCTGTCAAAAATACATCTCAAATACCCGCGCGCGCTCGATTAACCGGTGGTTACTCGCGCGAGGTCGCGCTATTCGAGCTCGCGCGGGTATTTGAGATGTATTTTTGACAGAAGTATTTAGAGTTCCACTCTAATTTTTACATATCTTATAGGAAAAAAGTCAAGCTTTCCATTGAGATAGGTTAAAATTTTTTTTAAATCTCCGATTTCGAGATACAATCAAATTAACACTTTGACCTTGAGTTTAAAGGTCAAATTTTTTATTTACAAAAAAACATTTATTATCATCGAATAGCCTGTAAAAAAAGCTTTTAAAATCACTATATATATGTTAACTTTTATGCAATATACTTAGAAATATAATTAATTTAAAAAACTACATTTTAAAAAAATTCAAAACTTTAAAACTGTATAACTCAAAAACTATTTTATGGAATTTGAAAATATTTGGTATTTACACTTTCACCAACAATGGAAACATTTTAGCAAAGTTTGAATAAATTTTATTTTTTGACCCAGACAGTTTAGGAATTTTGCCCCATATTTATAACGTGCTTTTAGGATCCTTCTCATTTTAACTTTAGAATCAGCTAGGAGAACCAGATCATCCGCGTAAGCCGGTAATAAGATTTCAGTAGGGTGATCTATTGCGACTTCTCTTATACCGTTTATTAAAAAAAAAAAACTTCTCCAAATCAGCGATGAGTATAAGGTGAACAGAATCGGACTTAAAACCTCTCCTTTCATCACTCATTTAGTTATGTCGATAATTTTTGACAATTCTTTTCCTGTTTTGACAGAAAATCCTACCCTTGAACGATATAAAAACAAAAATAGTTTTATAGAATTTACTTTGCTTTAATTCAATTTGTCGCTCCACAATTTGTCACTTTTCACTCCTCGAACCATTATTCCATTTTAAGTTCTTATTTTAATTACCCGAATGATCCCATCATCGCCCGGTTGCACCTGAATAACTCTACCCAAACTCTAACGTAACGGAAGCAAATTGGCATCTCTCAAAACAGCCAGCTTTTATCACAACAGCTGTGCTTTTACCTTTCGAATATGCTGCCAACTATACAATCTGTTCGTCGGAGTTTGAGAGTGATCCAGTGCTGGAATTGTCAACAAAAGTGATCCAACTAAAAAATGACCAGGTATTAAAGCATTTATATCGTTTGGATCACTACACACATAGGTGTAGCGGTCTTAAATGTAAGATTGCTTCTACTTCACACATTTATGTGTAAAGTAAGTTTCTCTTCCCGTCGCTTATTTTGCAAGGCTTTGGACTTTTTAGCCTGGCTCTGGCTTGACCTTATTTTAACCTTTAACCCACTGTCCTGTCCACATACCTTTTTGTCTCATCGTTGTAAACTTTTCTGATCCCTGACGTTTTGCTTGAGTTATTCCCCATCTGGAAAGGTTCTTGAAACAAGACTTGACTTCTGACAACCCTAGGTGACCTCCAGAGTTATTCAACCTCCCTGTTCCTAGTAGCTAATGGGTGGGTTCACTGCCTCTAACTCAAAATTTACTAAAAACAAAATAAATTTAGATTTACTTTGTGTGCCCCTTGCACTATCGTGTCGGTGAGGAGGCTGCCTCAAACACTAAGCTGGTTTGTAGGTTTTGTCTAAATGACTATTGCACGATCATGTTTTTGAAAAAGTGCCTCCTTCCTGGAAATCACAATCAACTAACGTCATTTTAATTCCTTCTCGGTTCTATCGGTTCCTTGTCGGGGGTAACTGGTGGATGGGGTATCTAAGCTTTCGTCCTCTTGTCCTTCTTCCCCCTCCCTAGGTTCTTGGTAACAGTACGGAATTAGAAGCTTGACCGGTAACTTACATAATCGTCGCCTTTCCATTGTCTTTAATTCGAAGATGGAAGGTTCAACTATCCTGATTACGATGTACAGTCCCTGATTCTTGCCTCCAAAACCACGCTTGATGCCTTTCCTACCCGAGGACGAGGTCGAGGACGAGGACGGCCTTTACGCATAACCTTATCACGGACTTGAAAAACTGCGTGACTTCGACGACTATCATAATAACTCTTCTGCTTGTCGAACGCGTTTTCGTGGTTTAAGGTTACGAGATCTTGTAACTCCCTAAGTACTATGTCGTAATATGTACCGCAGTGTTGTAGACAAACCTGAAATTTCTTAAATAGACGTCCCAGCGCCTATGCTATTTCTCCACGTACGCAGAGATCATGGTCTTGAGCATTCTGTTTACTCTCACCACTGGATCCGCTTGCGCGTGATACAAGTTCGATCCATTTTGTGAAAATGTCTTCAAACATTTTGAACTATTGAACTAAGGCTCGTCGATAAGTCTTGTCAATTTCTAGATGTGCGGACTGCAGATCTAGGTGGGCTTCTTAAAAGACATCTGGTCTTCTTTCAGTTAGGACCATAATAATAATTGAATAAGCAGATTCGAGCAATAGCGATAAAGCATGCCATCCAACACTTTCCAGACATGAAATTTTCTGGGGTGTTTCAGTACTTTCTGCCTTCGTCGGCTGTACCAATCATCTTCCACCGGGTCTAAGGCAGCTATCGGGATGGACATTTTCTCCTCATACATCCGTAAAAGGGCATCCGGAACGAGATGTTTGGAAGCTTTCCTGTGGATGACATTAAAGTCATACTCGATGAGATCTAAGGCCAGTCGACCGGTAGGATTGTAAAGATTGTGCAGCAAGCGTAGCGAATTTTTTCGGCAACAGAATACTTCCGTTCGGCTTCCATCATCGTCCTACTCACATAAGCAATTACTTTGTTGCGTCCATCTTGCTTCTGAGTGAGGACCGCTCCGACGCCGAAGTCACTTGCGTCCGTGTGAAGATCGAAAGGAATCTTAAAGTCGGGATAAGTCAAGATCGGTGAGGTCGTGACTAAGTTTTTCAGTTGCTCGAACGCATCGTGCTGGGGATTTTCTTATTTCCAGGCAACGTTTGTTGTAAGCAAAGCTTCTAGAGGTTCTGCCACCATTGCAAGCTGTGGTATAAAATAACGGTACCACAAGATCATGCCAAGGAACCTTCTCAATTGTTTGATCGTGGTCGGAGCAGGATGCGATTTCAAGGGCTTAACTTTGAATCCTTCTTCGTTCACAAGAAATCCGAGGTAACTAACTGTCTTCCGTCTGAATTAGCATTTCTTTGGGTCGAATGTCAATCCTGCGCCTTGCAATCTTTCCGCAACTCAAGCAACCAACTTTATACGTCCCTGGAACGTCTTTTTTACGATTTCGATATCGTCATGGAACGCGTAAACGTTCGGCTCTATTTTGGGATCTATTAAATGTTCAACGATTCGCTGAAACGTGGCTGGGCCCCAGACAATCCAAAGAGCATCCGTTTAAATTGAAATAAACTCATCCCTGGGACTATGACGCCGTATACACCTTGCTGTCTTCTGCCATGGGGATCTGGTGATAGCCCCATTTCATGTCGAGCGTTGTTATATACTTCGCGGCTTTCCATTTTTCGAGGATCATGTCCATCTTGGGGAGGAAGTAAGCGTCCTTTTTGGACACTTTGTTCAGCTTTCGATAGTTCCCGCAGAATCGTTAAGTTCTGTCGGACTTCGGGACCATAACTACCGGGCTAGACCATCCGCTATTGAACGGCACCATTATCCCCTCCGCCAACAGTCTTGCTTTCTCCTCTTGCATTGCGACCAGGACCTTAGGCGACCCCGATAGTAATTTTGCTTTATCGGCGGGTGTACTTTGACGTCAATGAAGTGGACAATTTAATCCGTGGCCGGAAGTGATAGTGGAGGTGACTTAATAACACGCAACACGAGTTCATCGAGTTCAGCTCGTTCGTCCTCTGTAATTTGTTTAAGCCCGCAGAGGAAATTCGAGTTTAGCAGCTCACCGGTGTTTTCCTTAACCTCTGCCTCCAACCCCGTCTTGGTATAGTGGTGGACCACCTCTGGGTAATCCGACATATATCAAATCCTATTCCGACCATCGTGTACTATCTCAAATAGTACTTTCACCTGAGTCTTCTCTATAGAAGATCGCTTGGTACCGCTCAGCTATCGCTGGCCATATCTCCCATGACAGTTCATGAGGCGCCGCTATTGATCAAGGCTTGAGCATCTGAGGTATCACCGATCCTTACAGTCGTGAAGACTCGCATGGTAAAACCGTTGTACTCGTCCGGTGGTTCCAGGACCCTTAATCGTAGTGACATTTCTTCTTCTGAACTAACGATCGCTTTTGGCGCACCACGTGAACGCAGGATTGCCAGAATAACCTGGTTCGTTTTCCACGGATCCTCTCCTTCTTTGCACTCAATGCTGTCTTTTATCAAAATAGTGTTCTTGGCTCCTCATGGCGTCTGAGCCCTAGATTGGTATGACGTGGATAGTTGAGCAACATCGGATTGGGAAGGGTCCTCGTTGCTAGTCGTTCCTGAGTCTGTACAGGTCTTTATAACTTTCTCGACTATGCTCGAGTTATACACGGGTTCTGTACTCGAGCTTCCTCTAGCGGTCCAACCAACCCTTGTAGAACCTCCTGCCTCGTGTGTTGATTCGTTGGATTCGCTTGAGATAGGTTTGAGGGACTTAGGTCTGGTCGTTGGAGAAGAGATTCGACCCTTAGTTCTTTCCCGGACCCTTGGTTCCTGGACACGAATATCACTCTTTCACATACACGTATATATATGATGCACAATACAGAAGTTTTTAATAGTATTATTAATAGTATAATTTTCTTATAGTAGTGACAATCTTTTTATCACTTAGTTATTTAGGAAAAAACCTTACGAATTGGTTAAAGATACTAAATTCTTGAGAAAACACAAAATTGTATTAAATTTCAACAAGAAATTGAAAGTTTAATAAGTGGATTAAGAGATGGAGATGGACCAGTATATCAGTTACGAATACTGTTTTTCGCAATAGTGTCAGCCATGTTTGTTTTGAAAGTCTTGAAAAATTTCTCGACATATTAGTTGTCAAGATGCGTAAATGTCTTAGATTGGTTACGGTGTCTTGAAGGAAGACATCTTTTATTGTCTATATTTGATGTCTCATATTCTTAGACGTCTTATTTACATTCGATTGACACAAATCATTTCTTGAATTTTTAGGAACTTAGTATATAGAAAACAGTTAAATTTAGTAATTTTTTCCAAAAAGCCATTTTGAAGATTGCAGTTTTGCGGTATGAATGTTAGTGGCGTGCGCAGACATTTTGATTTGGGGTGTCCCGGCCGACTAAAACCTCTAATATAGTTTGTTCGCGCAGCCTTTTATACAAAAAAATTGTTTCGTGTGTCCTATATATTTTGCTCGAGGCCTCAAGTGGACAATAAATAATCGTATACCAGCGGCCCAATACAGCATTTTGGATTCATTTGGGGTGGACACCCTCATGCGCACGCTAATGATGAATGTCACTACTGTCACGCGGCAATGATCGTTATAAAACATCAGGTTAATTTTTTAGCATCTTTTTTCCATTGACTTTCGATGCGTGTAAGCTAATCTGATGTCTTCGTAACAAGCACGGCCGCACACCCTTCTTACAATTTTATAAGTATAGGTACAAGTATGGCGTACGACATGATCCAGTTCTTTATCCACGACTTTTATTTTATTTATTTTTACAACTTCATACAATATTATATTTTATCAAGGATTTAGATCCTTTAAACAATTTGTATGGTTTTTTCTTAAATGGAGGAATGATAAAGAGTTTTTGCGCTGTTTGCATCAATTCTAACTTTAATTGGAATAATTTTGATAAAATTTTAATTATTACCCATTAATGATAATAATTTATTTGTCATTTTCCGTTATCGTTAAAAGATGACATATGAATATGTGCATCTAATAATGTATATTGCATTGATTTTAAAGCAAACATAAAATGAGGAATTATGAAATGAAAATAATTTTCTGCAACATCAAATGTACTTTTCATTTATTTGTCTACTTAATCTTTACAGATTATTCCTATTTTGTCTAGAATACAATAATGATACTTGCTATTTAAAACGTTACAATAATCCTAAGTATAAAATAAGCATTAGAGCTTAATTAATTATTAGTGACTTACGTACTTTGTCTCTATATATTCATACCGTTAATATAACCTACTTTGTAAAAGTGGCGCAAATGAGGTGTATGCACATGCATGGCAATGACAATGCTCGAATTATTTACCAATGTGCTAATGATTGTATATAAAAGAAATACATCTAGGTATTGTATACACATTGAATAAAACGATGTTTATCAACATTTTTGCCAATTATCATCAGTTTCTCTCAACAATTCGTAAAAACTGAATTTCGTCAATCGATTTGCCTCATATTCAGTTGTATAAATTCTCTAATTAATCTACTAGTCGCTTTTGTCAATTAACAATTAATTTTTCGTATAAAACAAACACAAGTTAGATTCTATTCCTGTGACTTCATAATTTATATTGCACTAAAAACGAATTAGAAAAACATTTCTAAAAAAGTTCTCTTTAAAAATGCAACAAGTAGTTCAAAGTAAAATATCCAAACAATACTAAGAGAAAGAAGCTTTCAACTAGATAATACAATAAAAGAATTAAACAATTTTTATAATTATATTAATACCTAATGAAATTGCTTTATAATCGTGTCAACTTTATATTATCATTACGAATATAAACATTAATGATACTATGTAATTATATGCTACAAGTACTTGGTCAACGAGCAAATTCGTGAACCTCTCAACAAACCAGGTAAAACTTTACATAATCATTACGTCGCATTTACAACTATTATGAAAATGATAGCCCTTGACACATGAATATTAAATACGCGTAATTTGTCGAATATACAAATCTATACTTCGCACGGCCGTACGATAATATACGTATACATACATACATACATACATACATAAAAATATACTTATGTATGTATGCAAACATACACATATTCGTATTTTTATAAATATACATATATACGTATGTATACATATCTGCGTTATTTAAAATAGTAGCGTTATTATTCTCATACAGAAGTTGACAATTATATAGTTTTTGGACAGAAATTGATTTGAAATAACTTCTTTTACATAGCAATATGGAGGGAATTGGCTAACAACTTGTTTCGAATAATTGCAACATACTTGCTTCTCACACCTATAAACAAATATAAAAACTTGCATTTTTCTCACCTCACGCACTTTTTTATTGCAATTTTACCCCCCAATTTTTACAAATACTATAATTATGTGTATGAACTACTAATCTTTAATATTTCCCTTTAATAAATATTACAATTGCAGAAATAATCAATAAAATTGTATCTTCACTTTTATATTTTTATATTTTATTTGTTGTTGACTTGACTCTCAAATGCACGTTCGGAATATTTTCACAAAAACGATAATGACATTCAAATTTTTAAATAATTGATTTTTTAATGAACATGGTTTTTTGTTTCCTTTTGAAAGAAAAAATAAATCATTCTCTACATTTCGCTTACGTTTGGAAATTTTTAGAGCTATTTGTAAAAGCGTAGCATTGCAATTTAATCTTAAATAATCTAACATCAGCTTCACTGATTAGCGTGTTTCAAAAAAAGTAAGATCCAATTTTTATGTTTCCAATCCCCAGTTTGTATGTATATAATATTTTATATCAAATGTATGAAAAGTTTTTTTTTCTAAAGGAATGCTATTAAATCAATGCTAATTTTTATGCGATTTATGGCATGATTCAAAAATTATTTTGCCGACAACAATAAACAGGGTGTCCAGCTGTCAGTGAGGTTAGAGAAGTTAGAGAAAAGTCAGGGAAATTGAACAATTTCTGTTGTTTAGTCAGGGAAGTTTTTTTTTTAATGGAAAAAAAAAGTATTTTACTGAAAAATAAAATTGATCGAATGAGTCTGTAAAAAGTCAGAGAACCTTTTATTTTAATTGCACTGGACACCCTGATAAAGTATTTTTTAAAATTTTTATAACAAAAATAGAAGGGGCGTGAAAACATAAAAATTAATTACTTTTATTTTCTGTACATTTTCGAAACACTCTATTACTAATTGGAGTAGGTTATCTTCTCTTCTTTTCTAAACTTTTACTAATAGCAACTGTTCTTTAGACATTTTTTCCATATTTTTAAAAACTTTAAATGCCACTGCAGCGCAATCTTACAATAAAAAGTACAGTGTCGTCCAGCAGGATTTGCCCACCCATCAGAATTTTTGTCTTTACAAAAAGTTTTATATTTTTTTAACTAATAAAGATAAAACAATAAATGAGGACTTTTTTTAAAGCTTATGTGTTCTACTTTTAGGATATCTAATGACCAAAAGAAAAAAAATTTGTATTACTTAATTAAATTAATATTAACAATAGTCAAACAATTCCATTTTTTTTTGGTAAATTTCAAACTGATGTTTTTTTTTTAACAGATCATCACATTTTATTATCAGATAGTGCATTTGAAAGATAACTTTATCATCTTTAAAATGAATTATTAAAAATTGTTCTACTATTTTTTTAACAAAGATATAAGTAATTGTTTAAAAAGTAGTTTCTGTAGAATCAGTCAAATCCTGCTGGACGGCACTATATTTGATTTATTATCATAAATAACACAATTTACATAAAAAACATAAAAAGAATTGTATAATTATTATAAAAACTGTACTCTCTGGAAAAAATTGTCATTTAGTTAATTAAATTTAGTTTGATCACTTATTCACTCCTTAGAAAATTAGTTTTCTGATTCAGAAAAATATTTTTGAAAAAAATGCATACTTTATACATTATTTTAAAGCACAGTTTCTAATAGTATTAGATTAAATCAATGTACTTTATATGTATTTATTACAGCCAGCAGATAAGGTGCAGTATTTAGAAACGATATACAATATATTTTATACTCGTGTAATGTATGATATACTTGTAAGCCATAATATCTCGATCAAAAGTGATGTGGAAAATGCTTTACATATTTGAAATGCATTTAACAATATTTCTCTTTCACTCTCTCTCTCTCTCTCTTTTTCTCTCGAGTCAAATCAAGAATTTTTCTTTTAAAAGTACCTTCCAACTAACGTAATAATCATAAAGTAGGATTACATTAGTGAAAGTATTTTGAATATATTGTTTAAAAATTTTTTTTTAATAATAACTTAAATGGCTTGACACTATATTATGTAGATATTAAATAGTTTTTAATGTATTTAACAAATGGTTAAATAAAAAAAATAATTAACAAATTTCTTAGTAAAATTTTTTGACCTAACACACGTGAACGTTTAATTTTTGACACGACTTTTAAAAACTCAAATTAAAAATTTTAATACATAAAATAAATTATGAAAAAGAAAAAGTGTAAAAACCAACAATTTGTTTTTCTTTTGCTTCTTCAGTCATACTATAACTTTACTTATTCGCTTGTTCACATTTAACGAGATGTCGAGTTTTTACTGATTTATATCGCTTTAGCTTAAGTGTACATTTTGTTATTATTATTATTATTATTATTATTAATTTTATTATTAATATTATTTTAAGTCTCGCATGCGAAAATACTAAGAAATATCCTCACAAAGTTAAGCTGGACGGCTTTGATAAAATTAGGATCTCTTTAAAGGACGCGAATTTTGTATGTGTAAAATCGGAAGGGCTGCTAGGTAATTAGATGCTTCTTCTTTAATGTAAAGTGTTGATTGGTTCATTACAATATACCCTTGAGGCTTCTTTAACAGCCGAAACCTTACTATGAGCGGCAATAAATTGCTTTGGCGCGGAACAGTGCAAATATACTTCGAAGGCATTATGAGTACATACAATATACAGAATACGAACGGAGATAGATCGTATTTACATGGAATGCACTAAGCGATTATTGGCCAAACCAATGTACTCGATTACATAAAAATAAGTTAAGCACAGTTTGGCATCATTTTACAGCGACTCGCTTTCTTTAAATAACACTAACTTGGGTCGCACTTTTTAAAATTGCAAATGTCTGCGCATGCACGAAAAGTCTGCAAACACACTCGTCGTAAAATCAAGTCTTTATAATTGACTAGTGTTGTATTTATTTCTCTACACGTCGCGTCACCTCTTGTAGACTTTTAGAAGCTTCTCCTTGTCTTTTTCATTTACGCCTTTATTCTTTTCCTTCCTTCATCACTTTCTTAAAATCTTTTCTCAACAATTCTTACATTTTCCTCTCTTCATGACGAATTATTTCTACAAAGTTTTTCTCGTGTTCTAACCCGTTAAGTACATTGTGAGAAAACTGTCTATTCGTGCAGAGATCTGAACTTTTCGATTAATTGAGGGAATACCTTGTTACTGATTGGATTGTAATCATTTGTATTACCAGGAAAAGTAATAATTTCAGTAACGATCCTGATATTCATGATGCCATCTGTTGAAATCGATATGGAATATTACGATGGATCCATTTGCTAATCCAGCCAGAAGAAATCTAAAAATGAAAAAAAATTTCCCTATTAAAAGATGTATTTCTAACGTTCAAGTTTTTACCTAAATAATAAAATCAATCGACAAACTAGAGAAATACTTAATTTTTTAGTTTGAAAATTAACGATTTGTTCTCAGTACTTTGAAAATTGTACAAGGATTATGTCGACTATTGTCTAAATACTTGAATGGATAATAATTTGATACCTTTGGTCATAGGAAAGCGCCAAAGATCTCACACTGCTCTCACATGATGGAAAAGCATAAAGTAAAGCTAGATTGAAAGTTCGCCATACTTCAACAATCCCTTTATCTCCGGCAGTCATCATGTATTCTCCATCTTTACTCATGATCAAACACTGAAAATTAGAAAAATAATAACATTTTAGTAAATTTGGTATGTATGAATTAAAAATTATCTATAAGTAAAACTAAAAACACTAATCAAAAACTCTTTTATATTTTGGTAGTAGGAATGAGAAGCTTTCGAATAATATAAATTAACTTAAATTTAGAGAATAATTTTCTAGATTTTTCACTGTTTGACTAAAAGTGACCAGATTTGCCCCGGGCTCCCCTACTCATCAATTTTATCGAAAAAGGCTCACACATTAATAAAATCTCGCAAAATACTCAATGTTGAAAACTCAATTAAATATTTTTATTATTACTTTTTTTTCTTTTTCTCAAAACAAGTTTAGGAGAGAAAAAAAATGCATTTACGCACTTGTACGTGTGAAACTCGATCACATTCTATGGTAATACCTCATTAAAACAACCTCTCCCATTCTTGCTTCACGTAGTCTTATCCGCTTCTGCTCCTTCTGTTCTAGAAGGTAAGCAAAAGCGCGATTCCTTTCCTAGAGGTGTTTTCAGAACACTGTTCTGTAGGTGTTTCTGTCCATTGCCGCCTTTGTTCTTATGTAGTGATCAAGAATGTTTTTGGATGCTTGTATTAGAGCTACCATCATTATAATTATATTATGAAGAACAGTGCTGTCAGACCAGATTGAGTGAGCTAAGAAGGACAGCTTTTTGCACACGACCCGTCAATGCTTCAGCTTGACGTTCGTAATTAGGTATCTTTTTCAATTGGCTTAGAAATGAAGCTTTAATTCCTTCCAAACAGCCTAGTATAAGAACAATTAATCGGATCTTATAGCCCGGATACTTTCGGCTCAGTTCGAACAGGAGCTCTTGATACTTAGTCCGTTTCTCATCCACCTTTTGAATGATGTTGCTCTCAGCAGGTGCTGAAAACTCTATCATACAAATGACCTTACTTTTATGATCCTGGAGCACTATATCAGGTTTAGTGGCACTGATATGATGAGTGATGGAAAAAGAAAAATTTCAGTAGATCTTACACTGATCATTTTTCATAACGGACTCCTGATCCTCTTGGGCTTACGGCAAAATGGGTTCCTTATATTTACCGTATTGGTGTCGAAGGTGATAATGCAAAACCTTAAGCGCAGCATTGTGTCTTTCATTATATCTGTAACATGCAGCCGCTGCGCCATAGAATGCGCAACTGCTATGTGTTTACTATGTTAAACTGCTGCCCAACTTCGGGACGTCTGCTATCTAACTTTGGGACCTCTGGTGTCCATTAGAAGCGCACGAGCCGTCCAGGCATCGTCTACACATGTTTATTGGGTAGGAGCTGTCCAAAAAATGAACTGCTGGAGTCCAGAAAATGAGCAGCTGTTACACATAACCTATAGTGCAACCGCTATGCTGCCATAGGTGTTAGGCGCTATAGGTGTTAGTACGCCTAGTGTACAATATTTTTTCCCGTGCAGTTGTTATTGTCGACAGGTATATGCATCACGCGACTGCGCTATACCAAAGTATTAATTACACCATACTGACAAGCAAACAAAAATCCTTCAATCTCCGATCTCAAACGAGAAGATTTAAGGAAAGCAAAGGTCAGCCCTTGAGACAATTCTATTTCACTTATGAGATTATAAACTGCCCGTGAACAGGTTTGCTTTTATGTTCTTGTAATAGAAGATCTTGTTCTATCTCCTTGACACACTTTTTAAGCATCAATGGTGTTAACGATGCTAACTCGTGTTCCATATCACTGGTCTTAAATGGGAGGCTAAGTTCATTTGCAGCTCTTTCTGCCGCACGATATAAAAACGCCCCAAAATTTGCAATTTCGTGATGGTGGACAAATTGCATAAGAGGATCTCTACTGTTTATGGCTGAGCATGCCGCAGACAAAACAATTCTACGATGAAGACAGTCTAGATTCAAAAGTTCTTCCTCTCCGTTTTCGTAGAAGGTAAATTCGAAGTACGGAAGACCTAGGATGGTGACTTCGATGTATGTACTGTCATCATCTTGCGAGTTTCTCTATCTAGTTTCTTCAAATCATTCACATTCCACTTAATTGCTCCAAATGTATAGAGAAGCAAAGGAATGGTTAATGTATCTGTGGCCTATATTTTGTTCTTGCCAGACAATTCGGAAGACCAAATTTTTCTGAGAAACCCACGATACTTTGTTTGGAGATGATCTTTAAGCCCACACAAATCTTGAGACTCCCATTGTGGAATTCCAAGATATGTCTAAGTCTCTTCTCCACCAAGATGTTGAATGGTATTGCCACCAATGAGTAAAATGCCCTCAGAGTCCCAGGATATTTTAGAAGTTTCATGTCTTCCTTTGATCAGATGGATGACGGCACATTTATTCAATCCAAAATCTATTCCTATAGCTCTGAAATACTCGGCCACTGCAAATACCAAAATTCTAAGAGCATCGTTACTGGATGCATAGAGCTTAAGATCGTCCATATAGAAAAGCTGGTTGATCTTATAGACTCTGTTTCTTGGTTTGCCACACTTGTATCCAGAGTGTTTTTCTCGAAGTGCAATAGACACAGGCAAGAGGGAGATGCAAAAAAGCAAAGGACTAAGGGAGTCGCCTTGGAAAACTTCTTTTCTAAACGAGATGATGTTAGTCATCACCTGCTTTTTGTTAGATGATAAAACAAACCTTGTCCTCCTCCTGAGCATTAGCTCATTTAAGCATCTCACGATGTTCGGATGCACCTCTAAACATTCAAGAAGCTTGATGATCAGCTCGTGACTCGTAGAGTCGAATGCTTTTCGGTAATCAATCCAGCCCATTGACAGGTTATGTAGATAAAATATCTAATCTTGGGTAACACACCTATCTATTAATAGGTTCTCCCTACAACCTGACAGGCCTCTCTTATATCCTCGTTGTTTACTTACTGCACTTCACACTGGTTTTATAGATGCCAATATCCTCCCCTTGAGGAATAGCTTGTAGCAGGTGTTAAGACAAGAAATTGGTCTATAGATTTTTGGATTGGATAAAAATTTCTTGATTTTGGTAGAAGTACCATTCGTCCTTACACCAACCAGTGTGGTTTTAAATGTTCCCTGTTGAGATAGGTAGAGAATATACGGGCCAAATGATTATTAATTTTCTCTTGCCCGGGTGCTAAAAAGTTCTTAGTTTTAGCAACTGTATTTCTTACCTCCTCTTCAGTAATTAGTGAACATATCTTTGCATAATGGTCAAGCCCCTATCTGACACAGAAGCTACAAAAAGTGGCAGAAGGTTTCAATTTCTTCGCGACAAGGAGGTCTCTCAACGGTTGGTGATGGTAAACTAAACAGACGGGAAGATTTAGTAGCAAAAATATTGTCAATCCAATGTTGCTTGATGGTCTGCAACTTTGACTTTTTTAGAGTGTGATGCAATCTTTTTAGAGTTTGGGCTATTTTCAAAACTCTTGGCGTAAACGTTCTACTTAATTCTAGATATGCAATCGCACTCTGCAATTGAGAAGCATGTCGTTGAGCCATCCCGATTTTGATTTGCACTTGTTTGACTCGCAGGTCCTAGCAACGCGTTCTGCAATAGATTTACTGTGACTTTTGCAAAGCAGGGGCACTGCTTTTTCATACACAACATAGTTCAATGTCCAGAGATCTACCTCTTGATCTCATGTTTCCATCTTCGGACGTCGGCATTGGTGTTTCGAACAAAATTTGTATGTTCTCTGAGGAATTTTCCTGCTTTTGGAGAATAGCTTCATATCCTCTTTTTCTCAGAGAAGATACTTGATCTCTTAAGTACTAAGGCGTCATTTCCGCGTATTGAGGGTGAATATTTTCCCATCGCGCATATGACCTGCGCATATATCCTTTTCTGTTAGAAGAACTGCTTTGCCAACATAATAAAATGTCCCTCCGAAGTTGGTCCGTCCATTTAAACCTTAATCGAGCTTGTTTATTATATTTCAATTTAGTTTCCTCTGGGCCCAGACAGCACCATAATTATTGGCAAGTTAACGGGAAGTTAACGGCGCTAGTTAACAAATTTATCGAGTTTAACTTTAGGCTAACTTCCCGCTAATATATAAATGTCCGCCACATTTTTAGTTATCCAAGATAACTTCCCGTTAACTACAAATGTAAATTCAACGCAGATTATGAAATAAAATTTTCAGAAATGTTTAAGTGATAATTAAATTAAAATTTGCTTTTTATATTTCCTTAGAATTAGCCATGAAAATTAGCCTAAAGGAAGAGAATGAAATTTCTCGGAAAATAAAGTGTCAAGTTTCAGTGAAAATAATTAGGCTGTGTTTACTTAATTTATAGAAGCAATTTTGCTCAAAATGAATGAGGAAAATTTTCTTAAATATCGAAATTATAGTTTTAAAGAAATTTACTGAATATTTTTCACTAAAATTAGACAGGTAAACTAACTTAAAAATAAATAGAGTGATATCCTGGAAAGTAGACTGGCAGGTTATTGACAAATAAAGTTTACGTAATTTAAAAAAACTGTTTACTTTAAAAAAGTATAAATTATATAATAAAAAATGCAGGCAAAATTAATTTTTTTTTTATAATTACACTCTTAGTTGCATAAGAAATAATATATTAAGCAGTAAAAAATTAAACAGGGTGGCTACAAGATTCAGTTTATCAATTTCCCTGTCATTTCCCTGACATTTTGCTGACTTTACAACGAAATTCCCTGGCAAAAATTTTTTATTCAGAGCAAAAACAAAAATCTGTCAACAACTCAAAAATGAGTGTAATAATTAAAAAAAATATTTAATTTTGCCTGCATTTTTTATTATGTAGTTTATAATTTTTTAAAGTAAACAGTTTTTTAAATTACGTAAACTTTATTTGACAATAACTTGACAGTCTACTTACCAGGATATCTTTCTATTTATTTTTAAGTTAGTTCACCTATCTATTTTTAGTGAAAAATATTCAGTAAATTTCTTTAAAACTATAATTTCGATATTTAAGAAAATTTTCCTCATTCATTTTCAGCAAAATTGTTTCTATAAATTAAGTAAACATAGCCTAATTATTTTCACTGAAATTTGCCACTTTATTTTCCGACAAATTTCATTGTCTTCCTTTAGGCTAATTTTCATTGCTAATTCTAAGGAAATATGAAAAGCAAATTTTAATTTAATTATCACTTAAACATTTCTGAAAATTTTATTTCATAATCTGCGTTGAATTTACATTTGTAGTTAACGGGAAGTTATCTTGGATAACTAAAGATATGGCGGACATTTATATATTAGCAGGAAGTTAGCCTAAAGTTAAACTCGATAAATTTGTTAACTAGCGCCGTTAACTTCCCGTTAACTTGCCGATAATTATGGTGCTGTCTGGGGGGGCACCTAAAACAGCCACCCTTAAACGTAAACAGGTACAGTATTTTTATTGATTAACAAGTTTTTGATACTCTTTTTCCACCCTAAAACCTATACAAGAATATAGAAAGAGCGAGCAAAGATGCGAGCAATGATATAAAAATCTATTACTGTCGGGTGCGGGAACAATGCTCTTTTCTCTCTCTTTTCTACAGCATTCGCTTATTGAGAAAAAGAAGATACAATGAATTCATTGTAGAGGCACCCGACTATAATTATAAGTTTAAAGTAGTTTGATTTTTTAAAATGTACATAAATGACAATGTAATACAATACCTGTAGGTTATCGTTGTGTGATTCATATCGAAGACGTTTTCCATTTATGGTAAAAGCTGCGATATGCCCTCGTTCATAATTTATAACGACTAAGCCTTCTCGACTTATTGCTAAATTTTCAGGAGACGAAAAACCATTTGGAGCTTCTAGAGATCTTAGAAGGTCCCCAAAAGTAGTATGAACCAATACTGGACCAACTGAAATAAAAAAAATAGTATTAAGCGAGGAAAAAATGTTGAGTGTTGACTCAAGTTAATACAATGAAGAACGTAATTTATGCAAATGTCAATATTGAATTTAATTTAAAAATCATACAGTGAGATCCAGAAACAACGAGTCCAAGTTCTACGGAAATAGCAACGGCTGTAACGGGTTGTTCATGTCCGGTGAGTGTAGCTCGAGGTGCAGGAGTTTCTCCTTCTCCAACAATAGTTTGTGTTCTAGCATTCCAATGCCAAAGAAGGACTGTGCAATCAGCACTTCCAGAAGCAATGTAGCAATCTGTCATTGCGTTCAAGTCACTTCGAGTTAGGCATGTCACCACTCCATAATGACCAAAAATTATCTGTACAATTTTGGCTAGAAAATCGGAACAAAAATATTAGGTACATTCAACTGGTATACATATAATAGGCAACATTAAAATAACAATATAATGCATTTTTTGTCTTGTCATATCAATAAAAATAACTTAATTTACCAGTCTCAGTAGAGAAAACACGAAAACTGTTGTCCCAAAAACCACAAGCAACTATAAAACGACTGTCAATTGTTGTTATGAAACAGTTACTTCTGATTTTTACTTTCTGACTAAAGTTATCACCCAGATGCCGTCGTAGAGCAACGTTTGAACTGTTCGTGGCTTGTGCTGAAAAAAGTATATCAATATTTAAAACATTGAAAAAAGTACCCTATCAGTTTTTCCAAATCAAATGTTTTGACTTGGAAAGACAGAACTAAAAAATTGACATGTTCTTTACGTTCTAACTCAGGTCTGTGGTTTTTGTCAAAAATATTCTAAAAAAGACGCATGTTGGCAAATCGAGACAATAATTTTTAACACAGTGTGAGTAAACTGACTGTACTTAAGTTTATCATTAGCTTTTTTGAGTGCCATACATCAAATAACTTAAACTTATTTCTTATACAATAGTTTTTCGGCCACTCGTTTTCTCGAAAACTAAATTTGTATAATAAAAAAAAGATTCATTTATTCAAAATTTAAAAATTTCAGAAGGAATTCAAAACTACTTTGAATTTGCAAATCTTTCCATTCATGATGATTCATTTTGCAAAATAAATATCAAAAATTTTATTAATACTTTGACATTTACTTTGCAAAAAGAATCACAATAAATAGATGAATTTGCAAAGTCAAATTAGTTTTCGATTCCTTACCCATTTTAAAATTTGGGGGAATGAACCTTTCTCTATTGCAAATTTAGTTTTTGAAAAAACGAATCGCCGAAAAACTATTGTCCACGTAAAGTCTCTCCTTTGGAAGATCCCTTAAAGGATCGTTCACATGAATCGTTAAAAAATTATTACCCTTTCCCTCTTGGTTACATTCTGTTACATACAAATTGTCATTTTTTTTCAAAAAGCATTACAGATAGTTTGCATCCTCCCTCTCCTTATCAAAAATAAGTATTGGATTAAGTATTGTATTAAGTACTGGGAGTAAGTACTGGAAGTAAGTATTGGATTAAGTACTGGAAGTAAGTATTGGATTAAGTACTGGATGAAGTGCTGGTTTAAGTATTGGAAACTCCAATACTTTTTTCGCCAAACATTCTTAAAAATTTTACTGGTTGCTCACTAAGTTTCTATGGCTCCCAGATCTGCGCAGTAGTTTTTTTTATACATTTAATACGTAAAAATACATTTAACGCAAAATCACAGTTCCATAGAATATTGAAAAAAAATTGTTTTAAAAATATATTATGCGAAAATAGTATTGGAAACTCCAATATTTAAACCAATACTTATTCCAGTACTTAATCCAATACTTTTTTTTTATAAGGGTCCTAAACAAGTGACGTAATATTCGAATGACCCCTTAAAATATGTAATTTAACATTTAAGTCTGAATAAGTAATTCATTAAAAAAGAGTCATTTCATTCAATGAAACTTACATAAGATCGGATCCATTTGGAATGGTTGATGGACAACTTGAACCTGAGGATTGTCTGCGTAGCTTGGAGATTGAACAGAAGCTATATATTTAAAGAAAAAATGATATTATTAGAAACGAATTTAAATATATTGCTTGTTATTTTTACAAATTATTAATTGTTAGGTATATTATAAGTTTCATTCATAAAACGTTTCCTTGGAAACTTCTTGCAAGCTTCGCTTAGATATACTTTATGTTTTATGTAAGTTTTACTTTAAAAAGAATAATTCAGAAATAAAACATGATATTTTATTAACTTTAAAAAAATATTAACAGAAGTAAAATAAATAGTGATGTAAAAAGAAAAACAAAAATAAGAAATTATTTATATTTCTACTATATATTTTTTTAATAACAAAATATTTTGCCTTATTTTTGAAATTCTCTTTTTAATAAAAATTAACTTAAATAAGGGGTAAAATTACCTAGGACTCATAAAAAGTAGAGTCTATTTCAATTAACTAATTTAAAAAACGGTACAGTTTAATGACTAATGAGGCTAGGTTTGTTTTTAACGTAAAACACATCACTGTGGGTTTAAATTAAATCCGACCCAAACATGTTTGCACCTCCTGTTTTTTCTTAATTCTGTTTCTGGGCTACCTCTCAATCATTTTGAGCCCAAAAAGAAAAAAATCGCTTGAGCCGTTTTTGAGAAAACTCATTTTTTCTTTTCTTTTTAAATATTAGTCAACTTATTTTTAAGAAAATAAATTAAAGTCATCATTTTATTAGCTTAAGTTGTTTAAATCATCAGTATTACTCTCTTCCAGTGCATGTAAACTCAAAATGTTCTATACAAAATTTGAAGCCTATAAAATTTCCTGTAAACAAAAAAAAAGATCTTTATCTCTATTAGGACTAAACTTATGGTTTTTTGAAAATGGCCATTTTTATTTACTTTTGATAAATATCTTTTTTTGTAAGTTCTTCTTATATTAGTTTTAGATTACTAATATTTTTAAAAATAACCGTAACTAAGGGTAACGATTTTTTTGTTTTAAGGGGGTCACCCCATGTGACGGGCCGTTTTTTAAGCGTTTTTTCTTAAATTTTTTTTTCAGAACAATGAAAACTTATAACTTCGGACTTTTTTCCATATATTTAATTATATTTTAACTACAAATACAAATTTTTTCAATTAAAAATATTTCAATATTTACGACTTATAACACTGTAAAGTGGCTTTGGTGATAAAAAAGTGGTCCATCGGCGACCACGATTCCAAATGATTGGCTGAACAGAAATCAAAAAATGAAATAGCATTTTAATCTGTGGTTATGTGGCTATCGCCGGAACCAGGATATTTTGAAAATATTAAAAATTGAATTTTTTACGCGGATTTGATTTTTCTTTTTTAAAACCGCGATTTTTTGCGTCTATTTTCTTGTATATAAAAAAAACGACTTGACCTTTTTCAATTATCCTAGTTCGGACGATAGCCACACATGAGCTGAATATACTCTATAAATTTGAACGAAATGGGTTAAGTCGTTTTTGAGAAATCATGGTCGCCAGTTCGAAAAATGTGGTTTCGAGAAAAACGCGTTTCAAAGTTCAAGTACGAATAAAGCCATGAATTCCAAACTATTACTAAAACAGCCGTTTTATTCGAAAATATAGTTTAGGAAACTAAAGTTTTTCTAAATGTATTTATTTTTTACTTATATATATGTGTATGTAATAATAAAATTCTCGGATAAAAAACAGAAGCGACACAAAAGGTTCAGTGACACACTTCGTTGAAAGCTTGACCGCGCGCTCGAACATCTTGCCTTCTCACTGTAAAAAATTTTTAACAGCGACGAATATGTTTTAATCACTTTACCCACATATTCTGCATATGTAATAGGTGCAATATATGACGAAAAAAAAAATTCGACTTTTCGAACCTATCACATGGAGTGACCCCCTTAAGATATTTTGTGTGTTTTGTTCTTAATTAATATTAGTGTCAGAATTTCATCGTTCTGTCATATAATTAAAAAAAAAATCGAAGGATCACGCAAAAACACATCTGAAAGATTTTTCTAGAATCGTATTGCAAAATTCTATACAAGCCTCTCTTACATATAGAACATAAAAAATTAAGTAACCTCTCATCATCGACATCGTATTCGATAATATTTTTCAATTATGAATCTCCAATCTATCTTTTACGCTCACTATTCGCTTTCGATTTTCATCATGCATTTTTGCATGATCCTTCGAAATTTTTTTAAAGTATATAACAGAACGACGAAATTCTGATACTAATATTAATTAAGAATAAAACACACAAAATATCTTAAAACAATAAAATCGTTACCCACAATAATGATTATTTTTTAAAATCTTGGTAATTTAAAACTATGGAGAACTTACAAAAAGAAATACTTTTATCAAAAGTTAATAAAAATGGTCATTTTCGAAAGACCATAAGTTCAGTTCTAACAGAGATAGAGAGTTTGTCTTTTTTTTAAGTTGCTCACAATTTAAATAGAAGGTGCAAGCATGTTCGGGTTGAACTTAATTCAAACCCACCGTGACATGTACCAAACTAAATTAAAACAAAATTATTTTAATTTTTTACAAAATAGCGCCTTTACAACAGTTCGACTGTGATCACATTTTTCAAGACAACCTCTGAGGCCAGAAGCTTTTCTACCTTCCGTGAGTACCTATAGACAAAAAATCCAAATGAATTATGAAAGAGGATGACATTTGCTAGAGAAGTACGTAGGATATTTCAAAAATACCAAGTTTCCGCAAAAAAATCCGTTAAAAAAAGCGTGAAAAATCCTTTCAGCCGTAGGCAGAGGGGTTGTCTCAAAAAACATTACCATAATTGAAAAAATTTTGTAAAAAAAAATAATAATAGGTAATAATAATTTATTTTTTAATTTATTTTTATACATGTGTTTAACTCTTTTAAAAAACCAGCAGCATTATTCTGTACCGTTTTCTTTAAATAATAAATTGAAATAGACTTTATTTTTTATGTGCTCTGGGTAATGTTGCATCTTAAGGGGAGGTTACCGTTCTCAATGGTGAAAAATTCATAAAATCTGGGAATTTTTTTTTTATATAGACGGAAATATTTTTGGAATTGCGGTTTTTTTATTTAAATAGTGCATAATTATATAAACTTTTTACATATTTATATTAAAAAAAAAATTAAAAATGACGGCTGCAGCTTAACTTATCCAAGACCTTGCGCGCCGTATTTTTTTTATGCGCCGTACGTTCCACAGCCTCACCAGGTTATCTGAAGCAAAAATTCCTGATAAATTATTAAACTAGAATAAATTTAGGGTGCCTTATCGTTTTCCTTTTTTTTAAAAAAAAATGTTTTTAATATTTTTTTTTGACTGATAAACTAAAAAGAAAAGAGCTTAAGTTAAGCTCAAGTTTTCTCTTCAAATAGCCGCCATTTTGCTAAAAATTTTTTTTAAAAAAAAGGAAAACGATAAGGCTCCCTAAATTTATCCTAGTTTAATAATTTATCAGGAATTTTTGTTTCTGATAACCTGGCGAGGCTGTGGAACGTACGGCGCATAAAAAAATACGGCGCGCAGGGTCTTCTGTAAGTTAAGCTACAGCCGCCATTTTTTTTTTTTTTTTTAATATAAATATGTAAAAAGTTTATATAATTATGTACTATTTTAATAAAAAAAACCGCATTTTCAAAAATATTTCCATCTATGAAAAAAAAATTCCCAAACTTCATATTTTTCACCATTGAGAACGGTAAGCTCCCCTTAATGAACCATTTTGGAATATTTAGGAAGTTTCCCTTGGTAATTTCTGAATTTCTCATGGGAAGCTTCCTGAATATTCCGTGTGATACTTAGGATCGATAAATAATACTATTTTCATAACCCGTTTATAATAAATATCTACAATTATAGTAGTAAAACTTGAACAATATTTCAACAATTTGGAAAGTTCCATTTATATGTAAGTGCCTATTATTATAATAATTATACGTAGTTAAAGACTTACCTGTATAATTTAAATTCCACCTATTGAGAGCAAATTGATGTCCGGTAGTTATAGTTACGATACACGGATTAGGTACTTGAGGAAGTGTGTTTGCTGAAATGTGACAGATTGGAGAATTCGAAGGAAACTTTGCAGTCATGCAAACATCATCTGGAATGCTGTTGAACATCATTGGCGTCTGTTGAAAAATACATACATATTTTTTTCTTTCTCTTTTGAAAATTATTAAAATTATTAAAATTTTATATTAAAAAAAAATAAAATTTGTAGTGCGTCTTCATAAGCTCAACTATGCGTACGAAAAAGTAAGTATGTGAGAAATTTTGGCCAAACTAAAAAGGTAACTGTTTCTCAAAAAGCGAGTACTCGATGAAGAAATATAGTAAGCTATTTTTTTTGTAACATATATTTTTATAAATTGTTTTCCATACAAATGCACGGCAGCTTTGTGCGATAAATGAGAAGTGCGTTTGGCTCTAATAAAAAGAAATTATTTTCCCACTTACAGTATTTTTCACGCGCACAGTATTTTTAGCGCACTTGGAACTTTTTAATGGTCCATTGAGACTTACTGCATGCATTGCGGAATTTCTAGGTGGATGGGGTTCCAAGAGAAGCTGCGAAGGTGTCTGTCCGAAATTTCGAATTTGGTTTTCTATAGCTTCTCTCATAACAGGATCTGAAATTGCTTCGAGATCGACACTTCCTTCATAGGTCAGGTAATAAAAAACATTGGTTGCTCTTACGGCTTCTGGTCCTAAAAAATATTTAACATTTATTTTACGCTTATTTTAAATATAAAATAAGTGTGGTTCATGTTATTGTAAAAAAAAACGGGTAAATTTTCCATGGCTTGTTTTAAATAAGATAAAAATTACTTAATGAAAGTTTGAAAAATTATTAACCAATACACATTAAGAGAACGAACTTCAAAAAACAAATAAGATAGTTGCTTAAAGCATTTAGGCTTCAGAATAGAAAGAATAAATTATTAGAAAAAAATCGAAGGTAAAAGTATCCTTTCTACTCACTCAAGAGTAACTTGCAGACACCTAAAGTGCTAACAAGTTTTTTAAATTGTTTTCTTTGATAAAAAAGTGTCATAATATTAATTGTCATGTTCAAGGACATATTTCGAGAAAAAAGTCTATATTTAAGTCAATAAAGTAAAAGCATGAATTTTCTAAAATTGAAAATTATTTCTGAAAGTATCATTTTCACAATTATTTAATAGTTTCTTTAATAACAAAAAAAGATTGATATGAACTTTTGTAGGAACAATCTTTATATGAAAATTCTTCATTAATTTAAAAACAGACAAATCATTGACAATTTTCCCAGCTCTCACAAATACATGATTTTTCTCTGCGCAAGTGAAAAGTTGTCTACTAAAATTAAAAACAAAAAATTAAAAATTAAATACTGTGACTTGTAGAAGCAGAAATATTTCTCTGAAAGTGTATTGAATTGATGCCATCTGAAGCGATGGCAGAACGGTTTCAGCTGAAATTACTGCCGATTTATAAGTGGCTCTATTTCCGGCTGGTGCGGCTCGGCTCGTGCGACCAAGTCCCCCCACTTTTTAAACATAGGTTCTCAGGTTTTGTCACATTCGTTCCCCAGAGTAAACGTGTTACATATTATGGGTGGGATTCATTGTCACGCCTCACGCACGTGCCTAATTGGTTTGGACCAGGCCCCAGATACAAAACTAACAAAAACTATGTAATTCCTTCCATACGATGCACTGCAAGATCAAGTTCCACTCGAACCTCCAAGGAGATGAATCTTCGAGGAAATGCCGGATATAGAGGCGCCACCGTCAATTACCTCTGGCGTAAATTTAATTTAAAACGACTCCTCAACTTCAAGCTAATTTTCCACGACTTGCAGTCGTTTGCATTTTTTGTACAACTTTAGCTTTTAAATGTTAAACTCGATCTTACATTTTTTAAGTAATTTTTAATAATAAATTGCATAGTTTCTTTTTGACTAAAAGCCTAGTTAAATTAGCAGAAAACTAGACCTCACAAGTGACGTTTTTGATTTTATGTGCTTAATAAAATAAAATTCAATAAAATTTGATTGATATAAAAGTTAGTGCATTCATAAATTTTTCCAGATATGCTCTTTAAACCTTACTTTAAAAAAATTAAACTATTTTCTGATTCTACTTTTCTAGGTTTAAGATTCCATTTAATAATTAATGGTTATTGTAGTTTAAATAAGTAAATGATAAATTTTTTAGAAAAAGAAAATAATATCAGTTTTTAAAAATACATTTCGTTCAAATAGTAAACATGAACTGAAACAACTAATTTTTAATTAAGGGCTGTTAAAAAAATACGTAACGCTTGCAGGGGGGTGGGGGGGTCTGAAAAATGAACTTTTGCATGTAATATCCCATTACGAAGGGGGGAGGGGGGTCAAAATAGATTTAAAAAAGCGTTACGTATTTTTTGAACGGCCCCTTCATTATTAATTTAAATATTTATCTTTTTAAGAGTATTTGATAGAATATGACGTCTCTAGTGTAGTCAAAATCTGTCCGTAAATGTTCTCATAAAATACTAAATATTTTGTCTCGATTTTTTTTTTTTTTACTTAAAACTAATTTTTTTTAAATTTGCATATTCTGAGAATATATATATATATATTCTCCATTACGTACCTCTCTGTTTGTATCCGAAAATCAAATCTATCCATTGATGAAGTTGAGATGAGACAAATTCTGATTCAAGTGCCTAGAAATAAATAAAACAGTATTTTCGGTTTTTTGGTCACTAACTGGAACTAGGTACTTTGGACATTAATTATTATAAAAGAACATTCACCATTCGATTGATGCGAACAAACTCCTCCGGAGAAGTTGACCAAGGAGGTAACTGTACATCACCCACAGAGCTACCATCTTCTTGAACACCTAAGCGATAACGATTGCTGTTGACAAACATCTCCGGAAGGAAGAAAAATTCTGGAATCAGCTCCTATAAAATTTTCCAAATTTTAATTTGTATATTTCGCTCTCTATTTAAAGCTATATTATTAATTATAATTATTATTGGTTTCTTTTTTATATAGAAGAAAGCGTTTTTTTTTTTTAAAGAGCAGATACCTTGACATCAGAAGTGTCACGTTGACAATTTTTCCATGACAAAGCAATTGAAGAAAAAAGCCTATTAGGATGATCAAACTTTCCTCCCTGGAGTGATAGAAAGAAGGTAGTCATAGGTTCCTGAAATATTTCAAATAATAAATTTTAATTAAAGTAAATATTATATAATAATACGTAGAATAATAAAAATTACTAATTTTGCAAGAAATTAAAAGTCTACAATTAAAAAAATGAATATATTAAAAGACACCGATAATTATTTAAAAATATATGCATCAATATGTTAAAAATAAAATAATCAATAATAAAATAGTAATAATATTATGCTTTGGTCCATGAACACATCGGTAAATACATAAAGTTCAAAATAATCCAGTAGGTTTAAGAAGCGTAACATTCAGAATAAACTAATAAGGCATTTTAGCCATCTATAAAGAACTACGTATCTAGTTTGTAAAAGGGAATTTTGCTACGACCGACGGTTCATTGTCATTTTTACGTAAAAGAAGAATACCTAAACTAGACCACCCAAATTTCTTTACCAGATAAAATAAAAATAAATCACGTGATAAAATAGTCAAAGTAACAATAGCAATATTATTAATATTAATTATATATAATATTAATAATATTAATAATAATAAACAATAATAATAATAAACCTCAAAATTTGGATTCATGATTTTATTCCTTATTCAGGTACAATTTTTTTTATATTTTGTTGCTTGTTTTTTATTTGTGCTTTGTTTTTATAAAATTAGTATTTTTAAAAGTTTTTATGTCATTTCAATTCTACATTTTTTAAACTTAATACGGATACATGACTCGATAAAAATTGGTGAACCTTTAATCATTTTATTGTATCAAGTAAACATTTTTAAAATATTTATTGACTGATTCACTCACTTTGTCGATTTTATTTTCCGAGACATTCGCATTTTTCTAAAGTAGGTTCAGATTTTTGAATTGTTTTTATTGCTAAAAAACAAACTACGTAATGTCCCACGTTTATCATAACTTTATCGTAATTAAAAATACAAAATAATCTTATTCTTAATTTTTTAAATGCATATGCGCTAATGGTAATCTTGAACTTTAATCTCGTTTTTCTCAAAATTAGGGATTTGACACTTCGAACTTTGAATGCTTGTAACAATGTGAATTATTTATCTAAAAGAATCCAAGACCTCAAATTTCGTTAGAAATTAGATATAATTTTCTTTCTGACGAGTAATATTTAAAATAAATCTGAATGTTTACTTAACATAATTTTAGGTCACTGAATACATATCAAACAGAACTTTCATTTTACATAATTTTTAACCGATTTTTTATTTAAAAGAATTCTAATTTAACCGAATTTTCATTTAGCCGAATCTTCATTTAACAGATTTTTAAGTGTGTAGAATTGTTAAGGAGGTCCTCTCCATTGACATTAATTGAAACTAGATAATGGTTTTTCACAATAACTAAAGTTGTTATTAAAATTGATTTCACCAAATTTTGAAAGATCCAATTATACATTGTTGGAAAAAATATTTTTTTTAAAAAATATGTAAAAGTCATTATTTAACAAACTTTAACAAATCAAATGGTAAAAAAATGTTTTAAAAAGCAAAATGAGCTATTAATTGTCAAAATTGGACGAAAATTAAAAATGTTGAGTAGATTTAAAAAAAAAGCACAAAATGTTAAAACACCGAATGTTTATTTCTCTGAAATTACAAATGACTGAATTTGACAGAAAGATTTTGGCACGAATTTAAAAATTATTCAATCAAAAATTAACAAAAAAAATTATGATTGGTCAATTTTAAAATTCGCACCAAAATCTTTCTGCAGGATGGTTATTCGGTAATTATTTGAAATTTAGGACAAATGGACATTTAGTTTTTTAAAAGAAATTCTGTTACGTAAAAATTCGAATTTACTAAATTCGATTGGAAAAAAATTTTAAAAATTTAAATTCGGCGAATGCAAATTATACATAAAATTCTAAATAATGAATTTTCGAACTGGAATAATGCACTTTTTTTTAAAGGAAACCTTCAAATTGTTTTTAAAGATGATATAAAACAAAATATTAAATTCAAGTTTAAAGTCAAGGTTGAGAGAATGATTTTTTTAGGAAAGATTATCTTTCAGTTATAGTTATTTGTTTTTTATAACGTGTAGTAAAATACTAACCACTCGAATGAGCCAATTGAGAATGAAAGCTGCAGTGGAATAGTGAGTTCCATAATGAAATGGAGGTATGCTCTCGTGTTCCCAAGTCTGAAAACGTTCCTCGAAATAGGCTTTTCTACTGGGGTTCAGTGCACCGATTGGCTGTAATAAAGAGAAATGTAATGAGACTTATATCATCGATTCATTACAGGGACTGCAAATAGGCTGATAATATATTCGAGGCATTTAATAGTGAAGTGAATTCCAAATACCTTGGACAAGTCTCGATAATTGCTCGGCAATGTGAGATCAAGTTCCTTCGTCTCATAGTTGGAAAGAATCCAAGGAAATACTGGATATTGATTAAGGTCATTGTAGGTCCGCCCTGAAACAAACACGTAAACAATTTATTAAATAGATGGCAATCGTTAATATTTTATTACATTTTACATTTTAGAAATAGTGCGACTCTTTAAAAATATGTATCTTATAAAACTAAATAAATGATTATAATAATTATATTTTGCTAATTATTTTTTATTGGCAGGTTTTATTTTCACAAAGATACCTATCTATTACTTCAAAAAAATAAGAAAAGGTCATTGAAAACTCACAAAGCTTCCTTCTTATTCAATAGTTTTATCATCTGCTCTTCTCTTAATCGATACGTTAAATTACAATTTTATCATTTTATTTTATATTAAATTGTCTATTGTTATGTGCGTTGCTCTATTTTATTTCATTTTTTTTTTTTTTGAACGTTTAATTAATACGATTTTACCTTTGCAAGTCTTTTCGTTCATTATATGTGTGAATACTATAGAAATGTGAAAAAAAATTTGCGCTTATTTATAGGTACATATATGTGATGCTCCACGGAGAAAGGGATCTTAGCTACAAAAGGAAAATTTTACAGGAGAAAGAAAAGAAGTAGCGAGCACGCATGGCTGTCTGTATAAGTTACTGACGATTGATCGCTAATAACACAGAAAGTAAAAGAGGTAAATAATTTTTTACTTTTTAATGTGAAAGAAAAACTCAAAATTTATCGAAAGACATCAAAACCTCAAAATCAATTTTTTGCAGCTAAGGTCCCTATTTCACCGTGGAGCGTCACATATTTATATTATTTTGACTCTGATCTCTAGTTTCACATTAAAGATTCTTTAAACTCAACAGAAAGACATCGGAAAATACAAAGTAAAAAAAATTAACTTAAAATAGGTAGTCTGTTAAAAAAATTATTCTTTGTCGAGGGATTTGAAATATTATAATAAAAACAACGCGACGCCTATGACTTTCATTTTTTTAATAGACTAATAATTAAATTATTGAATATGCACGGTAAAAAAAGTTCTTATGAGTTATCAAAAGTATTCACTGTAATAGGTAAACTTATAGCTAGAATGGAGCCATGGATAATCCAAATTCGCTACAATAGTGAAAATGACATTTCTTAAGATATTTAACTATATTATAGATGCATTATGAATAGGGTATAAATTCGATATGTCTGAAATAGTGATATTGAGAATCATCGTAATAGTCATTATCAACATATAACTGAAGTAAGATGCATATATATAATTATGATGAAAATCTAAGATTTGAGAACTTAAAACAACCTATTAAACGAGAGTCATAATATTAAGAATGCTGATTGACGAATTGACATTCTGAATATTATAGTTTTGAATAGAAGTTTGCTTTAATAAGTGATTTCCAAATAATAAAATATTTATTGTTTCTATTTTGCCAGTTATGAATCGTATTCACAATTTTTGGGTTAGATTGTCATATATATGTCAAACATAAATCAGAAATTTTTAACATCTGAACTTCTTAAATAAATTACGTGATCTGGTATAAATATTTTAATACTTTTATATAACTTGAAAAAATATATATTAATATATTATTTTCGTCAGAGATGTACTTATTATACCGTCCGACAAATTGTAACTTTTTTTTGCATTTATGATAACGAATCAAGGTTTTTCGGAAAGTAGAGAAAGATTCTTGCCACTGTGCTAGATCAATTCATTTACGGTTTTTAGGAGCAACAACAACCCTCAAATCGAAAGTTATAAAGAATATTTTTAAAAATCAAGAAAAATGATCGATTTAAAAGAGGTTATGTATTTCTCCAAATTCCATTTAATTCAATTAGATTTTACAAATGCATCACACATTTTTCCTCTGATAATGTACCAACAATAAACTAAGTAAGAATATCATAAATTAAATCTTAATAGACTTGTATAAATAAAAAGAAATTTAGCAATTAATATACTGCTCCCACACGCGACTGTCTGCTAAAGACTAAACCGTCTAAACCACTTGACAATATTAACAAAACATTGGATGGACAAAGATTATTGTAACCAACAATAGTGGAAATAAATTAATCTTGAAATATCAGGATTAAATGTTTTTATATTAGAAAATTGGATATATCGACTCATAGCTTTTTATCTTGTTTGTGAAGTAAGCTAAAAGTGAATACGCACTGATATTCAATATCACTGTTTTAGGTATTTGATGTATATATACCGAAAAATAGTATGACTATTTCATGAATGAGCATTGCCTTTTTATAAATTGTTCATTTGTACTTTAAAGATAATAAACCTGTATTTACCATAAACAATATTCAATTTAGTTAAGGAAGCAAAAATACAAATAAGCATATGTCAAATTAAACATTGGTTTAAACTGAATAAACGATTTGAGCAATCAAGCGAGTTGAATTTCTTAATTTAATTATATTAATAATTTTTTGTATCCACGTTCATACATTTTTTACCGTGTGATTTCAGAAATGAAAGTATTTTTAAAACAAAATATGTCGGTGCATAAAACCTTCAGAATAAAATAAATCGAATGCTATATTTTGTTCTGAACGGCACAAATATGCAGGTACTTAAATTTTTAATGGAATTGAATTGACCGTTACAGAATCCAATTGCAAGCAATGAATAAACACGCACTAAACCTAGCATATACATATAAATATATGTATGTGGTGTGGATATAAAAGTGGACGATTGCATGCCGATCATACCTATATAGAAATTGCTATAAGAGAAACCTTTTCAAATATATTATATTCTATTAATTCATTATTATTTACTCGTTCTGCTAATCAAGAAGAATACGGTATTTTGGAAAAGCTTATTTAACAACTGGAATATAAGATTATAAGTGCGTTACTTTTCTGTAGGTATGTATAATGGAAAAAAGGTAATATTTCATTATAATAAATTAAACTGTTCCCCTGACTAATATTTCTTTATTAGTGAAATCCTTAAGTGTCACATGTTCTTGTACTAAAAATTTTTTTGTAATTCTCTGTCGCCGATACAGTAAAAACTAAAATGTAAACCGTGGGGCGTGGTACGCGGAATCATACAAGTTTTAAATGTAGAGTCTATTTTTACGAAAAGTACGTTGAAAACAACTCAATGGGGCGCGATGCTCCGTTTAGTAAATGCATAACTCAGAGCGTGACGGCTAATCGCTCTTGAAATTGTCACCTCAGATGCTTTTGGGTTAACCCACGCCACGGAATCCTATTCAAGATATATTATATTTGTGGCGACAGTATGAGCCGGTATTCCCTTTCCCAAATGCAATTCTTCTCTCCGTCGCTAATTAAAGCACGTCAGCGAGCCTGTCACTCGTTACAAGGATCTTCTTCACGCGTAACATAATCGCTTAACATCTAGCTTGAATATCTGTTTGTTTGTTTGTTTTTTTTTGGGGTTTTGCTTTTCTTCCTACTCTAATCATTCTCGGAAGTGAAAAATATAAAGACAAATTTTAATTAGGCGATGAATTTCAATTACTCTTAATTTTTAAACTACGACTGTTTTGCAATATGATTATACTTATATTACATTTAGGGGAGGCTGGAGCTGCTTGGGTCATTGCAGTTTACTCAAATGCCACTGGTCGAATTAATTCCTCCCTACACAAAATTATTTTAAATGGTAAAATGCAAGTTCGTACCAAGTTTAATAATTATATTTTGGTTATGTTAATGTGGATTAAATATAAGAAAACCTAATTTTGATACTCCAAAGTAAATTTTTACCCACTTGGTTTTTTTGTTATATCTTCCTGAGTAATCGTTTCAGAAAAAGTTTAATTATTAAATTTTGGCCTTTAAATAGTTCATTTTAAAGGACAATCAAGAAATTATAATTTATATTTATTGATAGGAAAAAAATCAAATATTTTAAAAACACCGCCGTGTTTTTAACGTGTTTTGACCGGGGTTAGTTGGGTCGCTCGATC
Organism: Ganaspis brasiliensis; assembly: GCA_037103525.1. Lineage (NCBI taxonomy): Eukaryota > Metazoa > Arthropoda > Insecta > Hymenoptera > Figitidae > Ganaspis > Ganaspis brasiliensis. The sequence continues at coordinate 3,813,815 of JAZKLR010000181.1, read as the reverse complement.
ACATTACTACAACCCTTTAACGCCGGAACGGACGCTTTTTTTCAGTCTTTTTCAACGTTAATATTTTTTGTTATTAGGCACGTAGAAAATTTTCGGATTAACATTTCCTTACGTAATTTTTATCGCTCTTTCAGAATCTGTCATCAAAATTTCAAAAAAAAAAAATTCCAAAAGCTATGGCCACTTTTTTGGAAAAAAATGCAAATTTTTGACATTTTTGATTCAAAAATGATTTTTTTTTCATGTAAGCAGTAATGACAAAAATTCTTCACCTTAAAATATCGCGTCCGCAATATCCAAGCTTCAAAGTTATGGACCATACATTTCAAAATTTCAAGATGGCGGATCCAAAATGGCGATGACAGAGTTTTTTTTTCAAAAATTTGACACCCAGTGGACACTTTTTTTAATTCTCATGTTATCTGTATGACAATGAGTGCCTAAACGTTTTTGGGGTCGCTGATTGTGAATCTAAAGTCAGATTTCAAAAATTCAAAATGGCGGATCCAATATGGCGGCAATATTTTTGAAATTGATTGGATTTATTTGAAACTTGCTACTCGGGGGTTTTTGGGGTCGCTGATTTCAAATCTGAAGTCAGATTAACAAAATTCAAAATGGCGGAACCAATATGGCGGTCGAAACTTTTGAAATTGATCGGATTTGTTCAAAATTCGTTAGTTAAAGGTTTTGAGGGTCAATTTTAGAAATAGAAGACTAAATTTCATTAGAGCATTAGTTTAAATTTATGTGATTCAAAGTATCATACATTTATTAATAATGTATTATAATAGATGCATTTTGCACGTTCTTTAGCCATTAAAATTATTTTAATGTTGCCCGACTCAAAAGAAAATTGTGAGTCTTGTCAAAGAATGTACAAGTTTATGATATAGATAAACATATTATAATTACTACGTTTTCAGAAAAATGGAAAAGAAATATGAAATGCTGTCAAGAGAATATGAACTTAGTGCCATTACATCGTAAATTACATTAAAATGCTGTTTTCAAAGAAGTAACAAATAAATAATGATGTCAAACTAGTGCAACATTAAAATACTTTTAATGACTTCAGAACATACAACCATGTATCTAATACTTAGCCCAAGATGACAAACTTCATGTAAATGCAATCAATATTGAAAATATCGACAGCCATATTAGATCTGACATTTTGAATTTTTCAAATATGACTTTACATTTGTTTTTGAAGGACCAAAAAACCCCTAACTAACGAATTTCAACAAATCCGACCAATTTCAAAAATATCGACCGCCATATTGGTTCCGCCATTTTGAATTTTGAAAATTTTTGAAATCTGACTTCAGATTCGCAATCAGCGACCCCAAAAACCCCGAGTAACAAGTTTCAAATGAATCCGATCAATTTCAAAAATATCGACTACCATATTGGTTCCGCCATTTTGAATTTTAAAAATTTTTGAAATCTGACTTCAGATTCACAATCAGCGACCCCAAAAACCCCCGAGTAACAAGTTTCAAATAAATCCAATCAATTTCAAAAATATTGACCGCCATATTGGATCCGCCATTTTGAATTTTTGAAATCTGACTTTAGATTCACAATCAGCGACCCCAAAAACGTTTAGGCACTCATTGTCATACAGATAACATGAGAATTAAAAAAAGTGTCCACTGGGTGTCAAATTTTTGAAAAAAAAACTCTGTCATCGCCATTTTGGATCCGCCATCTTGAAATTTTGAAATGTATGGTCCATAACTTTGAAGCTTGGATATTGCGGACGCGATATTTTAAGGTGAAGAATTTTTGTCATTACTGCTTACATGAAAAAAAAAATCATTTTTGAATCAAAAATGTCAAAAATTTGCATTTTTTTCCAAAAAAGTGGCCATAGCTTTTGGAATTTTTTTTTGTTGAAATTTTGATGACAGATTCTGAAAGAGCGATAAAAATTACGTAAGGAAATGTTAATCCGAAAATTTTCTATGTGCCTAATAACAAAAAATATTAACGTTGAAAAAGACTGAAAAAAAGCGTCCGTCCCGGCGTTAAAGGGTTAAATAAACTACGTTAATTTAATTAAATTTAACTATCAGTAATTTATTTCAATCAATCAACACTAATGATAATACTTTTTAACAATCTGGAATGAAAAAATACGTTTTTTTTAATATGAGCAATTTTTCTATTTTAGTTTTAAGGTTTTATACTTTCACTGTTTTACAAGCTTATTTGTCAGGTTTTATTTATTTCTAAATTTCATTTATTATAAAATAACTCTAAAAACTAAGTTTATTGTACAAAGTAATGTTTTAACACTTAAATAATAAAATTTTAATTATGACCCAACCTGCCTTTGCCAGGGCGGGTTGGGTTACTTTGAATTGTTCCTAAAACACTATTTCAAAAAAAAAAAAAAAAAAAAAGTGATAACGGGACTTTTTTTGTTTTTAATGAAACCTGGAATATTAGAGCAAGTTTCCTGTACGATAAGGTTTTCATAAATTGGATATTAACGAAGTTAAACAACGAAGAGTACAAAATGACCCAACCAGCCCCGGTCTCCCATATTATTGGTCATAACACTTATAACTAATTTCTGGGGTCGCTGATTACGAATCCAAAGTGAGATTCCCAACTATTAAAATAGCTGCTTCAATAAAGCGAAATAATCATAAAAAATGCATAATGTTAAATTTTTTTCAAATTTTAAAACTTTAATATGTCTGTTTTTATTTGCGGATTTTGGAGGTTGATTGGTTACGAATTCGAGATCGGGTTTCTAAATATTCTGGTAAATTTTACTGTAATTTTCAGTTAAAATAACGAAATAGTTTTTGGTTTTTTTTATTGAAACCTATAAAAAAATATATTAATCCGTTGAGTTAAACTGCAATTTCGTGTAATTTCAACTGGAAAATTACTTAACTAGAATATTTTGATTAAACACGGATTTTCTATTCAATTGAACCGGAAATTATTTAACTAAACCAGTTTATTATTTTTAACCGGAAATTTTTTTTCAGTATATACCCTAAGCTGAGAATCTCCCATCTGTATTTGATATACAAAGTTCGTTTCGTGTACGGAACCCTAGAAGTAATTCGCCCTTGTTCGCTTTTTTGAATGCAAGTAAATTTTTCACTTTTTGTATATTGCATAAAGTATAAGGAATAAAATATGCAAGAAGATGGAAAAGCTAGTCAAAGCAATATGCTTTAAATCACGTTATAATACATACTGTGATATGTAAACAGACAGACAGATGGACGGATGGAAGTCGGCAGTAAATAATATCGTAAGACCGTGTTATGCATCAAGGTGATTATTATTAATGGGAGTGTCGGTGTGAGCGAGGGTTTTAAGGAGACTTTCCGACAGTGACAAGAGTATGCGTGCGACAGCGACACAAACTTTTCACCTCTCTCTTTCTTTCAGCTTCTTTCTGACACTTTACGTTGTAAACGACCCTGATATAATAAGTACGAGCAAAGGCCTAGATGACAGCTCATTCTTAATTCACTTGGTGTGTTCATTCCTATCTTCGTTAAATCGGTACCCGAAGACCAAGCGAGAAGCGAGCAAAGTGGGGCTAACCAATAACCTGCACAGTGCACTGCGAGCGCTAGTAAAAGTGTGCGCTCAACATTTTTTAAATTAATTATTTCCTGAGGTGGTCCCTTGGATTGACGACCCGGAAATTAAATAAGCTGTGTAATAACGAATATAAAAATACTGCTCCAAGATATAAGTCGTTAGGAAAGATTTTCATTTTTTTTATTTTTTAAAAAGTTTTAAAAGAATCATTTCAAACTAGGTATAAAACAAGGGAAGCAATTTAGTTAAGATAATTATATTATGCGTCTTACAAAATCCAAACCTTTTCAATTGATGAATTGTCGGATAAGGAAAATCAAAGACTGACGCTAAGAATAGAAATAATTTATATATTAATCAATTTTTTACTTAAAATTTGGAGAATTAGTATTAATTAATATTTTTGATATTTGAAACTGTACAATTCATATTTTCACAAATTTCCATTAAATCTCTACTTTTTCCGTTCAAAATTTCAAAATTTAATTAACAAAAAATCTTTACTTGATTCTCTAAAAATGAAAGTTAATAAATGTTTGTCCACGTTATTTATTTTAAGAAAGAGAAATAATTTGGTTAAAAAAGTGATGCAACAGATTATAATAATGATGTGACAAAAATGTTAATTATTCGATTTCATAAAAAAAATGTTTAGTTAAGAGAAAAAAAGAATTTGAAAAGGTTCATGAGAACAGAAGGCAACCGTCCGTGGGTGAAAAATCCAAGAACCGTGTTTGTCCCAAAGAAACCGTACGGTCTGTTTATCTCTTCCTATCGCAGGGTCCTGAAAGATAATTCACAGCCGTTTAGAACCGGCAAAGATACGATCGAAGATGAATGCAAGGACCTGTTGGCAGCTGCGGCAAGTCCCGTGTGTGCGATGCCAGGAATTGCTATAAAAGATATAAAAGAGGAATAAGGTGTGGAGAGCACCAATGGCCAAAGCTCAATTTCAGCAAAGCATCATGATAATCTGCCACACGAGAATATACATATTGTGCTAAATCCGATACCTTCAACTTATCTAACCTGCTATTATAAAAATTCATATGTGATGTATTCATATTTGTAATAGGAACCCTTAAGATATTTGAGCAGGGTAAAAGGATCAATTGTCAAACAAAATTCTATTGTTAATTTCCAAGACCGCTGTCTGTATACCTACTAATTTTGATCAAACAAATTGTCGATATTTACTATACTATTTGCATACACAGAATATTACAAATAAAGATAAATAACAAATTCAAGTCGATTTAGGGAATTGTTTATGTACATTTTTTAAGACCTTGCATAAGAGTCTTAGATAGAAAAAATTCATAATTTATCGATAGTTACTTCTAAATTATAACAGATAATGTATATTGCATCACTGTGTTTAAGAAAAAGGCCTGCCTTAATCTAAATTCTAACGGATACCTATTGGCGAATTTTTTTAACGAGCAATTCATTCAATATGTCATTTATTAAATGCGGATTTTTATCTACAGAACTGAGAATAGACAAATTTTATTTTGCAATTCAAGAATTAAAGAATAAGAATAAAAATGAATATGGGAAAGGCTTACAGGTTTCCACCCCCAAGTTATTTAAACATTCTAGAAGTGTCAATATCATAACTTCAATTGTCAAAGATGTTCATGGTCTAGATATAACATTTTATGTGCTTTGGAGAAGAATATTTCAATCACGTATTGTTTGCTGAGCAAAATATGAAATTTTCTCTTGAAATCAATTGAGTTTTCAATTTTAATTTTTTTATGTGCTCACAAATTGCAAAATTTTCTATATAATTCAATGTAAATATTTTTCTGAGTTGGTTCATCATTTAACTTTACTAATCCAAATAGTATTTCAAATATCTAAAAAATTACTAATTTTGTTCTATCATGTCCAAAATAAAGTCAAAAATGCCAATTGCTACCATGTTTGGCTTACTGCTTGCCACTCCTTTATTTTTCGTTTATTTACTTTCATATGCCTTTTTCATGATTGTTTAACGATTGGAATTGTCATCGAGCCAGAAGTAAATGTTTGTATTATAATTTCTTTGGTTATTTTTTTTTCTTACATTTTCGATTCATTTGTAGTATGGCAGCACGGAGGTAAAAAAAAGGGACTACGGTATTCAAGATTTTCAAGGATTGATCGATGCAATTACCCTCTAAATCTGAAATAGTTTAAAAATAAGTATGAGTAAAATCATAGCTGAGTTTTTGTTTCTGCAATTAGTGAAAAATAACTAATTATCAGTAAAATATGACTAATTATTATTAGTAAAAAAAATAACTAAAAAATAGTTAAAGTTGGACTAATTGGATTTTGAAACAGAATATCACTAAAGTGTAAGTTATTTTCTCATAACCTAAAAATGTATTTGACTAATAAGTAGTTAATTTTTACTAATTGATTAGTTGAAACATAACTATTTAAATTAGTGACTGAGTTCTTGCTTTTACATTAGTTATTTTTAACTCATTCAAATTTAGAGAGTAAAGAAACTATTGAATAACTATTGAACTTAATCGAGTTTTTCTATGTTTTCAATAATTTTGCAAGGGGGTGGCAGCCTGCAAGTCGAAATTTCATAAAGTTACTTTTAGCTACTTTTTAAATTTGTATGTACAATTTTTTTTAAGAATTTAAATCATGTTTGTTTATTTAAATATTAATTTATATTCTTAATTATTGCTCGTAATTAAGTCCTTTGATCGTGTCTTGAAATTAATAATAATCTCTCAACTTGTTGAGCATCTATTATTTTATATTATTTTTTATTTTTACAGATTGTACCTAATGATAATATTTTAGTCTCTGTAAATCTAATCTGAATAAGTGAATGTTCACTTATTTAATGTCAAAAATCTTTCACTTATTTTAATATACACTTAGAAAATAATAATGTCTAAAAGCCACAATTTTTATTAAAATTCAAAAGAGATTTTCTAAATTGTGTAAATTCAGTTTATTGGTGAGACTTTAACATTCATATGAAATAGGGGTTTTTAAATTCTCGCACAGGTTAATAGTAGGCAAGCAAAGGCTGACGACATGCGGGCGGCTATCATATTTACATCGGATTTACTGTCATTAATTTTTAATAAACCAATACGAAGAAGCAAATAAAGGGAAAAAGTGACCGCATGCGGGATCGCAGCAGGCATGGCGCGTCGCAATCGACGTACTCGCAGTTCGTACTAGCGAACCGGTTCAGTTCTTGTTCATCTTGTCTCATTGGCTTTTACGTATAAGTAGTATGGATATCATCAAAGATGTAGATTCCTCTTACACATTATAGTATACATTGTATACCTATATACATAACTAGGTACACTAAACATCAGACCATCAGTCAGTCCTGAACGAGTTCTAAAGGGTTTGCCGGTTGCGTGTTTAGTGGAGGCCTATACTCCTACCCTGTGGCTATATTTATTTGCACAATTAATATATAGCCCTCGTAAATATTAAGACCAACTTTTAGTATACAAAAGTCAAGAGATTTCGAATAATTACACATTTCTAATTATTGATTTCATTAATTTTATTACTATACAGTTGAATTTTGCTTTTTTTTTAATTGAAATTTAAAAATAGAGATTTGTTAATAGTGTGTCACTAGTTTGAGATCAAAGTGAATAATTTAGCAGAAATACTTACACAGGAGGTGAAAGGACAAAATGAGTTGAAAATCCGCGGTTTTTGATTTGACAAAATAGAGGGGGAACAAAGAGACTGATATTAAATAGAATAGAAACAAAGAGACCGGCTTCATTCTTTTGCCAAGGACTGAGAGACCCCAGGGAGAGGATTACCGCGGATGGGGCAGACTGGAATACGGATTACTCTTCTAGGGTTGGAGTACGAACAGTAGGCTGATTGAGAACATCCCTAATTCGGGCCGACAGACTCCATCCACCCGTGTGCAGCCATAAAAAGCCCACTTTCTACTGGTATATGTAACGTGTACCAGTAACGTCTTCACGAAAGCAAGAGCCGCTAGAGAAGTGAGGTGAGAATGGTGAGATACATACGAGTCAGTACGTCAACAACCTTGTCGGTAACCGCTATCTTCTCCAATTCAAACTTCTTTTAAATTAATGCAGCCAGATTTATTCTTCATTCTAGTTTCTCCTTAACAGTTTTTTATAAAAAATAATATTTCTTCCGTCCCTTGGCATTATCTCTTACAACTTATACATACTCACGAAAAGTGCCATAGTCTTTTATACAGTCATTGCATTATGCATAATGTAATTAAAGAATACTCTGCAGTTTAATAATTTCTTAAAGTTATATCGTCTTCTTTTTTAATAATTTTTATTAGATAAGGCACACATTTGTAGAGTTTTCAAAACCTTAAACTGGAATTAGATTTTATATATGATCCATAAACTGTGCATACCAATTTTGACAACATTTTTTAAAAAATTATCTAGGGTTTTCTATTTTAATTTTTTTGCAAAGTAAAAGCTGCTTAAAAGAGCAAAAAATATCTTGCATATAGTTTGGTGCTTGTTGTTATGATTTGTATCTAAGATATCAAGTAGCTGACAAAATTTATTTCTCGATTTATTCCGTGTAAAAATAATTAGTTTTAAGAGCGAGCTTAAGTGAAAGAGCAATTATTTTTGGGTGATTCTTTTGAAAGTGACTTTTTTTAATATTTTCTTATTTCGATTAATTTTGTACAATTTGTTCATTACTAATTGTTGTCGAATTTTACAGTCAACATTTACCATTTACTCAGTACTTTAAGAAAAGCCTTAAGCATTTTGGTTCATCCGAACTTATATCGGAGCTGTCTCGAGTTAAAAAAGAAAGCACTTTCAGAAGAATCACCCTTTTAGTAACTCTCTACCCTTTACAAATGATAAATTAATTAAATCTAGTTACCTGCTAATGTGTTGAGAAACATGAGGTACTCAAAATTCGATACTTCTCGGCGTTGCCATCTAGCTGTCATATTAGACATCCTGAACATTTGACGCGGAGTCATTAAAGAAGCTCTCCTGCAAAACGAAAAAAAGGTTATTATAACATTTTGGTTATTTATAATTATAAAATCAAGTAGGTATGAATATTCAATTTTATTTACAGAGTGTATAAGTAATGTAATTTTTAATACTAGTAAATGTCGTTGGTAGCTGAATTTTTAAAGACTTTTCATTTTGAATATACCGAATACAAACTAATTTTAAAGGTGGGCTATTCTATTTCAAACCTTTCCACTAGCAAAAGACTATCGCGTGAAAAGAATTTTTTAAGTCGGTTTAATTTGATTAAAACTAAATTAAAAATAAAATGTAATAGACGAATTTAAAAGAGAATTTCTCAAGCTTTAAAATGATACTAAACTTTTTTTAAAAAAATTTAAATTTCATGTAAAATTTTAGGTTTAAAAATTTCAAACGTTAATATCTCAAAACACCCCCTCTTGGAATTCGATGTAACTTATACTAAAATAATGTTTAAAATTTCTATTTTTTACTATGTAAAGACCATAATGGACTTTTCATGGAGTTTGTAGAAATAAATTTTAATAAAAAAACAATTTATTTAATCTGACATTAATTTGAAGTCGCGTAGTATAACCATTCTCATGGTAGAATTCGTTTGTTTTTCTTTTTCTATTTATATTGATATGTCAAATGAAATAAATTGGTTTTTTAATAAATTTTTTTTCTAAATCCCGTGAAACGTCCATTATGGCCTTTACATAGTAAAAAATAGAAATTTTAAACATTATTTTAGTATAAGTTACATCGAATTCCAAGAGGGGGTGTTTTGAGATATTAATGTTTAAAATTTTTAAACCTAAAATTTTACATGAAATTGAAATTTTTTTAAAAAAAGTTTAGTATCATTTTAAAGCTTGAGAAATGCTTTTTCAAATTCGCCTATTACATTTTATTTTTAATTTAGTTTTAATCAAATTAAACCGATTTAAAAAATCCTTTTCACGCGATAGTCTTTTGCTTGTGGAACGGTTTGAAATAGAATAGCCCAGGAATAACATTAAAATCAAGCAATTCTCAGAAAATCAGTACGATTATACGCAACGATTCAACTCAATTATCAACTATTTAGTGCGAATATTTACGATTCAATTATTAGAATCAATTATGAGAAATGATCTAAAAAACGGTATCATTATGTAACTTTTTGATGCTTTTAGGTTTTGTGTTACAAAGTAGAATTTTGCTGAAGCAAACTTTCAAACTTCTGAAAAGTCGCACCTTCTAACGGTGTTATGCGCATAAAGAATAATCTTGTTACATTGTTTGCAATGCACTGCTGCAACTTAAAATATCAGTCTTGTAAAATTTCGTTTTGTTTGCTTTAGATACCTTCTTTCGTGAAGTGTCATATATGTATATATATTCTGTAAAGTAATTAGTTATTTTTATTTGAAATTTAGGGAAGGGAAAATGTGGTTTCTCTTTGATTGGAGTATAGCGCAATTAAGATGACAGTCTCTCTGAATTTCATAGGGCTATTATATCAAGATCAAGCACTTTGCGTAGTGCCGTAAATTTTCACTTCACCGCGGCACTATATGAACTCAAGAGATCTCTGATTCAGGATTTATAAGCAAGGTTTTTAATGGCTTTGTGTAGTGACGTTAAAAGAGAGGTCGCATAATGACCATAAGACACATAAATACACATCTTATACAATATACATGCAAACGTATATAAAGCTTGATGAGCCAACTCAGTTTAAAAATTACGTTCTATATAGCTCTTGATTTCATAATCTTATACTTAAAAAAAATCAGCTATAATAAAAATAATAATTTTGATGCAGTTAAAAATAAGTAGTTAAAACTGCCGAATTCATGGTATTTATAACTTTTCTGAGGGTATGTGATGGGAAAGTGATGCTACTGGTATAAGCAAAATTTGTCCTTAGTCTTTCTCTAAAAAATAATAAATATTTTAACATAAAAAGTTGTTTCCTTCCAAATTTGATTAATAAAAAGATTTAGTTGATCTTAGGAAGGTCAATAATTAAAATTAATATAATTTTTATCTTTGCAACGTTTCGTTGGCCTAGGTTTTCCAACCTCATCAGGCTCAAAAATTGATTAAAACACTTCATAAACACTTTTTTAATACAAACACAGAACAAAATATTAATATAAAATGAGTTTTTGCTATAAATAATTTAAAATGAGAGTTTACATTTACCTAATTTTTTAAACCATAGTAACTTTTAAATTTGTCAAAATTGTTAAAAAGTTTAAAAAAGTCACTGGTAATTTTTATAAAGACCCTTATATTTTAACACCAAACTTTGTAAAATTACTTAAAATATCATTAGAAAAGTCTACTTGACTCGGATTTTGTGCAAATAAATTTTTTTTAAATTTAGGGGTCGTTCACAAACTACGTCACGCTATTTTCAACCTTTTTTTATACCCTCCCACCCCTTTATCAAAGACCGTCACAAGATACAAAACTCCTCTTAGTGTGACGTCACATGCTTCATGACCCCCCTTTAATTTTTTTAGTATAAATTTCATAAGTTTACATTAAATAGAAAACGGCAACATGATTATTAATTATTATTTATTGCATATTAATTTGAATACATACATTTGAAGAAAGTGTAATATTTATTTCAATTTAATCCTTTTTAATTTTTAAATTTTAATTCTTTGCATTTCAAAAATAAATACTTATAAGAATAATATTTTGATGTTCCTATCATAGAACCTACTGTAGCACAAAAATTTTTTCATTGATACTTTTAAAAACTTTAAACTTAATTTTAATTGTTTGGTTGTTGCTTCTAGTTATGCGTAAAACTTGATGCTTGGTATTTTAATGGGCAACGCGCAACGAATATTATTATAAGGGAACAGGGCATAAGATAGAATAGAGGCAGAGTTTCAGGGCATAACTCAATATGTTATAACAACACTACCTTGCCTGCAACTTTTGAAATAACTAGAAGTTCAATGTGTCGTCACATTTTCTTTAAGTCTCTCCCCCCCCCTGCGTCACATATTACAGAATCGTTGTGCCCCCTCCCCTAACGGTATGACGTAGTTTGTGAACGACCCCTTAGGTAATTTTTTGAAATATTGAAAAATTAATTTTGAGACAAAATTGTAACAAGCTTGAGTCAGACAGGCCTTCTTAATAATATTTTAATCAATTCTACAAAGTTTGATCTCAAAATATTGTAGAATGTATGCAATTGGATTTCATTATTAAATTGTACTATAAACTACACCGAGAGTGTTAGTTGCGTTCTAGAAATAATACGTTTACCATTATTCATATTTTGTTAAATACTTAGTTTATTAAATTTAATGGAAATGATCCAAAAGAAAGATGGTTATTATTAAATGTTCTTTTTAAAAGATAGAGAGAGAAAGATAGATTCAGTGATTTGGGGCACATTATTTGAAACTCGTGGTTATATTTATGCCGACTGGAAAAGAAGAATGGGAATAAATACATTATTACTCGCGATGTCGCTGCGAAAACGCTTAACAGGAGTGGGCTGACAGAGGTGGTAGAGAGGAAAAGGAGAGAAATAGGGGAGAAAGGTTTATTATTTTTCTTGGTCAGGAATCTTCCTTGGATCAGACGTCGGACTCGAAGCTCGTATATTTATGGTCGTCGTATCTCTTGCCAGTTTTCTCATTCGTTTCAACTTTTCTGTCTCTCTTTCTCTCAGTTTTAGCGTTTAATGGATGGCCAAGAGAAACGCGGAGACTGCAAACTTGTGTTCTCGCCGCTCGCGCTTTATAGAGAAGTGGAATGAATATAACTTGAGTGAGGAAAGGAAAGAAAGGAAAGAAAGCGTAACCGAACTTGTGAATAAACCAACAATAATTAAACTGAAAAAATGTTCTTACAGAAATTATTATCACACTCTATCGAGCTTTTTTCTCCCTTATCTATTCTTTTTATAATGATTCTTGTAGTAATCGTCTTATAAATTATACTGAAAACTATTCCAAGATAAATTAAATGAGCGGCATTTTCCCCCAATTAGCGAAACAGTTACTAATTTTCCAAAAAGCAAAAACAGTAAATTTAGAAAAACCAAAATTTTTGATATTTAGTAATTTGTTTTTCGGAAACTAACATCGATATTTTCTTCTATAATAGATTTCACTATGGTGTACAGCCGTGTTGCAAAGGGTTAAAAACGTTTCAATGGACTTTAAATTTTTAAAGATTATAAGTTATGAACTTAATAGCTTTAATGTACTAAACTGTGACAAACTGACGGAATCTAGAAAAATTGACTTTTCTCATTAAAAAAGTTTTTTCGCTTGCTAGATTTCAATGGTCGAACTATTAAATTTTATTTTTTTTTATTATTAATCGACAGATGCATAATTTTAAAATATACAGACCTAATGAATTCGTCATCATGTGAACATTACCCTTGTTCCTCACCTATTTGCTATTAAATCCTATTTAAGACATTTTGATGTATTTTCTGTATCTAAGAGGCCATTAAACCAAAGAAGAATAAAAACAAATCTTTCTAGCTGTCACACCTAAATTTTTTAGCAAGACAATATCCAGCTTAACATTTTTTTCAGTGTGTGTAATGTGCACCAGTTCTTATCAAAAATAAGTATTGGATTAAGTTTTGGAAATGCTAGTACTTTTTAAAAACTTTACAAGTTGCGCACTAAGTTTCTATGGCTCCCAGATCCCAGCTGTATAGTTTTTTTGTTCATTTAATTTTACAGATGGGTATTGAAAGTGACATTTAGTCAAGAAGCAAGATTTTTTATTCTTTTATGCATTAAAGTAATTTGGATGGACTTAAAGAATCGATTGAGGAGAATAGAGGTAGGTACAAAAGATAAAATAAAATGAGACTGATTTCCTGAGATCCCTTATGCCTGAATTGAATGTGTATCTGCTATCTGAGGAAGGGCAAGGAAGACGAGGACATAAGATCGGCATGGCAGCGTCTGCGGCAACCGAAGTAGAAACCGAACTCGAAGGGACAAAGAAATCTTGGAATGCATCGAGCGTGTTTCGCTTCAAGGACCAAAGTGGACTGAATTCAGCAACGAAAAGGGGCGAATTAAAGGGTTTCGATGGACCAATCTGGTTTCTGTTCATAGCTTACCTAGTCTGTGGAATTCCATACTTGACACCCACACCAGTTCGCGGTAGTGCCTTGATCACCTTTTTCACTGTCGCTTGATCCGGGAGGGCGAAGAAGATAGAGGCTGTCGAAAGAAAAAAGGCGTCAACTTCTGTATAAATAAATAATAATGAATTATAGTTTAATCTATTGGTTTCCATCACATTCAATGAATTAAATTTGCTTCCTTGCAAAAAGAAATCAAACTTAATTAGAATCCTATACTTCACTGTAAAAACATGTGTCTTATTTTAAGACATTTTTGTCCTCACTTTCGAGACCTTTTAGGATGTCTTAATTTTAAACCAATGAGAAAGCATCTTATAAAATTATTAACCAATGAAAATGCTTAAAATAACCATCAGACGCTTTCTAAACGTCTTATGTCTTAAAATAAGACACCTGTTTTTACAATGTTGTTATCTAAATTAACATCATATGTAGAAGTAACCTATATTTAAATTTAAATTAAAAAGTACTTTTAGCATATACGTCAGTCACAGTATCAAAAGTATATGAACTGACGTACTAAATTCACTTCAGCAACCAAATACTAACTTAATTGTAAAACATAAGACTGTTTTGCAACATGATTTTGATTTCTACCATTTTACTATCCTTGACCATGATTCTGTTCAACAAAATAGATGGATACCAGAAATGATTCATATTAATCTGCAAAAGAAACCTATGAATAAAAAAGATGATAAAAAATTTGAATCAAAATTATAAAAACTTTTTTAAAATTTTTAAACCTTTGACTTAAGGGCATGTGATGGATTATGACGTCACTGATATAGGCAAAATTTGTGCGTAACTTTTTTCTTAAAATATTGAATATTTTGTCACGAAACTTGTTACTTAAAATATCATTAGAAAGGTCTCTTTGATCCGAGTTTGTTTGACTTTTAACTCACAATTAATTTTTAAAAAATTTGCTTTTTTCGAAAATTTTCAATTATCAATTTTGGACTAAAATTCAAACAAATTCGGGTCAGGGAGACTTTCCTAATGACATTTTAAGTAATTGTACCAAGTTTCGTGACAAAATGTTCTAAATTTTAAGAGAAAAGTTACAAACAAATTTTGCCTATACCAGTGATGTCATAATTCATCACATGTCCTTAAAAAGTTTGAATCATTTCTAGATATTTACTTTTTATTTATTATTCCTTCATTAATCGTTGATTTTATTTTTGTTTTCTGTCGAAAATTCGTTAAACCTCAACCCTTGTTTGTAAACTAAAATTCTAAATGTTCTTTCTTTAGTCGATTTATATTTATTGTGTTGATTACAAGTAAATTGCAATTCACTTAGCTTAGCATGCTAAGCTTTTCTACGGTAGTATTACAAATGTTTTTTAAATGCCTCTATCTGTAATGTTTTTTTATTTTTGTTATTGTGATATGTATAAAAAAAAACTAAATAAATATTACAGTTTCTGCAGAGGACAGCTGAGCTATCGAAACGTTAAATAGGATTATGTGCTTTTAATTTTTTTAACATCTTGCCTTAGAAGATTGATAATTTTATTTCTCATCTAGGGGAGAGTGGCCATCAATGTACCAGTTTTTTCAATCATCCATTTCAATTTTCTCAGAAACTATTAAATAAAAATTCTCCCAATTTTAAATATAAATGAAGTTTGCGTAAACACACTACGTCCATAAATTTGAGACGTGTGGATTTATTCTTTACAGAGAAAACTGAAAAAAACTGTTTTTGATGCACTGAAGAAAAAATTTACCTAAAATACAAACACGTTTTTTAATTGAAATAAGGCAATTTAAAAATAAAAGTACTTACAATTTATTTTGTTTTGGGCCCTAACTACAATATTCTAATGAGATAAAGATTTTGAAATATTGGATTAAGTTATAAATAACCATTTTTGTTAAAAATGTCATGTTGATTCTATGTACCGGGGAACAATGAACCACCTGGAATTTCAGTGTATTTTCGATTTCCAGAGTGGTATGCCTGATTATAAAACTACGCATGCGTACAGCATGTGACAGCGATTGTTATCAGTACTTTTCTCAACACAGCAAAACTAAAATGCCATTTTAGCTAGTTAACTTAAATTTGAGGTATATTTATGTTATACATTATCAATTAAAAAGTGTTAAATAATAATTTTTTATAGTATTTGAGAGAAAATAAGTTTTTTTACAAAATGAAAATTGCAATATTATTATTGTTAAACATTTTTAGTGTTTTTATAGAGGTGGTTTATTGTGTACCCAGGTTGTTGAAAATGAAAATAGCTTGTTAGTTTAGAAAGATCCTAAATTTTATTATTTAATCAAAATAAATCGTGTATAATATGTTTGCATTACCTAGAGAAGTGTTGTAGTTTTATTTTGATGCAAAGAAGTGCTTGAAATTGGTGAAGTTGAATAAGTACTATGACCTTAAAAAAACCCGGTACATTGATGGCCACTCTCCCCTATATTATTTTACTAAATGGCAAATTCTTATAATTATTAATAAATCCACTTTTGTTAATACTCTCTTACATTGAATCAGTGGAATTTCACTGATTTAATAGCCAAAAGTAAGTCACTGATTCTCAGTGAAAATTTTACTGATTCATTTTAAGAGAGTATAATTATAATCAAATTTTAGGTTATTTAAATTTTATTTGTATGATAAATTTGATATGGAAAAAGAAGAGCGTTGCAGCTTACTTCAATATGTAAAACAATTTTTATGTATCATAAAAAATTAAAAGTGGACCTACAATTTTAAAGCAATGCTTCTTTTTTCATGTTCTTTTTTATTTATGAATGATGATTCACGAAAGTAAAGGACACAGCCAATATCTTTTCTACTAAATAAACGCGCAATTTCAATTTTTTTTCAACTTTTTCTTCATATTTTTTCAATAATGTCCCATCTGGGTGGTTTGAAGGTCGCCGGTAAAGTTTCAAAAGGGGCATCGAAACTTGGGATCAGATTAGAATCTTGTGGACTTGGAGAATTTATACCGCGACAGGTTAAAATAATTAGTCGTAAGAATACTTGAGACAGGTATAAGCGTCGCTTTCGTTCACGATGCGAGATGAAATCTAGAGCCGCAGCTCAATTAGAAAAAGCTGAACATGTTTTAGGTTCTAGATGTAATAAATAGAAGCATTAATTTAAAAATGATTAATAAACGGTTAAATTAGCTTGTTTTCAGTAATTAATTAGTAAAAAACCAAAGGGATTAAAGATTTTAATTGTTTTCAAAAACACATAATGGTAATTTATAGATATGTACATACAGATTTTAACATAAATGAGAAAAGATAAAAGTCGGTAATACAAGTAATTGAGGAATCGATGAGACAGGTGCAATGAAACCGACCCGATACGACACAACTGCCAACTGGTTAAATAAATTGCTCTTATAAAAAGGCATACCGTAATGCGCGATAGATATTTATTGTGTAAAAACAAACCAGAGTCAGAACACCTCGCGGCGAGTTCTGGATTCCATCGAGCTCTTTCAGATTAGAGTGATTCGTGTGAAATAAAGTGGAATGCATCGAGTGCATAAAAAATTTTATGGAAAAGAAATTGTAAATCAATAAAATTAAAAAGAAATTAATTAGTTTTAAGTTTGCTTATAAATGATTTTGAAATTCAGGATATTACATTTTACGTAAGCTTTGGGGTAATTTCTCATTTAGAAAATAATTATTAATAAACTACAAAAAACTCGTTAAAGTTAAAAAAGTAAAAATATTGGATTTAATTAGTTTTGAGAACTTTTGATTCGTATTCACCTGAGGCATTCCGAAATTTATTTTCAAACCAATTAATTTCTATCAGAAATTAAAAATCTATGTAACTCGACAAAAATTTTGTTCCAAATTATTGCGAATTAATCTGTTTTAAAGTTCCAATCCAATGCTAAATTTTAATCCTTTTGATACCCTATTATTTTATTTTGAAACAATCAATTCCAATTTTAACCAGATTTATTCGGATTTAAAACGGATTGATTCGGTATGATAAAAAGGGTACAAAAAGATTAAAATGTAGCATTGGATGTAAGCTTTGGATTAATTCGGAATGAATCGGAAATCTGAATCAGTGAGGATATAGCTACTAATTTCAATCAATAAGATTTTCACTGAACCAATCAGTAAAATTTCACTTATTCTCAGTAAACATCTCACTGATTGAAATCATGGGCTAACTCCTGACTGATTAAAATTAAAAATTTAGAGACACTTTTACGTATATCATTTTAAGTAATAGATTTATGTGCATTTGGCACAGAATACTTTAACCAATTACTAAAATGAATTATGCTTGAAAGTGAGAAATACATAATTTATTTAACAAAAACTAACATAAAACAAAATGATTAAAATCTACAAAGGTCCAGGTCCAATGCATCCACAAAAGGAACATAAGATAATGCATACAAATTTGGTGAAATTGAAAAGCTTAAATTTGCTCTACAGAAATGTTACGATGAATTATTAAATCTTTTGCAACTTAAAAAACCATCAACTTAAGCAATTTTTCTCAATATTGTCAAAGTATCCTGTTCCACCAAATACGGCAATGGTGACATACGTTCTGGTGCCTCGGAAAAAATTGTTGCAGCTTGACTGATATGTACAATGTTTTATCCCAGCATCCATAAAAACATATTACCTGATCTTGCGCCATTAGATTACCACTTTCTTCACTCTTTATAGAATTCTTAGCACGGCGTTACATTATACTTTATCATCAGAGTTATACATTGCATATTATATCTACACTGAGAAAAATGGATGTTTAGAATTAGATGTTTAAAACAAGATAGTAACGCCTAACCTCTAAATATTAAAGGTTAACATCTAAGATAATTAATTTTAACATCTAGGTATTAAAGTTTAATATCTAGATGTTAACCCTGAACATCTAGATAGCTGTCCCTATGTTAAGTGATAAATATGTTAAGCGTTAACATCCAGATGTTAAGGGCAAACATCCATTTTACTCAGTGTATACTTATATTTGACTCAGTTTTTCGCAATGAAAGAAAGTAATTTTTAGCATAAAAAAATTAATTTAACATTTTTGTCCTAAATTGAAGTGATGAATACAGAGAAAATTTAATTGTTAATATAGAACTAGGAATTTTGTTTTGTTGTTGTAACAAATTATTTGTTGTCTTAACAAATTTAGATTGTTGTAGTAATAAAACCATTTCAGATTTTGACATGACAACAAACCTAATTGTTGTTGATACAACAAAACAAATTCGTTATTACAACAATGCAGGTCTGTTAGTTCTATGTTAACGACTATTGCTTTTTCTCTGTTTAGTAAAAAACAAAAAATTTATATATAACTGTTTTAATTCATCTGCTTTCATCAGAACTATTTAGGATACGCGCTTTTTCTCTAAACTGCGACTTCATTTTTACGTGTCTTTTATGATACTCTGATTCGATTTACGGTGTATTTTGGTTTAGTGTTCCAAGCCGGGAGAGTCATTTTTAAATAACTATCAATTATTTGTTAAAATGGAATAAAATACTAATTCATTTAGTCAAATATTGAATTACTATAATGTAAAAATTCTACTATCTCAGATTTTGAAGGCAGAACTTATTGTTACCCAGAGGCAGTTAATTTAAATAAACTTGTAAAAAAATATTATATATGATTAAGAAACATAATCTCTATGTATATCTGAATAATTGAGAATGAGACGTCGTCGTTTCAGTAAGTGCAGAATTTTTCACTTATTCTAAATGCAATTTCACTTTACGTAATAAGTAAACAACTTCAGACAATAAATAAGTGGAATTTCACTTATTTAGATTCAGAGAGCATACTTAAAATATTCAATTTTGAAAGAAAATATAATTTTATTCTATACATAACTTACATCTGCTAGAAAGGAAAATCTCGATAGCCACATTCTGCAGGAGGTAAGATCGCGTAAAGATTGCACGAATTTCCGAAAAGTACCACTTGCCATGCAGGTGATCACAGTATTTTAGTATCTGAAACAAAAGAAAGAAACAAATATACATTTCTGAAAATTAAAAAATTATGCAATATAAAGGAAAAACACGGGAAGAAAAGAAATTTAGTATAAAAAAATAACTATTAAAAGATCCATTATTTGAATTTTTCTGATAATAAATACTTTAGTACTTATACAATTATTTATACGCAGTGTTCAATATTCGTCTTACTTTGACAGCAGTTACACGGAGAAAAAAAATTAGCAGCCAAAGCTAAGACTTAGCTACCTTAGCTAACTTTAATTGCTATTATATGGATAGCTAATTTTTTAGCTAACACAACTATTAATTAGCTCTTACAGCTAATTTTGTTTGCTGAAACAGCTAAATATTAGCTATCTATATAGTAGCTAACTCATTTTTCTCAGTGTACTACTGTCACAGAAAATGTTGTTAACTTGCAATCTTTTAAATATATGTGCTGCGTATTACAATTATTGTTGCACTTTGAATTAAACATGTTTCTTAAGATAGTTCTCTTCAAAAACTTTTTTTCTTAAAATTTCTCTAATTCAAGTATCATATAATAAAACATTCAACGAATACAATATTTTTTTAAGAGGTGCTAGCATAACATGTGAGAATGTATTAGGAGACAGGCTTCGCGAAATAAGTTTTTGTTAACAAAACATATATAGATTTTTTTTCGCTCGATTTCATTCTTTGGTTAGAAACTTGATTTTTATTATTCATTTTACTTGCATGTGAGTACAACCTAAAAGAAATTATTCAATACTCAAGTTTATCGGGCGCTTATTATTGAAATGTCACAAAGTGAAAAGTATTACTTATTCCATTCCTGCATTTGTTGTTTCAGTAGTGTGAAGTAAAAGCATTAATTCGTTGGTTGATTTTAAAACACAAATCGTGTCTTATAAAATAAAAATAATTAGAATTATCTTAACCTTACATGAGATTTTATAGAAAAATTAGACTACAGATATGGACATACAAAAAACGATTTTTTTTTAAACATTGTCCTTAATGGACAAATCAGACTCGTATATAATTAAAGTGATTCAAAAAACGCGAATTTTTGAAAATTGCTTACGCTTATTGTTAGATCGGTGCCAATGACAGAAAAAGGGAACACTTATTTTTTCCTTTTTTGATCACACAACATTAAAGGGTGCCGCAGACAACCCCTATTTTCCCATTAAAAAGTACATAGGAAAATACATTTAAAAAAATGAAAAAAGAAAGAATGAACATTTTAATGTTAAAGGCTCATAAGTATAGAAAACTTTTAAAAGTGTTTAAACTTCAAGAAACTACAAAGAATTGTTAATTTTTTTAAAATTAACCTCCTTCCAATTAATCGCCCTTTCCCCTTCCCTTTTAGAGGCACCGTGGAAGGGGCTTAATTATAAAAAAAAATAATAATTTTTTGTATAGTTTTATCAAGTTTGAACATTTTTCAAAGTTTCCTACAGTTCTGAGCCTTTCAGCTTAAAATTGTCATTGTTTTTTTTCACTTTTTAAAAAATTATACGGTTTTCCCATATGTATTTCTAATAGGAAAATAGGGAGTGTCTGCGGCAAAAAATACGTGTTTACTTCTTTCATTAACACCGATCTAGCGATGAGCGTCAACAATTTTCGAAAATTCACCTTTTTTTAATCACCCTGGTATATCACTGTAAAAACAGGTGTTTTATTTTAAGACATAAGACATTTAGAAAGCATCTTACAGTAAATTCAAGTTATTTCATTGGTTAATAATTTGTTAAGACGCTCTCTCATTGGTTGGAATTAAGACGCCCAAAAATGTTTTAAAAATGACCACATGAATGTCTAAAAATAAGACACCTGTTTTTGCAGTGATATGGTATTTTTAAACCTACTCTCTAAATTTAAATAAGTGAAAATCCACTTATTAGATGTCAAAAGTCTTCCACTCTTTCAAAAAGTGTATATGCACTTATAATAAGTGAAAATTTCACTTATCATAAGTGCATATACACTTATTGTAAGTGCATATGCACTTTTTGAAAGAGTGGAAGACTTTTGACATCTTATAAGTGAATTTTCACTTATTCAATTTTAGAGAGTAAAGGAATGAACGAATGGTACCATTTATGTACTGAAAGTAGCATCATCAGCCAAAGATGAAGAAAACGAAAGCCTGAATCGGTGCCTGGTTTAGGCACAACCTTTTGGCCCTTGCTTCTGGAATTATACAGCTCATGAGGATACCTTTATTTATTGTCGAAAAAGGACATAAAGTTATCCTGTATGCACTCAAGTGTGATATAGTGATATAGTGAGCACGAGGGCAGATTGCAAGATGGCCGACATGGTGGGAGGAGCCTCCTGCCGTGTCCAGAATCGATCCCAGGACTCTCCGGACTTGCGCTGCACTCATTGCCGAGGAGAGAAAGGAGTTTAGATAAGAGGAGAAACACAGAGAGTGAGTGCTGCTCAAGGAAAATTAAGAAGGAGAAGAAGCGACAGAGCAAGTTGCAAAGTAAATTTTAATTTACCAGCCTGTCCTTAAAACAAGGCTTTCGATTTCGGCCCTTTTAATTAGAATTCATTAAAAGTAATCGCGGCGTTGTTATGTCGAGCAAATAAAATTATCCTCTGTAATTTCTTTATCTTTTGATTAATGTCACTAAATTTCATCCCGTAATACTGATGACAAAACAGATACTTATAAAAAATTATTTAAACATAGGTACTTGATATGCATATAAAAACCATGAAACAAACATCTTCAATTGTTATTAGGGGAGGTGGGGGCAAGACGGGGTACCTAAGGTTTGATGCTCAATACACTGCAAAAACATGGTGTCCTAAATTGTCCAAAAATGTCTTAAATTAAGATACTTTTGGTGTCTAAGACACGAAAAATGTCTTATTTTAAGACATTTTTGAACATTTTAAGACACCTGTTTTTGCAGTGTAAAAATAAAATTATCGATTCAAAAATATATTATTTTTTTATAATAATAATCTTTGGTAATCAGTCCTCAATGACTAAGTCTTATTTGGAACATTTGTTACTTAATTAAATATAAAATTAAGAATGAGTAAAAAAATCCAAATCTTCCATTTTACCAAACGTGGGGCCAAGATGGGGTAGTATAAAAATTAATCTATTTTTGCCTACAAATTTTGCAAGTACCTTTATTGATCTTATAAAATAAACTAAAAAACCAGTTTAATGCGTAATTTTAATTCTCTCATGTAAAATTAAATTACAAAACTAACCTCAAAAAACAATAACTTTTATAACAGAAGAAAACAAGTGGTTACCTTCTCTTGTATTTGAAATATATTATTTACGTAACAAAACGTTAAAAATAATGTGGAAAATCACCAAAAACATTTTTTTTCATAAAATCAAAAAATGATTGGTTTTCAATACCTTATCCTGCTCTCTCTTCCTATACCCCGTCTTGCCCCCACCACCCCTCTTAAGTTTTCGTATATTTTTTCTAAACTGAATAATTTGTTCGCTTTTTTAATTAACCAGTCTTATTTGTCCGAAATCTCTTTACTTATAGTTCTTGTTTAACACATAATTCTTGTTTAAAAATGTTAATTATTAAATTATAAAAAAAACTTTTACCCAGAAAATAAACGTTTATTAATTAAAATCGTATATCGATTTTTTATTTATTTTTACATACCTATACTATTTTGTTTAAGAGATTTTACTATTTACAATTTTATTTAACGTTTTCAAATTGAACAAAATTCTAAATGCAGTTTAAGAAATTTTAAGCTTTAGAAAAACCACACTCAGAAAATATTTGTTTGTGACAACCAAACTTCAGTTAAAGAAACAAATTTTGGTTGGAACAACCAAATTTTGGTTAGATCAACAAAATTATTCGATTGTTTCAACCAAAATTTAGTTGTTTCAACCAAAATTTGTTTCTTTAACTGAAGTTTGGTTGTCACAAACAAATTTTTTTCTGAGTGCATTCGAATGCTAAGTTATTTTAAACTTTAAACTAAGTTATTTCGCACCGTGTTAAAATCTCTCTAGTGAAAAGTGGCATAACTCTTGCGAAAAGTATCATATTAAAAAAACCTAAAAAAATTATATAGAATATATTCCACAATATCCTACTTAATATCTCTGAAACTTCTTTGAAGACAATGTCTTTGTGTACATTTTTATGAAAAAAAGTTGCGCATATTTGCGCCCCTTTCTGTAATCCCCCTCTCTTTTTAAAAACTCTTATAACTTTATATTTTCTCGAAATTTACAATGGATGTATAAATTTCATTTAACTAAAAATGATATTTTTTATAATTTAAAGTATTATTATTCTATTCTTTTCTCTTAATTAAGAATTGTTAAACAAGTTGCATTTGTTTAAACAATAAGTTTTCTTTTAAAAATGAGAAAAGGACAGTTTTGTCAGACTATAATATGAAAAATTTATTTATTTCCGCAGTTATACGCTATTCTTTTTATATAAAATGCTCCAGTTTTATTTTTGAAATAATTAATTAAGGTTTTATTATAAAATAGTTCTAAATTTAGGATCTGCTGAGAAGCAAGTCAAGATGTCGAGAAAAAATATTTTTAATTTTCTCATTTTGTAATTGTTTAGTTATATAACAATCAATATTTTGTAAAATAACTTTTAATTCTTATCGCATATTAATACCATTCGAAGAGTAATTAGCTATTAATTTGACAACTAAGTTTGATATTTTAATTTTCGAAAATAGATTTTTAATTCTTTACAATGAATCCCAAAAACCCTTATATACCTACTTTAATAAATATAGAAAAAATTTAATCTAAAATCGCCATTTTAAATATTGAGAATTTGACTTCAGATTCGTTATCAGCGACCCCAAAGTTGCTCATAAACCAAGCCTTCTAAAAAAAATCTTTAATTGTGTTCGGCATATTGGATTCGTAATTTTAAATTTTGAAAACTTTACTTCAAATTCATTATCAGCAACCCAAAAAATCATTATAAAATTATAAACCTAATTTTATAAAAATTGAAAAAAATGTTAATTTATGTCACCTATATTGGATCCACCATTTTGAATTTGGAAATATTTACTTTAGATTCGTAATTTCAGAAACTTTTATGAAACAAATTTTATCAAAATTGAAAAAAAATGTAATGTCCGCCATATTGGATCTGCCATTTTTAATTGGAAAATTCTGACTTTAGATTCGTTATCAGCGACCCCAAAACCCTTATAAACCAAGTTTTATAAAAATCGACAAGAATTTTTAATTTATGTCCACCATAATGGATCCGCCATTTTGATTTTTGAAAATTTGACTTCAGTTTCGTCATCAGTGACCCAAAAAATCTTAATATATTCACTTTTGTGCTTCTTGAATGCATTTTGAGGTTTTGGCCAGGATTTAGGAGTTCTAGCTTACTGTGGTACGTGATAAAAAAAGTCTTTTGTCTCCCTGCTCTTTCTGAAAAATGTTTAATGATAAAGGTTCCGAATTTTCCGAGGTTTTTTTTAAAGCGAATTACTGGACTATTATATAGTTAGTATTGTTTGAAGTAACTTTTTTCATTGACGGAGCCATAGATCGAGGAATAGATCGTACAAAATCATATTTTCTGCATAGGTTTGAAAAAAATTATTCATTTTACATAATGAAGTAACGGAAGAGTAAAAGGGATGTGGTCATCTAGTACTGACATCAGCATAAGTAGCGCGGGTAGGTTGAGTTTCTTTCAAGTCAAATGTGTCATTGACGAAATCAGAAAACACGAAGAACATAACAACAATATCAGAATGATGATATGTTTCAGCAAGCTGCACGTCAAAACCTAATTACTCAACACTAATGTAGTAATAAGCCGCTTTAGATCCCTAGAGACCCTAAACATCCCAGAGCTGCGTCGAGACTGGATTTGGCCCTCGCTTGTCGAAAATACTGTTTCGTATTCATCTGGCAGGAAGTCGATTTTTCTCTTTTCTTAAAAAGAACCCACATAAATTTACAAGTTTTGCCTTTAACAAGATTTTTTAAAATCTATATTTACAATATGTAGATAAAAAAACTCTACTACATATGTACACTATTAGTATCTAAAATCATATACACATCGCTGTACTTTTTATTTGTAGAATGTGAAAAAACAGAATCTAGTAGTTTTGTTCCACTTGACATTTCAAAATTTTCTTTTATTCTCAAAACATGAACTAGTTGGTTTATTTATATGCTTTTTAGCATATAAATTACTCTGACTCAAATTGAACTAGAACGGTTCATTTTTACGAATTTCAAATTAAGGCTTATATTAACAACTTACAATACAGAAAATAATTGTAAACCGAAGGCAAAAAAAACAACTGAAAAAATCTATTTCAGATAACTTGAGGAACAAATTTTTAGGTTAAAAAAATGTCTCAAATTTTTAACTTGTTGGATGTATCTAAATTTAGCCAATGTCATTATTTGCATCAAGTGTTGAAAATGTTTTTCAAGGTGTCATCCAATTTCTAAAGAGATGGTGTGCAGTGGCGGGCTATACACTTTACTCGGAAAGAGCAATCAAGACCACACGCAGAGTGTTGCGGCTCAACAATGTTTCAGAGTAGAGTAGTATAGAGCTAAATAGAGTAGGGTATGTGAATCGTCGAGTGTCAAGTGGGACAATATTACATCTCCCTGTGCGGTGTTCATCTTGCTGCCTACAAATATACACGACACTGACAATAAGCAGTGAGCATGAGCATGAGCACGCAGCAGCACACACCTAAAATCTATAGATGCATCCCAAGTTACAATCGGCACCCGGGGGTGAGCAACAATAGCTTATGCGATGTAACAACATGTGTCGCGTTCGCAAGCCCCCTTATACTCGAGAATGGAATAGAATGGGGATACCACTTAGCAGTCTACCCTCCTGTATACTACATAATAGTAGGTATACCGGTTCGGAGCGATGCGGTTCTCCTTATATTTACAAAGTACATACATGTATGTGCACAACAAACAGATTAAACGACCGGACAATAATGAACCCAGACCAGCTTCCAACCTTGTATTATATTAATCTTAATCCCTCTCCTACGTAAAATGGCATGATCGATTATTATTATTACTGTTTCTCAGTAACCGGTACAATTTATCAATTTTTCAGGGACCTCTTCTAATCTAATTAGAATGAAACTGTTGGAAATACAATGATAGTATTACACTCGAACCTGGTTAAGTGAAACCTCTATAACTTAGAATATTTTTGTGGTCCCGTCATTTTTGCATGTATTTACCTATGTAACTGGAAAAATCCAATGACCTCTTTAACTGAGAATCATGTTTTACAATCTACACTGCAAAAACAGGTGTCTTATTTTTAGACATTTATGTGGTCATTTTTCAGACATTTTTGGGCGTCTTAATTTCATCCAATGAGTGAGTGTCTTCAAAAATTATTAACCAATGAAATAACTTGAAATTACTGTAAGATGCTTTCTAAATGTCTTATGTCTTAAAATATGTCACCAGTAAGACACCTGTTTTTACAGTGTAATGCAAAATTTACCTCTGTACCTGAGACACGTCCATCGAAAACCTCTGTAACTGAGAATTATGTCGAGAGATGTATCTTATGTATTTTGATGCCCTGATCCGTATCCGTCATCAGATAATTGTCACATTGCATTAACGTTAATACTTAACCTATAGGGCCAATAGAAAGCTTAAAGAACGACCTTTAAAACGCTTTTTTAAAAATGTTTCTACGATGAATTTTAACGAAGAAATGATATGTTCTACATAAAATAATTATTTTTTATAATTAATTGTTGACGCGTTTTTAACATTACAGTTTTCTTAAAAGTATCAAATTGATTAAAAAAAGTATCAAATCGATAGCAGATAGCGTATCAAATTTGTTTTTGATACCAATAATGGGATCAAAACGTTGCAAAATGATACTTTGAAAAAACTGTAATTTAAAAAAAGTCATATGTTAAGTAAAACCTCATATCTTCGTTAAAAATCATTGTAGAACAATTTTTAAAGAAGCCTTTTAAAGGTCATAATTAAAGCTTTCTATTAGCCCTAGGCATGTATTAACGTTAAGTCGGGTTCAGATTTTAATAAACAAAAAGTACCATTTTATTGATTTTGAGGTTAGAATCAAAACTTGATGTGATGGGCCAATTATAATGACGGAGTAGGATTCAGCGCATCAAAATACATAGGAAAATATGGGTCTCATACCCAGATCAGGGAACTTTATTTTTTTGTGTGGCTGTGCAATTTGTTACAAAAACTATGTTTCAATAAAAATAAGATAATATAGATACTATAATAATACTTGAGTACTATTTTGTGTCAGCAGTTATTCGTTAATTGTACAAGTACAGCCCTGTGGTAAACGCATAAAGTTGTACGGTTCCTTATAGCCCAAACTGAAGTTGTAAAAATTATTAAGTCCTCAAGTTCACCATTGATTTTATTTAATAGTCTCAATTTAGTACTTGTTTTAGCTAGGTACTGTCTTTTAACTCAAACGTGTTTTATTTCTATGCAATTCTATTGGTCCTAACAAAATTTTTAGTTCCATTTAAAGACTTATAAAATTTAGCATTAAATAAAACAATATTAGCTTGTTTTTGAAAAATTTAGAAATTCCATCAGTTTTAAAATTGTATAAATTATTATCTGTATGGTTTATAGCGCAGTCAATTAAAAAAAAACGAAGGATTAATAATAATGATATTCACTACTTTATAAATGATCCGCTTTTCCCTTACTCAATACGTGTCATATCTAATAAAGAATATACAGTATAATAAGCAATAAATGCTGAGGCACGCATCAGTTCTTATCTCATTTTGGCAGTGTTTACTTACATTTCTGCTATCAGTTTAACAAATTTTAAGTCATATATGAGCCATTGTACTCGAATACTATATTGGGGTGATAAAAAAAATCATAAATCATTTTTAAAAAAGTGTCAACATTTTGAATTTTTAAACATTTGAAGGATGAAAGAAAGAAAAACTCTTCATCAAGTCAAAATTCAATGATGTAACTACAAGGTTAAAGGTGTCATAGTTTAAGCAATTTTCATCAAATTTTATTCAATCTAGGGTCGCATTTAAAGCCAAATTGACTACGTTGTCGATGTACGTTGAGAAAAAATATAATTTAAATATGATAAGAGATATAAATTTGTCTCACAGTTGAAAAATCAAATTTTTTGATGGTTTTTGGTCCATATCTAAATGAATTTTAGTGATAATGAAAAAAATCTTATACAGTTTTAAAGGGTTGATTATAAGGTTTAAAATTTAAAAAAAACTTTTTAATTCGGCTAAAAAATGGCTATGTTTCAAGGTATGATATACGTGATTTTTATTATCTACAATTTCCACTAGGTCCGATTTGAAGTTTTTTTGCTTGTTCAAATTTTGTAAGACAGTGTTATTATTATTATATTATAATATATACAGGTAAAGTAGTAAATGTAATACAATAATACAAACACCTATTATATTTATTCTATTAAAAATGTTAAATCTACAATTTTTAAAATAACTTAAAATTGATAAATAGTTCATGTGTTTGTAATAATAGATTTGTTTTACAATTTGAAAGCGCTACTTAAGTCCAAAGTATACTTAAATGTATCATAAAAACTTAAGATGTGAAATGAAAGACTCTCTAAAGTGATCTCGTTTGTGAAAAAAGTGTCGTTTTAAAATAAAGCTTCATCACCGGAAATAATAGGAATCCCAAGCATAACGGGCGGGTGTTTTGTGAGTGCCGCAAAAAAGAATTATAGCACCAAGCTGCTGACGATGGCGATGTATAGTTGAGATGAATAAACGCACTTAGGAATCTATCTGCGTAGAAGCGGCGCCTAATGTTGAAAACATTCATTTTGACTCACCGATCGTCTCGCAGGCGATGGCGATGTGAGTTATGTGGGCCACGTGCGTGTTCTCATACCTTTATTACCAAGTCTCGCACGAGAGATAAGCTACTCGTCGTTCTGATGCGGCATCCGTCTCAACACAAAGGTTCCAGACGGAGAGACGCCAATGCGCCTCCGGGTGTCATTAAATTTACCATCAAGTCCCTTGATAGATATAGAAAGACAAAACAACATAACTTCAAAGCGAGTCAACTGATGTCGCTCAAACTTTCACTCATCTTGCATCTTGAAACAATTATGCTTACGTAAAACAGATTATGGTTACATATGTGAAAATAATCAGCAGCGATTTAACTTCGTCTCGAGTCATTTTAAGTAATGTACGACAACTTTCAAATGTTCCATTAAATCACATATTCACACCTCAAAGTAAATAAATTAATATTGCAATTTATTTGGCAGTGGTTCTTTACTTTTAAGTTTCTATTAAATATCAAACTATTAATTTTATATAGTGGCACCAAACACAATTTATTAAATTTGAATTGATTAAAATTTAAAAATTAACTCATTTCATTCGGTAAATGACATTTCACTCTTCTAATCAGTCAAATTTAATTGAAAATGTCCATTTGTTATGTTTAAAAAACAACTTAAAATCATATTTGAACTGCGATATTTCAATTTGTTGTAAAAATTGATTTATAAGCTCATTTTTGGCATTGGACAGAAGATAAAATAGAATCAAAATCGAATTTTAAGACCAAAATATCTTATTCTCAGTCAAAATGTCCAAATTTAACTGATTAAGATAGCCAGTGAATATGCTGCACATAATAATAAATTAGTCTTTCTGTTAAAGCAAAAGATATAATATATTTGCGTGTAAGAAATGAACGAATAAACGTATGTACATGTACATATTGTAGAATAAATTCTTAGAGATATGTATAAGTCTTCCAACGGCGCGGCGTTCGACCCGTTACGACCGAAGCACAGAAGCTGATCCCTGGATTAGTTGGGATTACTTGAGGATATGTTCATTCGACCTGATTTATAAAGTTGAATCGTTAAATTTTGTTCTGCAGATGTAATACTGAATCAAGTTGCGCTTCATTGCACGTATTTTATAGTTCCCCTTTTTGTTCAAAGATTATATCAGATCAAGAACATTCCTCTATAAACTAATATCATTCTATTCCAAAAATATCAAGAAGAAAAATTTATTATATGTAAATTTGATTGTTACATGTCCGTTAGGCATATTTTAAATTTCGCAGATTATATTGAGATTAAGATCAAAATAATGTATGTGAAGTTTTAGAAGCGCAGGTATGTACAAGAGAGAGAAGATATTTATATGTTGTATATGTATATGAAACACATACAAGTAGGCATTTGTAAAAGCGATTTTAATGCAAAAGATTCTTCTTCTTTCTTTAACGAATCCCTGCTGAGTTGATGAGAACTCTATTCTTTTTTTTCTTCTTAAATGCAACACCAGCGAAAACACAGGTCGCAAAAGAGACACTGATCTTATCGAATCGGTTCTAATAGCGGATTCAGTAATTTTTCGAAATTCCGAAATTTAACAAAAGTTAGCAACAGTTGTATTTAATTATAATTTAAATTCTATGAATATTTAATTAATTATTTGAAAATTAATTATTAATAATTATTTATTACAGTTTCTTTAGTCCTTAATTTTTTGAATTCCTGGTCCTAGATTATTAGAGGCAACCGGATTTTACTACTAAAATTTCTTTATTTACATTAGAACTAAACTTTTTTTCTGGATAATGTAAAGACGTCAATGAAATTAATTTAATTTCGCTTATTGTCCTTACCCCAAAGAGATAAATTTTGCTCCAGTCTCCCCTAATTATTTTGTGATTATATGAGTACGTATTTTTGAAAATAAGAAATGGTTTTTTTTTATATAGGAATTATTTATAAATCAGAGAAGGGGTCTTACTGGTATTATAGAAGGAATTATGTAGCGGGTGTACAAATAATTCGGGGGATAAACGAATTAAGTCGAAATGGGATGATGAAAGGCACATTTAGGATGAGGATTGAGGAAAGAAAACTCGGCCCTTGAGTTGGCGCCATTCGAAGGCTGATGTAGCAGCAGAGCGTTTTGACCCCTCGAAGCAGAGCATGACGCGTGCTTTGCTCATGAATCAAGTCGCATTAGAGAACGAAGAGACTGGGGTAGGTACCAATCTTCCACTTCAACTTTGAGTAGATTGGATTCTCCAGCTTTATTCAATTATCCGTGAATGAGAGCAGTCCGCGGTTCATCTGACGTGCCTTGCAAAAATTTCGAGTAGATGAAATCGTCGTTATAATACAATTACTTGAAATAACTTTAATGACACGAAATCAAAAACTAATGAAAACTTGCATCTAGTATCGCTCTAATGAAATCTAGATAGATGGAATGAAAACCAGATTGAAATTTTTTTTATTAACAATAATGTTTAAAAATTACACAATTTTTATTTACGTTTACTCATTCAAACCTGGAAAAACATAAACTCAGTGAAGATGAATGGAGTTTATTAGATACAGTCAAGAAATGTCTCAGTTATTTCAAGCAAGTTTCGAAAATCGTATTGTCTGAGCAGGAATGTACTTTACCTTCTTTTGTTGGAGCATTCAATATGCTTCTGGATAATATTGAACAAATGATTTTTGAATTGGATGAAGAAGAAGATAGAAATGAAAACGATGAAAAATTATTACTAGCAATTCAAGCAGGTCGTGATAAAATTCTGAAACATTATCACAAATGCAATTGAATTTATTGCACATCCTTGATTTTAGATCCAAAGCATAAAGTATCAGGCTTTGATTCAGCTTCGTGGAGAAAAGAGTTGAAGTCTGAATTAGTGAAGAGATTCGAAGAGTTATACCGTAGAGATTATTATAAAAAAGGAGATTCAGAAACAAGTACAAAAACGATTTATGGTAGTCTGAGAATCGCGAAGATTCTTTCGATATTAAGTCTATCTACAATTAAAGAAGAGATTTCTGCGAAAGTTTGGCGTCAATAACTAGATAAGTATTTCAAATCACCGAGGGAGGCAGAAGGTATGAAAATTTTAGAATGTTGGAAAAAAATAAAAACCTGATGTATCCAATTCTTGCAAACTTTGCTAGGTTACACTTATACAGCCTTCATTAGTTGCTGCTGAGAGATTATTCTCTGAATGTAACCAAGTAATGTCGAATAGAAGAACTTTTATGAACAGCGACATTTTCAAAGCATAAGTTTTGTTTCATATTTGGATGAAATGTAAACTTCGATAAGATATTTGTGAAATTTGATAGCCGTTATTATAAATCGTTTGTTTTGAGTCATACATAATGTCCTTAAATATTTACTAATTCACGTTAAACGTATGTCATATTCTAAATAAAACAGTTCTTTAAAAGATCAATATCTTTTTCACACCATACTTTTTCTCAATCTTAAATCATTGAGAACAACACTACTTTCTCATTAAAGTCGATGTCGATAATATTGAAAATCTCGAAAGTCATTTATCGATATTGTACCGAAATTTCTTTTAAAATATGGTCTTGATATAGTCTTGAATTTCAAGCAGGGTTGCCAGATCCCAACTAGATTTAGGGGTTGTTTGAACCTTTAGTAGTAATTCTAGGAGGACAAATTCTTTAGTAGAAAAATTTAGTAATTTTTTTTTAAAGGGTTTTTTAGTGGTTTTTGTTTAACATATGCAAATTTTTAAAATAGCTTGTTTTACAGTATAGCAAAATGAAGTTATACGTAGCAGAGGAAAACATCTAATCATTAAGTGTCACTTGGTGTCATTAAGACTTAAAGGCACAGTAGCCAATGAAATTGAACTAGTGATAATCATTTAGGTGTGCCATTGGTTAGCGCATCTGTCATCGGCTCATGGTTCGTCACATTCTATTCTATGCAATCGTCCAGACTTCAGCTTCACTCTAATGGGCAATGGGCTCAAGTCAAGTTCTATTGGCTTGGGCCAATCAAAAATCACGTTCAATATGATTATATTGGACTCGTATTTTTCTTAGCCAATCATGCAAACTTATCATGCTACAGTAAAAGGAGTAACACTTATAGTATAGGTTATATCTTTTTATCATATATTTACTATTCGTAGTGAATTTTTAGTTCACAAACTGTTTATATGGAATATTTCCACAATCATCTAAATAATTTAGATTAATTTAAAAAGAAATATAATTATTTTTTACGTGCCTTTTAAAAAGTCTAAAATAAAGACCAAAGATAAATATGTTCAAGGATATAAAATAAGTTGAGAGACTGAACCTGAATTTAAAGGTTAGTTAACAATTTTCAGCTAACTGATAGTTTATAACGTTTATAAGTAACTATTCTGAAAATTACTGTTGATTAATTAGTAGAAATTTAATTATGCAATGAACACAATTTTTGCTAAGAAATTTCAATTAGCCTTTTTTGATATATCAGCTTCAGCTTTATTATAGTTTCAAACTTAAAACTTCAAGCATTGAATAAGACGTTTTTCACTGTCTCACGTTAAACTAATATATATGCTAATATAGGGATAGCGTTAACATGTTTTCTGTAGCAACAAATTATTTATTTTTATAAATATATTGCTTGAAATTTTCACTATGCATTTCCAGAAGAGTCATACTTATATTTACTATGAATCATTCTAAAAAATAATTATTTGAATCCAGATTTAGTTACGGTCAGTTTTTAAATGAATCTATATAACATTGTCAATATTTTTTTATTTTAAACATTATTTTAGCAGGGCCGCCAAATTTGACACTTACGTGCAAATCGCCTACATAGAAAGAATCAATTTTTATAATTCTCCGATTCCATGAAAATGAAACATTTGAAAAATATTATGATAAATTCACATGTATAACTGAATTTATTGATTTCTCCGAGTTAGTCAAAAATTTAAAAGAAAAGATTAAAAAATCACTTTTTTTTAACATTTTTACAGACAATGCTATCTTCATCAGAACTGTAAATTTTTTTTAAAAATGGATAAGATACTTTACAAAGAAATACATTAATAAAATTTACAATATGAAAAAAATAGTTTTAAGTTACATTATAAAAAGTTTTTTTTTTAAATTTAAATAGAAAAAGTCATAAATATAAAATTGTTAAAATTATTTTATACTTGAAAGAGTCAAGACGTCAAAAATACAGTGTCTGAAAATAACTGAATTTGAACTGGCGCGTACAAACTTTTTGTTGTCGTTGACCCAACTCTAAAAAGTAGATTTTGTTGTTTCTCCAAATTTATTTGCGATGTTCAGGAAGAAATCAAATTGAGTACTTTCATTAACGTTTTTTGTTTGAGACCCCGCGAACAAATGGTCAGTATGGGCAAAATCTAAAATAGTATGGGGCAAGACACGAACTAACTTTCATCAAACTTGACCAGACAATGGGACAAGTATGGGATCATGCCGAATCCCACACTACTAGTATGGCATCGATTTTTCAATTTAAACAATATCATAAAGAATAATTATGGCAATATGGAAAATTACCAAAAATGAATTATCCATTTGCTATACTAGCAGCATGGGAAATATGAAGTATGGTAACTATATGCTTATGGACCACACACCATTCCTGTTATAATGACAAAATTACAGCAACTACATAAATCATTCATACAGTCAATGATGATACTTTTAATATAGAAAATTGAAACAAATTGGGTATAGTCCGCAGCACATACTTTTACAAGTTTCCCATAGTTTGAATATGGAAAATTGTCAAAAAAGTTTAAAAATAAACACCTACTTGTAGTACGGATATGGTTGATATCCAATACTTCTAGAATGGTCAATTAAAAAGTTTAGTTATATTACATACCTAACATTCACTTATCTATGAGCCATACTTGCAAAGAGGAAAACTTAGAAGTACGAAGGTTATCAGTATACCATTCTCGCAGTATAAAAAATTAACAAGAATGGATTATCCATGAGCCATACTTGCAATATGGGAAATTTAGAAGTATGGTAAATATCCATGTCCCATACTTGAAATATGGGATATTAACAAGCATGGAAATTATCCTTATCCCATACTTTAAGTATGGGAAACCAAAATAGTACGACTATTATCAATATGCCATTCTCGCAGTATGGGAAATTAACAAGAATGGATTATTCATGTCCCATACTTGCAACATAGGAAGTTTATTTCTGTTTCCCATACTTAAAGTATGGGATCAGGATAATTTCTATGCTTGTTAATATCGCATATTTCAAGTATGGGACATGGATAATTGCATGCTTGTAAATATCCCATATTTTAAGTGTAGGATATAGATATTTACAATACTTCTAAACTTCCCATGTTGCAAGTATGGGACATAAATAATCCATTGTTGTTAATTTCCCATACTGCAAAACTGAGATATTGATAATAGCCGTACTACTTCGGTTTCTCATACTTAAAGTATGGGATAGGGATAATTTCCCTGCTTGTTAATATCCCATATTTCAAGTATGGGACATGGATAATTGCCATGCTTGTAAATATCCCATATTTTAAGTGTAGGATATAGATATTTACAATACTTCTAAACTTCCCATGTTGCAAGTATGGGACATGAATAATCCATTCTTGTTAATTTCCTATACTGCAAAACTGAGATATTGATAATAGCCGTACTACTTCGGTTTCTCATACTTAAAGTATTTGATAGGGATAATTTCCTTGCTTCTTAATATCCCATATTTCAAGTATGGGACATGGATAATTGACACGCTTGTTAAAATCTCATATTTTAAGTATAGGATATAGATATTTACAATACTTTTAAATTTCCCATATTGCAGGTATGGGACATAAATAATCCATTCTTGTTAATTTCCCATACTGCGAGAATGGCATATTGATAATAGTCGTACTATTTTGGTTTCCCATACTTAAAGTATGGGATAAGGATAATTTCCATGCTTGTTAATATCCCATATTTCAAGTATGGGACATGGATAATTGCCATGCTTGTAAATATCCCATATTTTAAGTGTAGGATATAGATATTTACAATACTTCTAAACTTCCCATGTTGCAAGTATGGGACATGAATAATCCATTCTTGTTAATTTCCCATACTCAAAACTGAGATATTGATAATAGCCGTACTACTTCGGTTTCTCATACTTAAAGTATGGGATAGGGATAATTTCCTTGCTTCTTAATATCCCATATTTCAAGTATGGGACATGGATAATTGACACGCTTGTTAAAATCTCATATTTTAAGTATAGGATATAGATATTTACAATACTTTTAAATTTCCCATATTGCAGGTATGAGACATAAATAATCCATTCTTGTTAATTTCCCATACTGCGAGAATGGCATATTGATAATAGTCGTACTATTTTGGTTTCCCATACTTAAAGTATGGGATAAGGATAATTTCCATGCTTGTTAATATCCCATATTTCAAGTATGGGACATGGATATTTACCATACTTCTAAGTTTCCCATATTGCAAGTATGGCTCATGGATAATCCATTCTTGTTAATTTTTTATACTGCGAGAATGGTATACTGATAACCTTCGTACTT
Source organism: Ganaspis brasiliensis (assembly GCA_037103525.1). NCBI lineage: Eukaryota > Metazoa > Arthropoda > Insecta > Hymenoptera > Figitidae > Ganaspis > Ganaspis brasiliensis. Next base: position 3,776,618 of record JAZKLR010000181.1, on the reverse strand, counting down.
CTAAGTTTCCCATACTTTACGTATGGGACATGGATAGTTACCATACTTCTAAGTTTTCCGCTTTGCAAGTATGGCTCATGGATAAGTGAATGTTAGGTATGTAATATAACTAAACTTTTTAATTGACCATTCTAGAAGTATTGGATATCAACCATATCCGTACTACAAGTAGGTGTTTATTTTTAAACTTTTTTGACAATTTTCCATATTCAAACTATGGGAAACTTGTAAAAGTATGTGCTGCGGACTATACCCAATTTGTTTCAATTTTCTATATTAAAAGTATCATCATTGACTGTATGAATGATTTATGTAGTTGCTGTAATTTTGTCATTATAACAGGAATGGTGTGTGGTCCATAAGCATATAGTTACCATACTTCATATTTCCCATGCTGCTAGTATAGCAAATGGATAATTCATTTTTGGTAATTTTCCATATTGCCATAATTATTCTTTATGATATTGTTTAAATTGAAAAATCGATGCCATACTAGTAGTGTGGGATTCGGCATGATCCCATACTTGTCCCATTGTCTGGTCAAGTTTGATGAAAGTCAGTTCGTGTCTTGCCCCATACTATTTTAGATTTTGCCCATACTGACCATTTGTTCGCGGGACCGTTGTAAATCCATGGTCCAATGTTTTAACAATATTTGTGCAGATGTGCCAGATTCATCAACGATGATTTTATTACGGTTGAGCCCTTTTAGGTCCTAGTTGTAACTGTGTGCATGTCTGTGTGAGCAATGACCACGGCTATGTACCTGGTCTTTCCAAATTTGTTAGTTGTCTAAGAACCTTTGTAGAGAGTACTGCGTTACTCTAAACTATTTTATTTCTAGACATTTTCTGAATAAATATATTAATTACAATTTGCTTGTTAATTCAATTATATTTACAACAGTTAACTATCACTTGGTGCTATTTCAGTTATTTGGCAGACACTGTATTGTTGACGTCTTGACTCTTTCAAGTATAAAAACCTTTACTTTTAAATTTTTGACTTACTCGGAGAAATCGATAAATTCAGTTATACATGTGAATTAATAACACCGAGTGATAGTTAACAAAAATTATTAAAAAAAGTATCTTAATTTAAGATATTTTTGTCGAATTTAAGACACCATGTTTTTGCAGTGTAACTGTCGATTAGAATAGATGAACAAAGTTTAAAATAGGTTTTATCTGAAATAAAACGTATTAAATCTCACGAGTCCTATATAGAGTACCTAAAAAAGTGAAGTTTTGAGTCATTTTTAACCATTTCGTATCTTTTGATGTTAAAAAAAATTATTTTTCAATCATGATATTAATAAACATGTTAACAAAGAATAGTTAAAACGCTTTAATGTCCGAGGTTTGGTTAAATTTTAAAAATTTCTAATGACACTTTCGGACAAGTCGGTTATTAAATATGTATTTTTATTAATCAGATAAAAACACTACAGTAGTCCGACGTTTCGAGAATAAACCATTCTCATATTCAAGGACAATATTTTTACAACAAGATAAATTAGATTACAAATCAAAAATGAGTCAAAAGTATGTCATTTTACAATAATTTTTTTAAAAAGAACTTTTTTCTTTTATGTCAAGAAAAATTAACATTTTAGAATTTTGTGTCTTCTATTCTAGTACTAAATATATATTTAAATCAGGTTTAAAGTTATTAAGTGGGGAAGCAGAATGTCCTTTTTAATTTTTATTTAATTATCCTTTAATTGTATGTGTATTTTTATTGTATGTTATGAATGTATTTTAATGTATTAATAATTAGTCGTCTATTGCTATTTTTTTTTAAATTTCATTTACTTTATTTTCAATATTATGATATTTATATATTTTTATACAAAAGGATAAAGGATCGACAATCTGGTTCCTCGGGTTTTTCCTCTCACCTTTCGGGATGATTAGCGGAAATTCCTCTTTTTTCCATTTATTAAATATTCTCAAAAACCATAAATTCAGTTATAAAGTAGAATGGACCCTTGAACCGAAAATAGCGTCGAAACATTTTAGGGATCCTTATCCTTAAAGTAACATATGTATGAATTGAAAGAAAGTACAATAAAATCATCTTTCTGGGGAAGATCGACACACGTCGAAACGGCAAGAGTTGACCCTGCAATAAAATGCAATTAGGCTTACGATTAGTCCTAGGGCCTCAACTTAGTGCGGGTGGCACCTTCCCCCCTATTATCATACCTGGTCCACGTGGACCACGACTAGAATTTTCGAGTTTAAAAGGCGTCATTCTATTTCTTTTCTCGACAAGTTGGAAACCCTAATTTCCATCTTTTCCAATTTTTTTCCACTTCCTAAAATTTTCCCAAATCTTCTTGGAGAGTGGGAACGAACGACGCGGGGTACCCGGAGTGTCGTCCATCATCAAAAAGTCAGTTCCTTTTCGGTCCCTGTTCGGGAAATTTGGAAGCTGGTACCTTCCTCGTTTTCAAATTCTTCCTTCGAGGTTCGACTTTAAAATTTCGCAGTCTTAATTGCTGAAAACGCGACTTTTTATAACTGTATAATTTCCTCAGGATAATTGATTTCAAGTTAGGAACAGGGGACCATTTTTCTTAAACATACCTTTTTAACAAATAATTTTCGTGAACTATTGTAACGTGTTTTCCAAAGTTCTTTTATAATTTGTCAATTGTAAATTCTTAAATAATCATTTTAACCGTGTTAATAAATAGAAGTTAAATTTTAAATTATCTGCTATTTCTTTTCCTTTCAAATTTTCCAAAATAACAATAAGGTGAATTTCAATTCTTTGAAAGTTAACAAGATCCCACAACATCTATTTTCTTAGCCGTTCGGGAAAATAGATAAAAAAATAAGTTTTATTATAGTATAATTTCACTGGTTTTATTTCATTAAATTAGTAGTTATATTTATTATTTATATTCTTGTTTTGCGTTATTTCTCATGACGTAACATAAGTGTATAGAATATTACAAGGTTTAATTTTAAAAGTTGATATGAGGGAAAAGAATAATTACATTTTTCGATAATTAATCGTATTTAATATTTCTTAAAAACGAATTATATTTATAATTCAAATATTGAATATCTTTTTTTTCATTTGTAGAATTGCCATGTAATTGAATTTGTATCATTTCAGAAATTAAGTGTTTTTGGCGGTTTTCTTCTGTCTAAAATTATGCTGTTATTCCAATCAAAGTCGTGATTAAAATTATCACTGTGTATTGCTATTACTGAACCTTTTCTAGTTTTGTGTTCGTTGGTGCGTTTAAATAAGGGTCTTTTTGTTTCTCCAATGTGACTTACTAGACAATTTTGACAATTAATTTTATAAACAGCATTAGTTAGATGTTTCTTCTCTGTTTTATCTTTACCTTTTTTATAATGTTATTTAAATTACTATTAACTGTTGCAATAGAACAAATACCATATTTTTTTAAGAAATATGGTATATCTAAGAAATATTATGATAAATAGCAGATATATAAGACACGTGGTATTCAGTGCGAGGATAAAGTGGTGTACTATTCACCACATATGTGGTATACTATAGGCACATGTAAGAGCCAAGAGGTGGTTTTGATGCAATTCAGTTTTATATGTATAGACAGAGGAGTAGCAGGTAGGCGTGGTCACATCGCGCAGACGCCACGTGACCCTGTCGCGGGAAAAGGCGGGACTTGAACCAAAGAGGCCACAACGGCCGGCCGGCCGGTCGACCACCGAATAAGCCGGTAACTACCGGCACTACGTACGTCGTACATACATAGGCACTACGTACCGTACATACTACAAAACTCTGTCTGCCGGGACTCTATTGTCGCGCGCTCAACATCTCGTTGCCATGCCGGTTGGCACCTGTTCGAGGAAAAAGTATTTCTTTATAAAAAGCAGTTTCTTGATCAAGTCGGTAAGGAATTATGGAAAAATGCCTAGTTTTCTCTAAAGTGAGCATGTTTCCGACAATGGTAAGTGCAATGTAATCGCAAAAGTCACTCTGACTCGCGAAGGTGAATTCGCCTCGAAATGCTGGTGCCGCCAGACATAGCGGCTACTCATTGTCAGTCCAATAAAATGCTCTATCAAATAAATAAGTACTATGTAGACAGGGTCCAGACCCGAATGGACCAGGTGCAGAAGACAATCCGCGAAGTGTGCAAGGTGGTACAGGATGTGTTGAAAGAGGTCGAGGTCCAGGAACCGAGGTTCATCTCTTCTCTAACTGAATGCAACGGTCGCTACGAGGGGCTAGAGGTTATTTCGCCTGGTGAGTTCGAGGTTGTTCTCTACCTAAATCAAATGGGAGTCTTCAACTTTGTCGACGATGGCACCCTCCCGGGTTGTGCGGTGCTCAAACTCAGCGACGGCAGAAAGAGATCCATGTCGCTCTGGGTCGAGTTCATCACGGCCTCTGGATACCTTTCAGCGAGAAAAATCAGGTCCAGGTTTCAGACTCTGGTGGCTCAGGCCTGTGACAAGTGTGCTTACAGAGACTCGGTTAAAATGATCGCGGACACCTCGGAGGTGAAATTGAGAATCAGGGAGAGGTACGTGGTCCAGATAACACCAGCCTTCAAGTGCTCTGGGGTCTGGCCGCGATCTGCAGCCCACTGGCCAATACCGCAAATTTCCTGGCCTCATCCCAATTTGGTTGCGGAGGTCAAGACAGAGGGATTTGATCTTCTCTCGAAGGAGAGCATTGCACTTCAGGGAAAGCAATCGGCAATGGAGGGTGACGCTTGGGTACTGTCCTTTACTGACGCTGAATCCAAATTGCTTCTGGGAGGGTGTCGAAAGCGCTGTCTTAGTATCTTGAAAACCTTGAGGGACCGACATCTCGATCTACCTGGAAATCCAGTTACTAGTTATCACATGAAGAATCTCCTGTTGTACGAGTGCGAGAAGCATCCACACGAAACCGAGTGGGATGAGAGTGGTCTGGCGGATCGAATCAATGGGATCTTCTTACAGTTAATATCGTGTCTTCAATGCAGGAGATGCCCACACTACTTCCTACCGAATCTTGATTTATTTAAAGGCAAGTCTCCCAGTGGCTTGGAAAATGCGGCAAAACAAGTCTGGAGGCTTACAAGAGAGCTCTTAACCAATAGTCGTGCTTTGGAAAAACTTTAGTTTCTTTATTGAGACACTTTTTCAAAACACTTGTGATATCTATGTATGTACTTATGTATAAGAAAAGGCGAAATAGTGATTTCTTTATACTCGGAAAAAATTAGTATTAGAATAATTCCAGATTTAATTCAGGAATTTAGGACGCATTGTAGAAAAATTTCGGTATTCTCAATTCCTGACCAAATTCAAGAATTATTATAGTAATAATTTTTTCCGTGTAATAAACATACTTGATCCTTGCTCTACTAGAAATTTTCGTATTGCGCCCTCGTCTCGCACTGATGACGGGTGCAATATGGACAAGTCAGTATTGCGTGGACCTATTAGTAGATTAGTACTTTCTATAGTCAGACTGGTTGTGTAGTGCGTTTGCTATTAATTTCTGACAGGTTACTTTACATTTCCGACTGTTTTAATGCTAGTATTCTATTGTTTTTTTTTTTATTATTACTATCAAACAAAAATGCGTGTACTTCAATTTTAAGGCGTGTGCGTCGTATTTAATTATAGTATCTAGTTTACCTATATTTACGTTTTCCAGGTTATTTATTGTTACAAACAAATGCTGAATTGATTGTCAAAATATAAAATAGCATCTACAGGCACATCACAATTACATAAATGAGAGGAATTATATGTTGCATGATTAAAAGTTGCACTGAAAAACGAGAAATAACATTAATTATGCAAATGTTTAGTTAAAAAAACAACTACTTTTTTATAGGTTTTGTTAACTGTAAATGTAGTATACCTTTATCATTTCAATTGTTATTAACCATTTTTGTTAGTTAATATAAACCAAATGTAAATAAAAATCTCATTCGTTTTTTTCATTGTAACAGTATACAATATAAAAGTATCTATAAAACAAAAGAATCTAAATTTTTAACAATATAGTGATATATCCAAATAATTGATGCAGTTTAAGAATGTTTATTTAATTGCTTTCTATATTTAATGTTATTTTACGGAAATATTTACTAAAGTGTTTTGAAGTCAATGTTATATTGTATATATGCATATAGAAACTATATATAGTACAAATATATATAGTATAAAAGTTTAGCAGCCAGTATTGTTTTTTTTTCAGATGCTGCTATATAATTACACTTATGTAATAGTGTTATATTGTATAAGTTATTGAATATTATTTTCTTGCCTTTGCATTTGAATTGCAATATACCTATTATATGATTATTCAAAAATTTGTTCAAATGTTTTTCAAATAATTGAAAGAAAAATGAAACTTTAAAGTCAAATGAACTAAATTTTTTGATTTTTTTTTATTAATTGCAGAAAAATATAATTTAGAGTTAAAATCGCTTATTTAGGAATTTGATTCAGAAAAAAATATTCTTAAAGTTTTCAATTCGAAATGGCGGACAAATTATTTAATTTTTAAATAATCGAAATAAAAGACAGTTTTATTTTTATAAATTTGGAAAAATGTACTCTCTAAATTTAAATAAGTGAAAATCCACTTATTAGATGTCAAAAGTCTTCCACTCTTTCAAAAAGTGTATATGTACTTATAATAAGTGAAAATTTCACTTATCATAAGTGCATATACACTTATTGTAAGTGCATATGCACTTTTTGAAAGAGTGGAAGACTTTTGACATCTAATAAGTGAATTTTCACTTATTCAATTTTAGAGAGTAAGATTTATTGTTATCAGACAAATTTTTAAATTTAATTTTTAAATTTTTATAATCAAAATTTGACCGCAAACTTTCTGTGAAAATTATAAGAATTTTGACTCCAAAATTTGTAAAATTACTTAAAATAACATTGGAAAGATCTATCTGACTCAGATTTGTTTGAATTTTGCTAAAACCTAATTTTATATGAAATTCTCTAATTTTTGAAAATTTAAAAAAATTAATTCTAAGGCAAAAATTTAAACAAATTTAGGTCAGGCAAACCTTCCAAATGCTATTTTAAAAATCCCTTGAAACTAAATTTTACGTCTTGCAGTTGTTTTCAGTTAGAAAAAATTTAGGAATAAAAGTTAGGAATATATTTGTAAGATGCTTCGTTATTGACTGAAACCTAAAACACCACAAAATCTCTTGAAAGTGGAGACATAAGTGTTTTTCTTTAGAACAACTATTTTCAAAGTGAGAAGACTATTTTGAAAAACTGAATAAATGTGTTAAGAAACAAACCATAACAGTAGTGAAGCAATGGTTTATTTGAATATAGACAACTAATATTACGCTTTTGGTTATTATAATTCACTATAAGAACATAATTGTTTTTGAGAAATTATATCCAGTCATTGTTATTGTTGATACTCTAATGTATGATAACCCGTGTGGAAATTGACAAACTAGCACCAAGCTTGTTTTGAAACACCGAGCCCAGCTGGCCCCAAGCTTGGTTTAACCTGTATCTTGGCTTAACATTGGCATCAAACTAGGGGGAATCTTGGCTGGGTGTTTCATTTCGATTTTGTTATTTCTAGTTTGGCCCAAGCTCGAGCCAGGACGAAATTTCCACACGGGAAGTATTAATACTAATATTAATTGTGATTTTAAAAGTCAAAGTATATTTATAATAAATATTATAATTATACAATAATTGTTATATTGGTTATATTTATATTTCATTTATTGTAAATAAAAGTTTTGTTTTCTTCAAATTGCCGCACGCGAAAGTATGATTACTATTACTGCTGTTTCAAATTTAGAGAATAGCTATAATTTAACAATAACTAATTTGTTAAGTTATCAGTTTGTTTGCTGTTTTAACAATATATTTGTTGTTTTAGTAAATTTTTTGTCTATAATAACAATAACAAAATTGTAGACGATATATTAGGGAAACCTTGTTTTCGGCGTATTGCAAAACTTGAGTGTTGATAAATTTAAATATGGATAAACACGAAAAAAATTTAGTAGATGTACTCATTTCTTCTTAACTATTCTAACGAACTGCAATTGCGATATACTAGATAACAATTAATTAGATAAAATGATTATATTTAGTTAATATTTTTATTGTTCACTGAGAGACTAAAGATTTGAATCTATGTAAAAACTTGTTCAAATTTTAACATGTTATGTTACAGGTTAGAGAAAAACGTACTTTTTCTGATTATTTGAAATGTTTTGTACAAACATTATAAAGAATATACCAAACTTTCTAAAGACTATAAAGTTGTAAGCAATATCTCTTTTATGAACTTTCCTAAGAAACTTTATCGCACTCTAGGCCCGATCGGAAGATTTCTACAGGGGTAACTATATATATTCTATATTTTATAATTGACATCTTATTAAAAAATTAGTTTCTTTCCATTCATAAATAAATGTGGAAACTCTACATAGATTTTATTATTAGAAACCTATCAATTCTAAGTCGAAAATGCTACTTTAGGTGATTTTATTGTCTGCAGCATGAAAATTATATTTTGTTTTTTAGACAGAAAATTGAAGTTATATAACCTATTTATTATTTATTAATTGTTATTAAGTGAATATTTTAACACTTCATATAAATATTTAGCTAATTAGTATTTTTTAAATAATGTATTAACAACTGTTCATTATTTATTATAAATTGTAAATATCAACCAAAAAATACAGATAAAATGTCACTATATAAACATGTGAATTAATAATCTAATTACCTTATAATATTTATTCGATTAAAAAACCGATCATTAAATGTTTCTACAGAGAAAAAATGTTCGAATATCTACTTGTTGATATAAACATTTGGAGAATATTTTAATTCAGATACTCATATTTCACAGAAAAGAAGTCGGTTAAAGCTGCTGCAACTAAAAAAAAGTATTCTGTCATTTTTTGTCCAATGTTGTAGCTAACAGTTGTAGATACTATACAGTAAAAACATTTTATTGTTTCTAAATGACAAATAATTATTTTTAGCCATGGTATGTATAATATGACTAAAAATTGGCAGCTAACTCAATTTTTCCTGTGTATTATTTATAGTACTGACACCTGACACGTGTGTTGACTTGATCATACATTTTTTCAGTGCATTGTTCTAACAATTTCTTTTAACGCAAAAATTCTTTTAGCATTACTTTTTTCTGAATTGGATTGACAAATAAAAATATATTAAGAACACTGCAAAAAGAAAAATCTTAAAATGCATGGTAGACACTTTTAAAACGTTTAACTTATAATATACTTCTAATTTCTTTATTTTCCAATTGTCCAATTTTATACATTACCAATTTCTTTAATTTGCCAATTTGACAATAATCAAATCTCCAGTTTCTTAATTTACCAGTTTATCAATTTTTCTAATTTGCTAATTTTCTAATTTTTTTACTTTAACAATTTCCCAATAACCAAATTTCAAATTTCTCAATTTACCAGTTTAAAAAATGTTCTAATATACCGATTTACCAGTTTTCTCAATTTTTCAATATTTTCTTTTCTAACTAATTTGCCAATTTGTCAATTCTTTAATACCAAATTTACCACTTTTTCTAATTTACCAATTGTTCAATTTACAAATGTTTTTACTTTGACAATTTTTCAATAACAATTTACTTTTTTAAATATTTTCCAATAACAACTTTTCCAATTTTATAAAAAAAAATTCCAATTTGTCAATAAAAATTATTTTTACGTTTGGACTCGAAAAATGACGAGAAAATAATGGTGGAGCTGAAAGGAGAAGAAAGACAACAAGAAATTAAATTTATAAGTTGTATCTCTGTCTATCTTAAGCTACCTGATATCCCACTATACCTATCTTTGTTATTTCTGTCTCTCTCAGCGTTACACTCGTTACGCGTAATAGTCTTAAACACAGCAGTATATCTATAGCTATTGCGAAAAGCTGCCTGATTTCTTATATAGGATTTTGCTAACTTTTTAAAACATCTTAAAAGTGACTACAATTATAAATTGTATAGAATCTAGTGCTGCTAGCTAGCGCCACAAAATTCTTCTACCAATATGACACAAAATTAATTTCAATAATTTATTTTTAAGCTCTTGAAAAAACTAAAATACACTTTAAATAGTTATATTCAGCTGTCCCTTTTTGAGGTTACGTTGGTTTTAAGAATAGTTTCGTTAAAATTATATGTTGCCAAATTGGGGACATTCATAGAAAGAATCTGAACTTATAATAAGCACATTTTTAAGACGCAGTGGAAATAAGAATTCCTTTACCCATGTTAAGCTTTAGTCCAAAAATTCACAAAATAACTTTTTAAGACTGAAAAAGTTATTTTGCGACTTTTTGGTCTAAAACTTAACAGGAGTGAAAAAATTCGCATTTCCACTGCGACTCAGAATGAGACAAAATGAGCTCATTTTGAGTTTAGGTTTTTACTGTGAATTAACACTATCATCCGTTCATTTTTATGGCGAAAAAATTTTCTGCTTCTGATATAATGTTTTCACACAGAAAATTCTTTTGGATTAAATTAATCTGCAACGCTCTTTTTTTTATACTAAGTTGAATTTAAATAATCTGAAATTGGCTTAAAACAATCGCGCTGCAGATTATTTTAATACATAAAAGTTTTCAGTGCATGTATAGATATTTATTAGATCAACTCTCTTAATTTCTTGGAGTGAGTTTTCCATCCATGAAGAGTAAAAACTGAGTGATAGTTCACTTTTTGCTTGGAATGAATTTTCACTCGAACTGGAGTGAAATTTCACTCTATAAGAGTGAAAAATCACTCTTATTGGAGTGTCTCAATTTTTCACTCTTCCTGGAGTAAAAACTCACTCCAAGAAATTGAGGGAGAACTAATTGTGAGTATTTTAATGGTTCTAAAACTGCATTAAATTAATTCTATAACTGTAGGTACATAACTGCGCAAGTAGAAATTCCTATTTTGATCAGACATACACTGAAAGAACTACATATTATTTACCTACCTACATTGACAATATGGAAAAAATAACTATACGTGAAATATTAGGACTTGTAAATTATTTGACTGTCGGACAAGACAATATTCTATAAATATTCCATGCACATAATTCTAGAATTTTTTAATCACACAAAACAGTTTACTGAATATTAATAGAATTACTATTGTTAAGAAATAATCTTTTTAAAAATTTAGCTTCGATATTTCTTAATTTTTTACCGGAAACTTAACCCACGATAAATAGTAGAAAATATGATAAAAAAGTACGCAGTATAGAAATAAACAGTTGAACTTAAATATTGATTGCTTTTTAATTATTAATATTATCATCATCAAATGTGACAAAAGATATACATCATGTAAAAAATGACAACCAACACCCTATATTCTTGTGATTAGAGAAACTCATTTAAACGGAAAATAAAGTATTCTAAACCTGAAATATTTTTCTTTTCATAAACAAATTACTGTCAATTTATGCTTAATAATAGATTTTTTTGTACCAATACTCGATTATTAAACTACACTGAAAGAAATAATTCCACGGTACTGACATAATTATGGATAAATCACCCATAATATATTGCTAATATAGATACTGCCATAATATATTTGTCTTTTAGCCATATGACTGGTGAAACTGCGATGTATATTTTTAGGTTAGAAGAACTGTCAGTGGCGCACCGATGCATTATGGGATATTCATTCATATAGTATTCGAAGTTCTACAAAAACTGTCAACAATAATCATATGGCTGATAAAGCTAGAGTATTTCTTTCAGTGTATCTATTAATTAATGTTATCCAATTAAATCATCACTGATCGACTATAGGTACTGATCGAGTATAGGTACCGTTACCTTACATATTTATTTTCTATATCAAACAAAATATATAGTAGGTATAGGAATGATACCGGTCTTTTAATTTTTATATTTCGAAAATTGCTACAAATTGGAAAAGATTTATACACACGAAAAAATGGACTATTTATCTTAAATATAAAGACGGAGGAGAAAATTTAGGGGAGTAACAACTATATCTCCCTTTCCCTCTTAATAATTTAAAAAAAGTGACTCATGTCATCTGAAACTTGAAACTGTAACGCGATCGTTTCAGGCACTTGAAGTACCTTAAGTTATAATCCTCGTGTAGTCTATAGTCGCATACACGTGCGGGATTCGCCATATTGAAACTTTGGAAATAAATAAGGGGGTTCTCGTGTTCAGTCTCGCCCTGGAGTCTCGCCCAAGAAGCCTTGGAGTAAAAAAGCGTCCTGCATAATTCATAGCCGTATAGCATTAAAGCTATAGTAAAGGAGTCCTAAGGAGCAAGGATCTGAAACAGTGGAGGCGCATTGTGAGAATACACTATAGCCATAATTTAGCTAGTGTAGCGTGTGTACGAGTATGTGTCTGATTCCAAGTTATTGACGATGCGACCGCGACGGTGCGTGCGGTGGGGCGGGAGGGGGGCAGCCTGGCAGACTCACAGACTGCCAGGATCAATGTTGGAGGGCGGTGCAGAGAGGCGAGGTTAAACTCTGCCGAAGCGCTGCTCATTGGTAGCGGGTGCGCGACTCTTGGCGTGGCCACGCTCCCAGAGGCGTATAGAATCAGCAGCTCACCCAACGAGTATTCTCGTGCAGTGGTGGTGGTGGTGGTCGATGCCACTACAGACCGTTCGCAGCGTCCACAGTCTGCAATCAACTCCTGTCCCGAGTCCCTCCAAGTGCCGCGCATCTTCCGTTTGCTTAGTTGCAATCATCCACGCCTCGAGGCGCGAGGGCAGTTTTCTGTTTTTTGTGCTCCCCGTAGTGCTGACAGGTGCCACTGGATGAGTCTCGGAAAAAGACTCACATCTTTCTAAACTAGCTACCTAGTTTGTCAACAGTCAAACTGACATGTTTCGGTGATCTGGCCCCATCTCTCAAGACCAAGCTCCAAGTCTGACAATGTTGGTCCCATCGGACATGCTGTCCGCCTCGACAAAGATGGCATATCAGATCAACAAGTACTTTGGCGAGCGGGTCATGACCCGCAAGAACCAGGTGGCCAAAACCATTCAGGAGGTGTGCCGGGTAGTTCAAGATGTTCTCAAGGAAGTGGAGGTCCAAGAGCCGAGGTTCATTTCCTCCCTGACCGACTACAATGGCCGGTTCGATGGTCTCGACGTGATCTCGCCCACGGAGTTTGAGATAGTTATCTATTTAAATCAAATGGGAGTGCTGAATTTTGTGGACGACGGTACCCTCCCCGGGTGTGCTGTTCTCAAGCTGAGTGACGGCAGGAAGAGATCCATGTCCCTCTGGGTGGAATTCATCACAGCGTCCGGATACCTCTCAGCGAGAAAGATCAGATCTCGCTTTCAGACCCTTGTGGCTCAGGCCTGTGACAAATGTGCTTACAGAGACTCGGTGAAGATGATTGCGGACACGACGGAGGTGAAGCTTCGGATCAGAGAGAGATACGTGGTCCAGATCACCCCAGCCTTCAAGTGCGCTGGTCTCTGGCCGAGATCGGCATCGCACTGGCCCATTCCTCACATACCCTGGCCCCATCCGAACATCGTCGCTGAGGTCAAGGCCGAGGGCTTCGACATGCTCTCGAAAGAGTGCATCGGACTCCAGGGCAAGCAGTCGGCCATGGAGGGTGACGCCTGGGCCTTGTCCTTCATCGACGCCGAGAACAGGCTTCTCCAAGGAGCCAGCCGCAGAAGGTGTCTCAGTATTCTGAAAGCCCTGCGGGACCGGCATTTGGATCTTCCGGGAAATCCCGTCACCAGCTACCACATGAAGACTCTCCTGCTCTACGAATGCGAGAAGCATCCGCACGAGGCCGAGTGGGACGAGGGTTGTCTCGCCGACAGAATCAATGGCATCTTTCTACAATTAATTTCGTGCCTTCAGTGTCGAAGGTGTCCTCACTACTTTCTCCCGAACTTGGACCTCTTCAAGGGAAAGTCTCCTAGCGGTTTAGAAAATGCAGCCAAGCAAGTCTGGAGATTGACGCGGGAGCTGTTGACCAATAGCCGAGCTTTGGAAAAATTGTAGCTTTGATTTTCAAGTGAATTTAATTGAGAGTCAAACGAAAACTAGACCATTATTTATAATAACCTTGTGGTGCTGTGATTGTGTCGTGATTCATCGCCATGCCCAAATCTATAGCCAATACGCCCAAATCAGTGTCGGTGTAATGAATGATTTATTGTAATTAATAGTAATAAACCAGTGCGGTTTATGCTTTTGCAGTACAACGTACATTAATTATAATAAAGAGTACTGTTGGTGTTTCACGTGTTAATTGATAATTGTGGATACGCTACTTCGACATCTAGTCGAGAACACTAGACAAAAGTTTAGTTGAATGAAAGAGTGTCTGACAAGCAGGCCAGGCATAAGCAGAAGGAAGAACTTGATTCAAATTTTAAAATTTGGAATAGTCATCAAGGGTAATAGTTTCCTATTATCAGCAGAGATAAAGAATATTGTCTTTACTCAATTTAGCATAGAAATTTAGCTTTGCTTCCTTCTGCGTAAGAGAGTACCTAATTTCATGCATAAAAAGTCAACTTTTTGTTAACTCAAGAACAATTGTTTTGACTTAACAAAATGTTTTATAAATAATTTTCAAAATGATATTTATTGAAGATAGTTGTTTGAATAAAGAAATTTTTGTTTAAAACAAATACAAATTGTTTAAAAATTAATTTTTTCTACGTTATTCGTACGGGAATACTGATCCGCCGTCGCTAGTCGAGCCCTAATGATATTTATCTAATTTGATACTAAGTAACAAGTTTTTATTGTTCAAGGATACTAGTCATAAAATTTAATAAACAATTTTATTATAATAATGTTTTGAACAGTTGTCCTCTATTAAATATGACTTGTTCTTTACAAATACAGCATAATAATTGTTTCTTATTCTAATCAAGTGTTCAATTAATTTTTCGGACCTTTTATTTTAAAAATGGTTTGAAATGAATGTGAGTAATTTAATTATTTCTAAATGTTACATTTCTTTTAATTTATAAAACTTTTTTCACAAAATTTATATTTAGATTCTTTTTGGTTGGACACAATTTTAAAAAGTATTTGTTTTTTAGTTTTATGTAACTTAAAAGAAAATAATACTTATAAAAGCACTCGACTAACGATGAGGATTCATTTACGGCCAGGCTAATAAATTAACAAATTTCAAATTTACTATGCTTGACTGTGTGTTAAGATCAAACGAAATTGTGTTCTTTCAATAAAACTGTTTTATTGATATTATTTAACTTATAAAATGAAAACGATTAAATTTTTCTTAAATAAAAAACAAATAATATATTTTTATTTTAATACTATCCAGTTTAACATACAGTTAAAAAAAAATTTTATAAATCGTTTTCATTTTAAAATAGGTTTCATTTAACCAATACATACATTTTTTATACGTCAATACGATTTTTCTGTTAATATAGCAAATGTTTTGTTGAAAAAACCAAGTGTTTTTTAATACATTTTATAAAAAAAAATATGTAAATAATTTCTTTCTCATTATGAGATTTCAGACTGTTTAGGCATTTAATGTCAAACTTTAACTGTTCAAATGTTATGACGCAGACGTTTGCAACTTTCTTTGATCAACAATAAAATTTTATCCAACCAATAAATTTATTCTCAAATTACTGAATAGTTATTCCATATGACTTTCCAGAAATTAATTCAATATTTGGTAAATCTTTTCATTTTTCATTCAATTAAAAGACATTTGCAAACTTCATTGTCACTAATTTGATTAGTTTCTTTCTAATAATTTCACTAAATAGTATGTATATTGAATTTTTCTATGGATGGAAAAGTCGTCATAAAATTTGTTTACTCTTTTAAGAGTTATTTATTTGTTTTTTTCTTTTTAAGAATAGAAAATATTTTAAAGCTGAAATTATTTCAGTATAAAGACACGAGTGATTTCTATTTGCGACGGCAAATTTTGTTAAAAAATGTTCAAAGTAAAAGAGGAGAATTTATTAGTAATTATTATTCGCCGCCAATGCGATGTTTCCATTCTATAATTGTTTATCTCAACGCTGCAATTGTAAATATGACTAAGAATATTTATTGAAATGTAACAAAATGAAAAATACAGTGATATTTATACGCAATCAAGTTTCAATATTTAATTCATCCACTACTTTTATTTTAAATTAAAAATAAGATTTAATTTTCCCTGTTTATTTTTAACAACTTACTTTAAAAGTTTTATAAGTCAATTGAAAATATTGATTGAGTTATTTTTAAAGATATAATTATTGTTTGTTGGCTTTTGTACTAGACTACTAGATTTGAAATAGGTATCTATTATCAGTTTACAGTAGCAAGTATCGCCCTGTACGTACTCGTAAATTGATAAGCTAATTGCTCAAGTTTATCTTAATGGTTTCTCGCACTAACGTAACAAAATGACCGGATTTTAGAATACTTCATAACGCGTTTGTAGAAAAAAAGTAATTGTAAATACTAGATAAGTTAAATTGTCTGCTAGTAACTTACAAGACAACAAACAGTGCAACATATTCTTTTGAAATAGAATTTACAAACTAAAAAGAATTATTATTTAATAATTTAAATAATTGAAAATTAGATTTGCATGACCAATTAAATTAATGTCCGAAAAATAAATGAAACTCTCAATTATATGAAAAAGTTTGCCTTATTACTACAGTCGAAACTTTATAAACATATCTAATGCAAGTTTAATAATTTCAACCGGATAAACATTTTTTTAATATAATCGCCCGAATTAAAATTTTTGGTTTAATTTAAATTTAAATTTAATTTTTTTTCTTTAATTGACATTTTTAATAATTTAAAACATTTTTTAATTATGTTTAACACTCTTTAAGTAGTTTCATAATCACGCAGAAGAGTGTCTATTAGAACCTCTTCTAATGGTAAAAAAATTGGCTTAAAATTTTGACTTGGGTGTTATAAATAATATCAGAAGTAATATTCAAAATCGTTTTTAGAAATCGTTATATATCGTTTTTAGGTTTCTAACTATTTAACATTTACATATTATATTTTAAAAATTAACGTTTCTAATAAACTGTTTATATGCGTGGTTACTTTAGTTTGAATCACATTTGTATGAAAATTAATTAAGTACCTACTATAAATTCGAAGACTATAATAATAATTGTCAAGAATAGTGTGATTATTGCACTTACATATATTATTAATAATATTAATAATACCACCGAGATGGAAAAAAGTATTTAAAAGAAATTCTGTATGCAAACAAACAAGAAGAGCTAATTGCAGTTGGAATATTACGACTTGCTGATTAAATTGCAAATTATATAATTATTATAATTATTATTATTATTCTATTAGACTGTCAGTGAACAAAATTTGCGAGTTTTACTCTTTTGTATTCCTTATAAGATTATAATGAGTTAATGACAAAATTACCAATCTTCAACTTGACAAAATGTGATGATCTTGTATCATTACAATTCGTCAATAACAAAAGTAAAAAGTTTTTTAAGTCTTGATAGGTAATTTAAATATTTTATTTTGGTGCTTTCTTTTTTGCTCATCACTTATTTATATCAGAAACTGTCATATCACTGATTCCTAATAAAATTTGATTGATTCAGTGACTCACTTTTGGCTGGTAATCAGTGAAATTTCTCGGATTTATTTTAAAAGAGTGAGGTGCCTGACATTTTGAATTTCAGAAAATTAACTAAATAGACACTGTAGATTTTTTGTTAATTAATTAATTAAGTTCTTTAGACTTTGTTTTGGGTTTACAAGAAAAGTATAAATTTTGTTTTCATTTTTGATTTAAGTTGATCCGACATAGATTTCATTCTTTTACTCTCTTTTCTAAAAATAATACAAAAACTGAAAAAAAAAGAATTCCCGTTTATTTCCCTGACTCAATTTTACCGAATGACCATTTTCCCGAAAGTTTTAATTCTGATTGCTTTTTTTACGGAATGCACTTTTTCCGAATCAATTCTACACTGAGAAAATAAGCCTCTAGCCAAGCAGCTTTATTTCTAGGTTAGGGATCGTCGGGACAAAACAAACAAAACACCGGCGATGACAATCAAACTTCTAGGATACCGGAGCATATGCTCTGCTAAAATCAATTAAGTGCTTTGCAGGTGCTATGTCAACAACCTCTCTCTGCTAAATTTAATCAAAAATTGGTTGTATTTAGTTAACTTATTTTCTCAGTGTAACGAAATTTTTAGCGGATTCTTTTTTTACCGAAAATATTTGTACCTAATGTGTTTACGCGGAATTCGAAAAATAAAAATTATAAACGTATAAAATGTCAGAAATCATTGGGAAAAAAATGTTTACTGGTTGTGAGTGGATATGTTTACGTGTGGTTTACGGGTCAAAATAAAAAAATGATGCCCAAGATTTTAAAGTCCTCACTGTAATTGATCAGAATATAATTATGTATAAAATGTTGTTTTCAGTAGTACTAACATTTGGCGAAAAATTTTGAATAAAATTAATTAAATTTATTATATTTCCTTCGGGATCAATAACATTTGGTTCAATGGTATTCGGTTTAAAGTTATTCGATAAATTTGACATTTGGTGTAATTACTTTTCGGTAAAATTGATTCGAGGAAATATCCGGGAACGAAAAAAAAGTAATTTTTAATTATGTTTCTTTTCACAGTCGAACCCTGATTTTTATTGATATTTTTTTTTTGTTAACATGCATGTAGTATAATAATAAATATAATTATTACATTTGATATTTTCAATTCAATTAATTTAAATAACAATCTGTGAAAACTGCTGTTTTAAATGAGATTCGAATTATTTAATTCTATAAAGATCAGTTACATTAACTGAAATTTTATTGTAAATGTAAGGAAAAGTGTCAACCACAATTTAAATGCACAATAACAGGTGCATATTGAGTAAAGTAACATCTGGTTTATGGAAAGTTAAACTAAAAAGTTTTTTTATTTTTTCTTTATATTGAATCAATAAATTTCAAATAATTATATTAACAAAAACAGATTTCATTTATTTTTATGAGTTTTTTAAATTTAAGTGTATCAAGATAATTGTAAAAATTGTATTTTTATTTTTATATTAAAGTTAATAAAAAACATATTTATGCAAGAGAAAATAAAATTTTTCAATAGAAAGTTGCGATCTTTTTAGAATAATCCATCAATATAATAATCTAAGACTTTGATGAAGTGACGACAGACTCACATATAGCTTAAAAAAGGTAAGTATTCAAATAAGTTTGTTCAGTGGGGTGCTATGTCCCTAACTATGTAAATTACGGGCCCATTTCCATCGTCAGCTTTTTGGAGGGACACAGTTTTATTATTGCGGGACCATAAGAATCTTTTATCCGACGGTACCACTTTTAGGAACATTGAATGGTCGCATTCACTTGGCCAATGTAGTAGATTATACCAAAGAGAAAACAAAGATATAGAATCCGATCGAAAAAAAACATTGTATATAATTGGCGAAGCAAGAAGCGGATACGTGTAGGTAGGTTGATATACCTATACTCATTGTCAGCTAAAAAGAAAGGAAAAAAGGTGTAGACAGCATATGACGATCAAAACTATAAAATAAATTCTACTGATGCCACAGAAAAAACTAAGGAGTGAAATTCGGTGCTGGTAATTTTTCACCTTACGTTTTTTGATAAAATGTTTGTTAAAAATCTAGTGGAATAATATGCTAATTCAAAAATGAGTGCTATATGATTCTTATTCAATTGTTTTTGCAATAGAATGTTAATTAAAATCGCCTGCTAGAACACTGTAAAAAACATCATACTTATGCTCTATTTCCGCGAGACAATAGTTAGTCAATATTTGTAAATGACGGCAGAAGATAAAAAAAATTATTTATAAAAATATCATACTACAGACTAAAAGTCTAAAAAGAACACTTAGAATTTTGAAAACCTGTAACCAGATTCATATCCCTCATGTCCAGAAACCACCAAGTAACGAGATTTAGGTCAATTCAATCAGTTTTGCATTTTTTGTTCGCCACATTGAATCCGCGATTTTGAGTTTTGAAGATGTAACATTAGACTTGTAATCAGCGGCCCCAAAAAACCCCGAATTATAAATTGGAAATGAATCGAACAAAAATATTAATTTTTCATCTATTATATTGGATCCAGCATTTTGAATTTTGAAAAAGTAATATCAGTTTTGGAATCGACGACCCCAGAAGCCCCAAAAAGTTATCAACTTAATAAAAAAACCCAAGTTTTACATGAATCGGGAGAAAATTTAAATTTTCCATCCGCCATATTAAATCCTCTATTTTGAATTTTGAAAACGTAATAACAGATTTGTAATCAGCGACCCCAAAAATCCTTAAGATACAAAATTAATAAAAAACCCGAGTTAGACATGAGTTGCGACATCAATTTAAAAAAATCTTACAAAAATTCTCTTACAGATAAAAGCAAAGACAAAAAGTAAAAGGACAATATCCATAGCCGTCAATTTTTTTCCACAAACTTGGGGACGTTTACTACACGAAGTATGTAGAAAATTGTAGTATAATACGTAGTAATAGAGTATAAAAAAGCCAAGTAGAATATATCAGGCATTTTACATCCACATTAGGGTGTCCGTTAAAAAGTCGACTTTCGAATTTTGTTTACGCTACCACCCAATTTGGTCCCAATATAAAAAAAAAATCTGTAAAATTGCAGCCTGATTGATTAATATTAACCCGTGCCAACAATCGATTGAAATTGGAATGCATGAGAAAAATAAACTTTTTTAAAAAAAAATTCATAACTTCTTAAATTTTTTTGCAAAAATTTTTCCATGTCAAAAATTTTTTCATTTTTAGCTATATTTTAAGGCAGCGTTTCTAGAAAAATTTAATTTTCAAAATTTTGAAAATGGCAGATGTTCAAAAATGAGTCAAAAATACATTGCAATATTTGCAGCGTTTTATCACATAAATATTAAAAAAAAACTCAATAGATCTTATTTGAGAGTTTTTGAGGTCGCTAATGAAGATTACAATGTCAAAAATTAATTTTTTAAAATTTTATAACCAATATGGCGGACTCAAAATTTTGAATTTCCAAATTTTTCAAGAAATCGCCTTGAAACACCGTTATCGGAATTTTCGGGGTCACTATTAACAAATTTCATGTCAAAAATTTATTTTTCAAAAAAAACCCGATCCAATATGGCGGATTCAACAATTTTTATTTTTTTTTATATATAATTCTCACATTTTTACGATTTAATTCTTCAGTTTTTGATCATCCATAATAAGCAAAACTGCTCTCTAAATCTGAATTAGTGATTTTCTACTAATGAATTAGCGAGAAATCGGTTACTATTGAAAAGTAAAAAATTGCAATATTTTTTAGTAGAAAATTACTAATTATTAGTAAAAAACTACTGATTTGACGGTCGAATA
Source organism: Ganaspis brasiliensis (assembly GCA_037103525.1). Taxonomy (NCBI): domain Eukaryota; kingdom Metazoa; phylum Arthropoda; class Insecta; order Hymenoptera; family Figitidae; genus Ganaspis; species Ganaspis brasiliensis. The sequence goes on along the minus strand of JAZKLR010000181.1, from coordinate 3,755,158 downwards.
ACTACTAATTGAGAAAGTGAACTTTTATAATTTTAATTAGTAGATATTTCACTTTCAAATTAGTATTTTTCTACTAAAAACTAGTGAACATTTTTTCTATTTAATAGTAACCGATTTCTCGCTAATGTATTAGTAAAAAATCACTAATTCAGATTTAGAGAGCAGTTTTGCTTATTATGGATGATCAAAAACTGAAGAATTAAATTGTAAAAATGTGAGAGCTATATATAAAAAAAAATAAAAATTGTTGAATCCGCCATATTGGATCGGGGTTTTTGAAAAATAAATTTTTTACATAAAATTTGTTAATAGTGACCCCGAAAAGACCGATAACGGTGTTTCAAGGCTATTTCTTGAAAAATGTGGAAAATCAAAACTTTGAGTCCGACATATTGGTTACAAAATTTTGAAAAATTAATTTTTGACATCGTAAACTTCATTAGCGACCTCAAGAACCCCCAAATAAGAAGATCTATTGAGTTTCCTTGAATATTTATGTGATAAAACGCTGCAAATATTTGCTATGTATTTTTTGACACATTTTTGAACATCCATTTTTAAAATTTTAAAAATAAATTTTTTCTAAAAACGCTGCCTTAAAATATAGCTAAAAATGTAGAAATTTGTGACCTGGTAAATTTTTTGAAAAAAAAATTTAAAAAGTTATGAATTTTTTTTAAAAAAGTTTATTTTTCCTATGCATTTTCAATGAAAAATTTCAATCGATTGCTGGCACGGGTTAATATTAATCAATCAGGCTGCAATTTTACAGAATTTTTTTTTATATTGGAACCAAACTGGGAGGTAACGTAAACAAAATTCGAAAGTCGACTTTTTAACGGACACCCTACTCCATATCCCTGCTCTACAGTATATAAAATATATTATCTATAAGAATTTTGACGTTAAATATATGCTAAATTACTGCAAAAATCTAACTAAAATTAATTAACTAAAGCTATAATTAGTTAATGAAAATAGTATATCAAACGAAGCATGTGCTAACATAACCTTAAAATTTTTAAGAAATGAATTACTATTTATAAAGATAATAGATAAAAGAAATATTTATCAATAAGATTCCAAAGTTTATTCCTATTAAAAACTGAACACTGAAAAAATTTTTTGTTAATTTAACATATGATTTGGGTAAAAATTTCATTGCAGCAGAAAGTCAACCATATGTGTAAATTTAACATCAAAATAAAGAGACATTTAACAATGATCTAAGAGTTAATCTTAAGAATTCCATTCACCTGAAAATCACATGCAGCAAAAATTGCAGATAGTTTTCATGTATCTTTTTCCGTTGTAATTTCTCATTTTTCGCAAATTGCAATATATTTAATGTTAATTATTCATTATAAATAATTAATATTTTTAATTTTAATTAGTACAGTTAGATGCAGTTTTCTCTCACGAATCCATTGATACCAAAAACTCATTTTTCACCAAAATGTCACTTACGTGTGTTTTTCCGTTGTAGGGCAGAGTATCGGAACACTCTCAAAGTTTGATACACCTGTCTTTTTATTTTGCGAATTTGACAATTGACATGTTCATGAAATTATGAATTGAATATAAATAACCAATGAAAAAAAGAAATTTTTATTCATTAGACAAAAGAATAAGAGAAGAGGATATTTGGGCCTGCTGAGCAAAATAAATACCCAACGTTTAGAAGAAAACAGAGAGAGAGAGAGAGAAAGAATCCCCGATCAGTTGCATCTGGATCATAGGGATAAAAGTTAGAAAAGGGAGTATCTTTATTGTATATAGGTACTATAGACTTTTAAAAAATGAGGGATGAAAGAAAAATGAAAGAATAGACTTTTGCTACAAGTTAGGAAGCTTGAAACCCAGATAGAAATGTGTAGATGCATGCAGCGGACCTTACTTCCAACTTGTGATTATCTAGCCAGCCAAGTCTAGATCCTTGTAAATGGTATACCCAATTCTTATTAGACCTGAACTACCATGAGTTATTCTTACAATTAACAACACGAACGCCTTCTTTAAGAAATCAGCGTTTTACTCTTCAGAATACAAGACGCAATTTGATCTATACTATTATAGTGTGATACCTCGGCCCAGGTCTCTTTGGATGTGATGCGCCCTTAATAAAATTAATGCAGAACGATTATTTGAAAATGATTTAATATATAGACTTCACTACAAAAACAGGTGTCTTAAATTATTCAGAAATGTCTTAAATTAAGACATTTTTCGTGTCTTAGACACCAAAAGTATCTTAATTTAAGACATTTTTGTCCAATTTAAGACACCATGTTTTTGCAGTGTTATCATGCGAAATAGTTCCTTTAATTATAATATGTATACTTATTTATCATCTCCTTATAAAATTATTTCTTGTCATATTAGATTAATTTGTCTAAAATTTATATTATTTTTAATATGTCTTTTTATTTGATTTATCTTTTATTAATTTATTAGATATTAATAATCCTAAGCTTTAACTTGGGTCTGAAGTAACAATTTTCTATTGACATAATGGCATTCTAACCAAGCAGAATATATGTGTTAATAAGATCAGTAATGCCTGGCATCACAAGTTAACAAAGGATAATTTTATCTGGCTAAAATAATATAACATTTGACATTAATAAATTTCAAAACAAAGGTCTTTGCTCAACAATTTTATGTAAAAATCGTTTTTTCGTAATGTAAAAGATGTTCGTGTTTTTGACTTTCAATTAATTATTTTATTCATAATTTTTTAAGTAGAACTAACCTTAATATTAGCCTTAACCACAAATAAAATGTCCTTTTAAAAATAAATAAAGTATTGAATATTTTATCGTACACAATTTAAATTAAAAAACTTGTAATTCCAGAAAACCTTAATATCCGAAAAACATGAAAACTTAATCAAAAGAATTTTCAACATGTGTAAATTAGTATATATCAAAGTAAAAACAAAATATATCTCTAGATCAGGACAATATTAAAATATCAAGACAAAAATCGCATACATTAATAAGTCAACATTTTGCCTTACAGAATATTTAAAGAATATAATATTTTTCAACTTATAATAGTAAATAATTTATAATAAGGTTGTGATTCTAGGCAGCACTGAATATGGAACCACGTATCTTTTGGTTAGAGTGCCATTATGTCAACGGAAAATTGTTACTGCAGACGTGCAAACCCAAGTTAAAACTACTTGAGTCATAATGTAGGGCTGATTTCAGGATAGTTAACACATATTTACTTGAATTTTCTGTAAGCGTAACTTTTTTTTCTCTCGGTGTAAGGATAAATTATCACGTAAGTACAAACAATTTAATTTAACAAATATATAATATAATGTGTATCTTAAAAGAATGTTTGTGGCATTAAAAAACTGCATGCTTTATAACATAACCTCAAATTTACAACTAATGTATTTAATTATATTTCTTTTCGTAAAAAGTAAACTTTATGTGGAACTTCAATCTTTAGATTAACTGGATGAAGTATAAACATCCTTCAAAGAAAAGTAGAAAGGACATTAAATTAGACGTGTTAGAAACATGATCGAATCGTTGCAGATGGATTTTAAAGGCATCTCCTACTATCTTAAATATTTATTGTTCAATTTAATTGTATTTTTTATTGTAATTTAAATTTATTAATAAAGATTATATGTGTACGTCCGCATGAAAAGGGCCCATTTTGTCGAATTTATTTTCCGAGATATTCGCATTTTTTTAAAGGAGGTTCAGATTTTCGAATTTATTTTTATTGCTGAAAAAAAACTACGTAATATCTTGCATGGCTAATGCAATAATTTCTCAATTTTTTCGCTGATTCAGATTTAAAGAGTAATCAGTCCGGAAGTTGAAAAACGTATACAGGGAGGTTTGGAGTACCAAAAGAAGTAAAAAATATTTAGAACGGGCACAGGGGGGTTGGGATGCCATAAAAAGTAGAACATGTTTTAAAAATGTTTTAACCTTAGCGAGGAGGTTTCCTTGAGTGGAGGTGAAAGAGCCCGTAGGTAATACTTCTCCTCTTGACGAGAAAATTATAATTTCCCACTCCGTCATAACTCTCAACCTTCCTTCTTAATGTCACTTAGCAGAAATAGTAACAATATATAATTACAAGGAAGAGCCAAGTTGTCAAAATACAATTAATATTCAAATAGCGAATTTAATCTTAAACAGACCTAGACATCCATAGGAGTAAATCTAGCCCTAAACAAAGGGATTACGGAAGATCTAGTCCTCTTGCCTTAGGACAATCTAGAGATCTGTCTGCTTATAACTTAGGACTGCAATATACTCGCGTAGCTATACCAGAACTTTGCATCATCTGTGAAATCAGATTTCCCTCTCTTAAATTCAACTAATCAAATTGTACACTGAGAACAATGGATATTAAAAAAATTATATTACACGGAAAAGAATAATTTCTTGATTTTTACAAAACTTTTTTGTATTCTTGGATAAAGCCATTATTTTTCATCAGAAAACTACATGTAGCAAAGATCACAACTAGTTTTTTCTGTGTTTATCCAACAGTACAGAAGAGTTTTGTAAAATTTAAAAAAAAAATTTTCTCCGTGTAGATATATATTATAAGAATATCACATATAATATCTATAGATGTCAATATTCACCACTGAACTGATAAGAATCAGATATACCTAAACATTTTTGTTATTGTCTCTCACGCTTATTGATGACAATTTGGAGATAAAAAAATCAACATGTCACATATTCAAAATTTGAATATTTCAAACGTTAAAAGTACGTTATATTGAATCCGTGGAAAAAGTTCATTTAAGTTGATTTGATTTCTATTTAAATTTATTTTCACAAAAGTATTCCTTTACCTATAGGTAAAGAATATTAAAACATATAGATTGCATATATGCAATCTATATGTTTTAATATTCAGAATTTCTATCAAAAAGCATAACCATATAACTGCGTCTGATTATATGCTTTCGTTTTTAGTAATAAACGTCGTTTAAAAACAGCAGATAGTTATGCACAAATCTAATAAAATGTGCTTACGTTAAATGATCTTACAACTTTAGTATGTGAGGAATGATTTATCAGGAGTTAAGACACAGGAACGCACTCGCGAATAGTCCCAAGTCCAGATACTTGTTTTTCATCGAGATTAGCTAGCGCGTCCCGTTCGATCTTTACCACCGGCGCGGCGCGGCTCGGCAGGCGCGTCACGGTCGTTGGTGTCTCTTAATTTTATTGGCCGTTCGGCCTTACGGGCTTCATGACAAAACAAAAGAAAAAGATATTGCTAAGGGCCTAACCGGTAATGCGACACTAGACCTTTTTACTTCTTTTTCATCTCTCTCTTCTTTCTCTCTGTTATCTTCTTCTACTTCTTTTTTTTTCTTTTCTTAAATAATAAATGAACATCCTATTTATTCATCTGAATTCAAATTTCAGTACAAGCCATTTATGAAATTTACGTGACATTATTGTGACGGACACATTATTATTAAACATATTTGTAATTGTAACATATTATAATTGCTTTTAATATTATTTGAAAAGATTTATCCTGAAAAATAGTTTCATATGCTAAATTTTAACTAGATTATTACAAGTTAATCTTAAGAATTTCATTCACCAGAAAATTTAAAATCCCTATAGTAGTAAAAAAAATACCTATGCCTCACGGTGCGCTTGAAAAAAATTAAACCAAAAGTCAAAACACTTGAAATTTTCTTGTGAATTTTGAAAGTGTTATGTTCGTAGATTAAGACAATCGAAAAACCAAAATATTTCATCGAGAGCTTTTTGAGAAAAGCGGAATTGAAGTTTTTTTTATAATTGCACTGTGTAACAGTTAAAAATGACTTTAAATCGGTGCTACCCTAAGTTGATCGTCTTAAAAAACTAAAGGAAGAAATGTGTATTAAATTTCCCCCCTCCTTCCAAAATTTTATTTTAGAGCTAAAAAAATGTTTTTCTGTAGTTTCACTGAGAAAATAAGCCTCTAGCCAAGCAGCTTTATTTCTAGGTTAGGTTTCCTCGGGACAAAACAAACAAAACACCGGCGATGACAATCAAACTTCTAGGATACCGGAGCATATGCTCTGCTAAAATCAATTAAGTGCTTTGCAGGTGCTATATCAACAACCTCTCTCTGCTAAATTTAATCAAAAATTGGTTGTATTTAGTCAACTTATTTTCTCAGTGTTCTATATAAAATATACTGTTACTTTGTCAATTTAGGTCCGATTTAATTTTCTTTGTTTTAATTTATAGCTAAAATCAAGGCTTTCTATACTTAATATAGGTTTTATGTTTCAAGTAAAATTTACGGTAGAAAAAAGTAAACAATTAAAAAAATTGTCAATTTTTTCAACTTTGTCAATGATTTATGGACCAATTTTATTTAGAACATTTTTTCCTTGCTGAAATATTTAAAGTGTATTTATTTTGCGTCGAATGAGCTTTTTTGAATTCAATTGGTGAACAACTGTCTGAGTATTTGCATTTTTTATCTTTACTTTCGTAGTATTTTAATTAATTAATTGCTGGATTGCCAAATTTCGATGTGCATGCAACCAGTGTTGAATCTCCAGATTTTAAAATCACTTACAAACGAACCCTTAAACGGGTCGGTTCTCTGAACTATTCTTAATCTTCAGTCCATAACATCATTGTAAATTTATAAGAGTTGTTGAATAAATTACGTTTATATTATATCAACGCTCAAATCAATTATGTTCGTAAAATTTATTTCATACCGGAACACTATGGTCACTATTTTACTTTGAATTTTAACAAATGTGTTATGTACTTAGGTCGTCGCGTTATAAGCATCATCCCCTTAATCGAGGCCACTTAAACTGTGCTGAGAAAAGTGCAGCAGTATAGTACAAGGGCCGGCATGAGTACGAGTAGATAGAGGCAGATTGTAGAATCCTGAGAGTTGCTGAAGCTTTATGAGCAAAACCACTTAGTATATCGCTTCTGTAAGATGGGGACGTTGCATGTTTAGATGAAACATTGATGAGAACGACAGAGTGTTTACTGTTCACGAAGCTTCTATAATAATCGTATATTCGTTATGGATGATATCGTACATTTTTTATGTACCTTATTCAGGTGTACATATAGAAGGGTCGCATAGAATATAATATAATTTACTATTCATTTCGACAGGTTTATACCTTTGTATCATTAGTGAATTATGTTACACTTTTCACCTAATGTATATTATATATTTTAAAAACTGATAATCCTTCAATAGTTGAAATGTTTGATATACATTCAATTGATATACTGCAAAAACAGATGTCTTATTTTAAGACACTTACAGTGCCGCTCAAAAGGATTTGCCCACCCTAAGGCATGCAAGGGCATTACAAAAAATTTTGTATCTTCATTAATAATAAAGATAAAACCTTTATCAAATATTTATTTTAAAGCTTAAATATTTGACTTGAAACGATACCTAAAGAACATTAAAAAAAATTTTTTATTGTTTAATTGCTTAAAATAAAAAATAAAAATTTTCACTTTTTTTGAAAAATTTCAAATTGATACAATTTTTGGAGAAATCATCACATTTCAATTCTGTAAATACCATTTAAAAGCATTTTTTGTTACCTATAAACCGATTTTTTAAAACTTGCTCTACGATAATTTTTAAGGAAGATGTGATCATTTGTTTATAAAAATAACCTTTTTTCAATTGTTGGTAACTTGAGAACAACTGACTTTTGGAAAAAATTGTTAAGAAAAAAATGTGCCTTTTTGTGCGTAGAATTAGAAAAAAATATTTAAACATTAAAAATAAAAAAGAAAATTTATAAATTTTTTTAGACAAATAACAAATACATATCTATACATATCGTTAAATTTTAATATTGTTTCAATGTTTAAATATTTTTTTCTAATTCTACGCACAAAAAGGCACATTTTGTTCATTAACAATTTTTTCCAAAAGTCAGTTGTTCTCAAGTTACCAACAATTGAAAAAAAGGTTATTTTTATAAACAAATGATCACATCTTCCTTAAAAATTATGGTAGAGCAATTTTTGAAAATCGTTTTATAGGTAACAAAAAATGCTTTTAAATCACATTTACAGAATTGAAATGTGATGATTTCTCGAAAAACTGTATTAATTTGAAATTATTCAAAAAAAAGTGTTCAGCAGAAAAGAGTTGTTGTTTATAAATTAGTGCTAAATTTTATTATTTTTTAAGTCGAAGTGGGTTAAAATTGTTAGGTTATATAATAATAATATTAATATAAATTAGTGCATTATCAAATTCAACGAAGATTAAGATTTAATATAACAGAATCCCCTGGTGATTTACAGAACTGTACTAAATAAATAGGAGGGGGTGATTAATTATATAAGATAAAATCTGGTGATTTGCAGAAATGGACAAAATAAAGGGGGTGGATATTAATCATAAGAGGATACCCTGGTAATTTACAGAATTGTACATAATAAAGCGTATGGGGATTAATTATAAGAGAATCCCCTGGTAATTTGCATAATTTTACAAAATAAAGGGGGTTTGTATATTTCTTATATTAAATCTATCCCCTTTTTATTTTGTACAATTCTGAAAAATCCCAGGGTTTTTTCTTATAATTAATCCCCCCCCCCTTTATTTTGTACAATTCTGCAAATTACCAGAGGATGCTCTTATAATTAATTTCCACCCCTTTATTTTGTACAATCCTGCAAATAACAAAGGGATTCTCTTATAATTAATTCCCACCCCCCCCCCCTTTTATTTTGTACAATTCTGCAATTTACCAGGGAATTCTCTTATAATTAATCCCCCCCCCCCTTTATTTTGTACAATTCTGCAAATTACTAGGGGATTTTCTTAGAATTAATCCTCCCCCCTTCATTTTGTATAATTCTGAAAATTACCAGGGAACTCTCTTATATTTAATCCCCCCTCCTTTATTTTCTACAATTCTGCAAATCGCAATGGAATTTTCTTATATTTAATCCCCCTCTTTATTTTGTACAGTTCTAAAAATTACCAGGGAATTCTCTTACATTTAATGCGCTTCCCTTTATTGTGTACAATTTTCGAAATCACCAGGAAATTCTCTTATATTAAATCTTGAATTTTCGTTGAATTTGGTAATGCACTAATTCATATTAATATTATTATTATATAGCCTAGCAAAGTTTCTAGATTTTCTGACATTTGATTTTTCGCGATAATAATTTTTCCAACAAATGATATACTACCTTTCTAAATGTCTTGTGTGGTGAAGTATGGACCGTGAGACACCTGTTTTTGCAGTGTAATCAAATGCAAAAAATTATAGAACTTCAAAGGGGTCAAAAGTGACTCAAATTTAATTTGCAAAAGTCAATGGAATATATGTGAAGAATGTAGAATGAAGCAGCAGCTTGATGCCTAATTTGACATATGTAACACTCTATGAATAAGATGGTTGAATAGATGGAGAGGGTGTCAATGACATCCGGTGATCTGGTTAAGGTCCTGCTGAGAGGAGTTGTTGAATAGCTTCAGGCTTTCATTCTAATCATGTCGGCATGCTTTGTACTTGAACGAGAGTCTTAACACCAAGTTCACTTATTTCCCAACACAAAACTCCTTTGATAAAAAAGGAAAAAAATTATTAGATATATTTAAGTAAAGCTGTTAAAATACTTTCATTATTAACTAGAACTAATCTGTCTATTAAATATATGAAAAGTAGTATATCACAGGAAGATGATAAAAAATTGCTGATAGAAAAAATAAATAATCGCAAATATAATCTCGGGACCTAACCATTTTTTTGCACATTATCTTATTTATAGGTTTCTTTAAAATTTTTAAATTTAATGCTTAAAAAAATAGTTGTCATTATTATTAAAACAAATTCGTTTCTAACATTTGTGTAAATTCTATGAGTAGAGTAATTAAATGACAGCAATCATTAGAAACTACATATATCTGTATTAGAATTTGCCGAATTATTTTTTAATCTTCGGAGAAAAGAGCCCCAAATATTTAGGAAAGGAACCAAATAATCTCCATTGAAAGCTAAACTCATGATATAAAAAATTCTTATGGTTGGGTAAAATTGAAATAAACGATGTTGGGCCACTCGATTCGATGAATTTTGTGCGAGGGAAAAGATCGTTTTGTAACCAAGGGAGGGTCGCTATGTTCTTCGAAACATGCATCTTTTGGCAAGAGTCACGAAGCTCTCGGGAGCATAATAATACAAAAAATAATTGAAGTAATTTTGTTTCTACAATTTGCTAATTTAACAGTTGAACATCATTATCTTGTCTTGTCAGTTCAATCAAAAGTCAAATATTAAACAAGGAGAATTACAGCTCATAATTGAATAGCTTCTGTTATAGTTTGTTTTATAAGTTGAGCGCGAAATAAAGCGTTATTGATTTATTTGCCAAACATATAGCGATATAGTTATTTTTAAAAATAAGTGAGAATTTTTATAAATTAATGTATGATTACTATTCATTAATTTGCAGATTCTTAGATTCTATTTAAAAAGTTATTTTATTTATAAACGCATGTTTTCGTCCCCCGCTGTATTACACAGGACACTTTACCATCAACCCTTTTAGCGGCACTCTGAATAATAACATTATAGAATGAGATAGAGATGGGCGAAAGGGTTAAATAGAGGCTAAAAGCTAACCTTCACTTGTCATGTGACTCATTTGCAATATTTTATTCCACCAGCAATTAAAATCAGATTGAATTTATCATTTGTGAAACGAATTTCATTACATGGAGAACAAATAGCTGAAACGATATAGCTCTTGCCAAATTAATATTTATTTCAATATTTATTCTTAAATATTTTAACTAATCAAAAGGTATAAAATGATAATGGTAGAACCAAAAGAAATTGCATTAAAGAGAAAAAACGAAATTTTAAAAATTATATTTTAGATTGACAACTCCTGTTGATTTGAGGATTAATCAAAATTGTACAAGAATATTGAAAATATCATTATCATTATTTCTCAAATATCGGTTTTATAAGTTAATCAAACCAGTTCACCAAACAGTTATTTTTTACAAATTTTTTTCACAAATTCTTTACGAAAAAAAAATTTGAATTTATAAGCATAAGCCGTCTGTTAGTAAAAGCTATAATTTTGTTTTTAAAAGTTGTTCTACTGATCGAAAACAGATTGACTGATATTTTTGGACGGTACTGCACATGGTTTGCATATTAAAATTTACATAAAGTTTTGAAATTATTTTCTAATAGAGACTTTTGAAAATATAAAATCTTCTTTATTTTTATTTATCATTTTATCAATCGATTTGTTGGCATAGAGTAAAAAGCTAATAGCAATAATCATTTATCATAGATAAACGGGTTCACTAATTGAACTCGCTATTTCCCTATAACATTTAATTTTAGTTTGATCTCAAGGCAGGTAAACTGATCAGAGGCAAAGGAAAATTACTAACTTGGATATGCAATCGATTCCAATTCCAATGCAAATGCGCACCACCCATTGAATCTCGCATATTTGTAACTTGCTAGCCGCTAATTTTATAAAATTTTATGACACTACATTTTCCCGCCTTTTAAATAAATTGACGTCTTATTGCGTTTTCTTTAAGCAATTCAATAATATCCCATTCAATATAAAATACTTAAATTAAATTTTATTGCTGGTTTTTTAGACATTGATGTTTATGCATATATGTATAAGAAACTCAATAAATGCACGGAAAAAGAAATTATGTAATTCAGTGAATTTTTCGTAACTTTTCTGGACTGACGAAAAGAACAGTCCTAAAATAATGAGTTCTGTACGTGATAAAAATTAATTTTGCAAATATCACATAACTTTGCTAAACTAGGCGAATGCAGACTGCTTACAGAACTGAATTCTGTATAAAATGCGGTTAATATTGCTCTACACTTTTTCAGAATTTGTCCTGCAATATTCTACTTATATTGCAGAACTCAATTCTGTATTCAAGCTTTTTCCACTAGTTGATGAAAAGTTATGTAAAACTCACTCAAATAATTTTTTCTTTATTCATATAAGTATGTTGTTGAGGTTCTTATTTGGATTAATATACCTGAACAAATTGCAACAGTAAATTATTAATAATCGCCTGTATAGTCTAATACAAATGATAATGGACTTTTGTTTTTAATTGTTGTTTTCCTTTAATTATTGCAAAGTATACAAAAAAAATTGTGTTAGAAATAATTATTTCATAATGGCTTTGGTATAATGGAATTGGAGAAAATCAGAAATCGTTTGAAGCAGTAGCGTGTGAAGAACACATCACTTGAATCGAAATCCAAATTTGATTAGTTTTGGGCGTCGGGAGTGGGCGTCCCTCAGTCCCCCAAGTTACGGAGATTTATGTTTCGACACTCGCCACTGCGCCGGATGGAAGATGAGCAGACACGAGAAGGGGCGGAAAAGCAGGAGTCGCCACAGGCTTCCAAGCTTTTCCCAAGGGGGCAACCCGAACCTCTTGATGGCAAATAACCAACAGCAGTCTCAATCGTAAACTAAAGGGGCCTAGCAATCTACTTTTCTTCCTAAACCCAAAACAATCTACCTACTACATTCATTATATTGAAACAAGTCATTTATAAACATTTTTTATTTAATTTCATACTCGTAATGATATAACGTCCAAAATCAGACACTGACAAGAAATGATGATTATTATATCACTATTTCAATTTTGCTTTTCAGTTTTTATAACTTTAGATGAAACGTGAGAAATTTTTTCTTTATTATAATTAGATTATTGCGTTTTCTACCTTTCTGTGGTATTTATTGTGGGATATTCAAAATTTCAGTCGTACCCTAGGAAGAATTTTTAATTTCTTCGAGCAATGCTGTTGAAGCTTCTGAGCGTAAAGACCCAGAGAAGTTATCATGCGTGTCAAGATTGCTATCTAGATTTTTGAATTTTGTCCCCTTGACTAAGCAATTTGATAGCCAACCGGGTATCAGCCTTTCCTTTTCGAGGAGAATAATGCCGGACTTTTATATTTTAACACCTGGATTTTTGGAATTGGAACCCCTTTGGAATTCCTTCAATAGGCACAGTCGTGGAGTGAAAACCATAGCAACCGTCATTTCGACAAATTAGAATTTAAAAATTTGTTACAACAAATGTAGACTGTCATAACCAGTGTAACGTGATGAAAAAATTGTCTCTTGTCTGCTACCTTTGATTTGGGAACAATGCACCTTATTAAATTTTTTATAATTCATAATCAGTCATAAAAATGAAGATATTTGTTCCTCTGTAAATTAACGTAAGGTGGCGCTTTTCTGTATGGCGGTCTGAGTAGTTAAAAATGCGAACTCTGCTGGCACGGTTTAACGTTCCTGTTCAGAAATGTGCTTGATTTGTCTGTTGCCGTATTTTGGCAATGCTCGAGCAGTGCAATTTTGACCAATAGAAGAAAATCAATGTTTTTGTCCAGAGCCAAGATTCGGCTTGTCGTTTTTTTAGATATTTTCGATGAATTGTAAGTGGAACAGACGTGAATGTAAATGAATTCATGAATCTTTTAAAATCGTGGTGAGTGAGAACCTAACCTCAAATTTTGTTATTGTCAATTTTTAAGATAACAACGGATGCGTTAGATCATGCAGTTAGCGCAGTGTTGACTTAAGAGAAAGATGGAATAGATCTTCCCAGAGCCTTTTTTTCTATAACCTAAGTAGAAGCAGAAGAAAACTATGATCAAACAGGTAAAAAATGTCTTAGAGTTATTCAAGCATTGGAACATTATAAACCATTTATTTATGGTAACACTGCAAAAACTGCTGTCTTCTAAGTGTCTTATTTTAAGACAGAAAACATTAAGAAAGCGTCTTACGGTTATTTCAAGCTATTTCATTGGTTAATAATTTTGAAAGATGCTTTCTCATTGGTTTAAAATTAAGACACCTTAAAACGTCTTAAAAGTGAGAACAAAAATGTCTTAAAATAAGACACTTGTTTTTACAGTGAAGAAATTTTAATTATCATGTGATCATGAGCCTTTGAAAATAATGAATGTTGCTAATAAACCTACGACACGAATGATAAAGTGGTTACATAGACTTCAAGATTATCAATATGAGTTTGAATGTAAACCAGGAAAAATTAATCGTTGGTTACCAGGATTGTCAGAAAATCCTAGTGGAAAACAAGAAATGTCTCGAAACACAGACCAGGAGAGAATAGAAAAAGACGTTTGTGATGTGGAAAATTTGAATGAAATAAATACAGATAAAATTACACTGAGAAAAATGAGTTAGCTACTATGTATATGGATAGCTAATTTTTAGCTGTGGTAGCTAATATTTAGCTGTTTTAGCAAACAAAATTAGCTGTGAAAGCTAATTAATAGTTGTGTTAGCTAAAAAATTAGCTATCCATATAATAGCAATTAAAGTTAGCTAAGGTAGCTAAGTCTTAGCTTTGGCTGCTAATTTTTTTTCTCCGTGTATGCCAGCAGAAATAAGCAGTATTTTTCCTATAATATTAATAATTAGCGCAGCTAGAAACCCCAAGAAGAAAGCAAATGAAGTTTTGACTCAACTAATAGAGGAAAATAAAAAGAAAAGTAACATTGAAAAATCGAAGAAAAAATCAGGAAAAAATCTAGCATCAAACCAGGACTAAAGGGTTAAAGAATTTCAACACTCACTAATTTATTTTACAATATTTATCTCTTTAAAAGTTCCTTCTGCTGACTTTACTAATTATAACTTTTAAAAATGTATTCCTAAATTTATTTTTAAATTAAAATAATAAATAATCTCTTTTTAAAAACACTACTAGATCAATTTCATTTTTTAGAGAGTTTTTATAGAATATATTTATCAAATATTTCTCGAGGTCTTTTTTTACACTTGAGGACAAAAGAAAATTTATTGGCAATGGTTATAAAAAAAGAAGATTACATATTTCTATGATCTATTTTTAAGATTGTCATGGATTTTTTTAGAGAAGGCGTTAAAGAAGAAGTCACAGGATAAATGCATCCTTTTTCCTGAATTATCGTCTCTTTCCTTAAGATTACACTTTTTTCTAAAGTCTCATTCTCACCCTATTCGTTTTCTTCGTGCCGCACGCCCTTTCATTTCAGCGCCTTTTTTCAATTGCGATCTTTTCTTTATTCCTACATAACATCGTCGTTTTTGGCTTCATCCAGCCTACTCCGCTAAGTATATTGCTTGTTTATGCTCGTAACTTCAAAGCAAGCATTGCCGACCAAGTTATTTGACCGTATTTTCAAGATCGTTTATGTCCTCCTTATTCACTTCCCATTCGCACCCAACATCATTTACAAAAATAAGACTAGCGAATATTATTGCATATTTAATAAAACACCCACGAGTTAAATATAAATACCATAAACTTTTCTTTTTCTTCTTTTAAACTTTTAAAAGAAGATCTCAAAAAGAATGCTAAACATTTTTATCTTCTTAGTTTTTTTTCTTTACTATATAAATAAATTGTTTGATATGCATAAGTGATAATGTTCCTTCTAAATATAAACCAATTCTCTAAAATATAATCATTTATAAAATCTATATTGATTCATTCAATTCATCATCATTGATGATGAGTTCCATTCACAATTACAAGAAAAAGTACAAAACAGTCCTGATAGTTTTCAAGAAAATTATTTTAAGGAAATCCTAATGTGGTGACTATACATTTCATTTCAAGTCACATCCTTAAACTATTTTTTAAAACTTTTAAAAAACTTTCTTTAGGAACTCTCAAACTTTTATGTATTAATAAATTAATAAAGTATTAATATCTTTAAAAATGAATCTTATATTTTTCTTATATTTTATATTTCTAAATATTATTCACACATACATTCATACTTACAGTAAGTTTTATTATTTTTCTCTCTCTCTAAATCTTCTTGAATTTTCTAGAGGCTATTTTTCCGTAACAATTCAAAGTGCAGAATGCCATTTTTGAATTTAGTTTCTGACCCGTTCTTCTCCTGAGCACAACCTCGCTCCAAAGTGGGAAAAAAAGTTGAATTTACTGTTCAAAACATTCCACAACCTCTAATTGTTGATCGATTTTCAACTTTTTTTTTTTTTAAATAATCGGAACAAAATTCTGAACAAATCTGTGATTTTCGATTTTTTTTTAATATTTAAATAATAATAAATTGATAAACCTGCACTGACTAACATATAAAAATTTGTTGAATTGCAAAATAAAAAACAAATCTTTGTCTTCTAGGTGCATTAGAAACAAATTCTAATAATTAACAACAAATATTTGTTTAAAAAACTACCGAATTAATAATTTTATTGTAGTTTTGATTAAATTTGATTAATCTTGAAAAACAGCCAGATTAGAGTAAATTTCGTTTTGTCTATCTTTATTATTTAAAAATTAGTATTTAACAACAATGATTTGTTTAAACAACTAACTATGTTATTATTTACAAATTTAATAGAGTATTATAATGTTAAATGTAAAGAATGTTTATAAATTTAGAAAGACATAAAATTTTATTGCATCTTCTTTTTATTATTGTAAATAAACAATAAATATTTGTTAAAAAAAAAATCGAAGATCACAGATTTGTTCAGGATTTTGTTCTGATTATTTAAAAAAAAAAAAGTTGAAAATCGATCAACAATTAGAGGCTGTGGCAGCAATAACTTTATTAATTTTACCGTACTTAAATAACTTTTATTTAATACAATCTAGCCGCTCAATAGACGACTAAACTATCAATTAATAGATTGGAGCTTGAATTTAAAACGACATTTTACTGTTCTACAGAAGTAAAAAAAAATGGTACTTCTCAGATATTTTAATGTAAAAAAAATTATATTAATTTGCAACATAGAAATTCCGAATTAAAACAAAATTATTAAACAAGCAGAATAATTTTGTTCCAATGCTTGAAAAAACCATAATCGCCTATACTTATTATGCTCAGTATAAAAACCCTAGCTCTTACAATATGGCTAAATTTTTTTTTCTACAGTATATTATAAAAAAATAATTCCAATAGTGAATACTGTAATTGCAATTTTGACCTTTTTTCTTCTTCAACAATAAAATAAAATTATGAAAAGGCAGTAAAATTTCGGCTCAAAAACTTTTTTTTTTTTTTTTAATTGGCTTGGCGGTCCTTGGTAATTATTATTATGAAATATAAGTTCGGGCTTGAAATCTAATGTATATGAAGATCAGATTAATAAAATTTGCACCATTACATGATTGTCACATGGTTTCGTATAATGTGAGCTATTATCAAAATTTATTGTGTTTCACTCTTTGCTGAACACAACCAGTTTGATTGGTTACGTACAAGATTTCAATTGCGTGTAACGTGCGTTAATGTGATCTAGAGAGTCTCACGAAATTGACACAATTTACATGCAATAAAAATTGTTAGAGAACTTTCCGTCTCTGAAATTTAAAACTCTAATTATAATGAATTTTCGGAAAGATGATCCAGCACATTTTCAGTAGTCCGAAACTTAAAATATTAATTATATTTTACTAGCATTAATAAAATTTAAACATTATTTCTGAAGTTAATGTTTACTACAGCGGTCCGACTTTTTATTTTTAAAAAATTACAACACATAAATTCGTTCGCTATCATACCTGTCACGTAAATGGACTAATGAATGTCGACCAAAGAATGTATTCGAAGAATATGATTTTAAATTAGATAAGAAATTAATGCAACTTAAAAATAACATTAGCTTTTTTCTCGCGTAAAAACTTGTTTCGTCTGTTACCATTAAACCGTGATTTTATGTGATTCTTACTCACCGATAACTAACAGCAACCAAACCATCGAAACGCGTGACTCGAAGGGTTACATTATTTATTAGTAATTGGGCCTGCATCATACATGTACTCACCTGAAACAAAAAAACAACGATCTCGTTTATATTCCTGTAAAAGCTGGCAGTATTATAAATTTATTCGATAAATATTTATACTTGTATGGTTAAAAATAAAATATCGCTTGTAAGAGTTTTTAAATATATTTCAGGTTAGCATATACTTAATCAAGAATGTCTTTGTAAACATTCAGATTTTTGCATAAAATGTGCTAATAATTAAAATTAGTAAAAATTTTCACTAATTAGGGGAGTGGGCCCCAAGATGGACATTTTGTATAAAATTTTTGTTTAAGGTGACAGCGCCTTATGCTTTTTGTCATTTTTGTTGTTTATATAGACGAAGATTTTACTTAACGTACTTAACGTTATAATGTTCTTTATTTATCGTATAATAATATCCTAAAATGATTTTACTAATTCAGTGTTCGTATATATTTTTTTACTGGGGATTAAAAAATGGTGTCATGTACCCTAAGATGGACAGGCCTAAAATCTCAATGTATTTATTTGCTTATTTTCGATTTTACACTTTTTTCAATAATTTTTTGATCCAATTAATTCAAATTTTTTATTTTCCACCATAAAATGTGATATTATCGTTAGAGAAAATGATATATCGATAATTTTCGATATTTTATTACTTTTTACTGTTAAGCTATTAAATTGAAGTTTTTAGAAATGTTATTTCTTGATAAATTCCGTAAAATGATTAAAAATTAGTTTAAGAATTGTTACACGATGTTAATTTTTTATTTACTACAATTTTCAGAGACTTTTAAGAAGGTGTCCATCTTGGGGCCACTTTTTTTTTAGACCGACAATTTTAACAATTAGAAAAAACGCTTTAAAAAATGTTTATGTTCAAAATAAAATTTTATCTCTGTGGCCATAAGTTACCTTATAAATTGTACTTTCATCGGGTATAAAACATTTTAATATATTTTATTTGGTTTGGATTCTACAGCAATAAGACGAAAGGGTGTCCAACTTGGGGCCCTCTCCCCTACATTAATAGTTGTATTTTTCTTCTCAACTTACACCAAGTCATATATTTATGACTTTAATATGATTTTTTAGTGATACAACGTCCAAACATCCTTCCTGTAGGATAAGGCGAGTATCTTCCCGATTGGAAAAATTAGCTTGGTTAAAGTTAGTTCATGCTGGGTTGAAGTTTGCTCATGCTTGGCTGGAGTTTGCTCATGCTTGGTTCAACAAAATCAGTTATATTTACTGATTGTCAGTGATATTTCACTGATGCAAATTTAGAGTGTACAATTAATTAACAGATTTCGAATATGAACACTCTAGGACAATTAATTAAAGATGGCACAAGATCCTCAAGAGATGTTGATAAAAACAGTTACGAATGCGCAGTATTGCACAAATGTAAAAGTCACAGGAAACTATTGCGCATGTGTAACTATTGTAAAACACTATTGCGCATGTGTAACTATAATAAATACTAAAGCGCATAAATGTTAGTCAAGCTAACATTTCCAAGCGGATTCGAAATCGTGTCATAAAAGTATAATGGGTCTAAACGGAAATTTAGACATAAATTAAGTTTACGGTATGAGGACAAAAGTTCCAATTTGAAAGTTCCAAACCAAATGTTCAAAAATTGGGCAAATGTAAAATAATATAAATATAAATAATTACTATTAACTAACGGAATCGATATGATTTAGAGTATAATTTAGCTCTGTAAGATTCAATAAAATTTTAATTTTGGAATATGTTAGATATGTATTGAATAAGATGTTTTGACCAAACATTGTATGGTATATCCACTATACAAAAGACATTTTATCTGTCGTAAAAATGCACAGCAATTATGAATTCACGGCACTTTATCGAAATAAATGTCAGAAAAGAAGATTTACTTTTTCGTAGAATCAATTCTTAGAGCGTGGGTCACTTCGACACGTGGTAGCTGATGGTCGTGTTATGTGTCTGGTAAAAATAAATTTTGTACAACGTCGCGAAACGATGTGACATTCAATCCTCATCGTCTATAGGAAAACCGTCGTGAATACATAAAAAGACAAGTATAGAATAAGTATACGATTAAAATATTCGAGATAGGAACAACTATTTTTATATTAAATTTTACTTCCTTTATAAGAACACATATCTAATAAAGACATAGTTCATTAATTGATGCTGCAAATAAATTTTAGATTTTTTAACTATAAAGAAAAGATTAGAACCTTGGAAATCGCATTCTAAGATAATTCAAAAAAATGTCGTAAAACAATTATTAAAAATAAACTTTAATTAATAATTCTATAAACAGACGTAAATAGGTCTAATAGAATAAAGTAGGGGTAGATGTACCAAGTAAAACAAGAGATGCGACACGTCTCTTGGCAATATCAATAATTATGTGGTTTTCAAAATAGTATGGACATCTATCCTGACTTTACTCTTCACAATGTAGACTTAAAATGCATTAAATATTTATTAATTTCTGTATTGAATTTTTGCACACAATGAGACTTTGAAAAATATAAATTTCAATAACTTTGAAAAGAAAATAGGGAAAATAAAGGCATTTTTGAACAATTTCACTTTCTGTTCGAAAAATCAATTGATAACAAAGCTCATTTTATTGACATATTCCTAATGAAATTACAATATGAATAATGTTTTTACTAACCCACTGTGTCTGATATTGAAAAAAGTAAAAGTGTTGTATGCAATAAAATACAAGCAGTGTTATCTTCGCTGACAATTGACAAGTATAATTGGCTTGTTTGAGTCATAAACTTTTGCAATCGGCTCAAAAACCTGTCTTAATCTGTACATCTAGGTACATACTTTACTCATACATAAGCACTTGTAATAATTCACGAGTCAAAGACTCTCCCGCTATTTTCGAGCCTACCATTACGTAATGGATTATGTGTGCGAGCCTACGTGAAAAGCATTAAAAACTCCTAGGTCAGTTTTATCGAGTAAATAATCAACAACTATAATTTTTATTTAATAAAGATAAATGAGAACGCTATGCAAGTTGTACGATAAAATAAAATTTTGTCTAAAATAAAAGTTATAAACACTATTATGATATTCTGTTAGTTATCAAGGTTGTTTAAAAATAAAAAAACGTAGAAATTAAAAAAAATTTCGTCGAAAACAAATATTTGAAGAAAACATTGTTTAGCTTATGATTGACATGCGGAAGCCGATTAATCCGTCGGAGCGTGTTCAGAACTAAAGTTAGTAATTCAACACCCGAAAGTAGCGAGGGTGCAAGAGAGGTGAAAGGAACACAAAATCAGGGTTGCTGGCTTATCTCGTATCATATTTCGTTTTATTCAAATGCCAAGAATGCCATTAAAAGATTTCTACGGTAATCCTTTCCCTGCTGTTGGCGAAGAGACGTTTCTTCCCAAAGAACACTACTGAAACGCACAAAAGAGGTTCGAAATATGGTCTGTGTAGTAAAGGAGTAGGACAAGAGACGCAAACAACGAAGCGGTAGAATAAGGAGCTACCAGCCTATAGCTACCAACCTATGCTGCCTATCTACAAGCTTTGTTCTTACCGATCAACAATATCCCTTATTTCCATTCCTTTTCATTGCCAATTGCTCAACAACGCGACAGAATAAGGCGACACGACCAACAACTCGATCAACTTCACTTTCAGTTTCAATATTCTCAAATCTCAAGATTATTTGTCTGATACGAAGACTATTACACAAAGCGTACCTTTATCTGCTTTTTTCAACTCGGAATAGGAACAAACATTTAACTAAGCCAATCATTTTCTTCTTATAATTGATCGAATATTATTATTTACCAAGTCGGACTGCCCTCCGAAAAATGCAATTATTTTTGATAATGGAAAATGATGGTACGTTATGAACATTAATTTTCTATGAAAATTGATAGTTAATAAAAGAGAAACAAATCATTTGTTAAGTTGTTCGTGTAAGAGAAAAGAAAAATTGACATCAGTGGGAGACATGAAGTAGTCATCAGTGGGTCAGAGCGACCCCTGCTCATCCGCTCGTTTGGAAACAATCACATTATGTTTCATACATCGAATCTCACCCCATGCTTACAACCCTCGACACCATCAGCGTCAACTTTATGTATCCCTCTTTCCGATAATGTAATGTAATGATTCCTTATTTGCTTAAGTTCAAATTCCAGTCAGTATACCGCAAATCCTCTAAATAATCTTAAACACAGATTTTGCTTTTTATATCGACGGCTTGCTTAGAGTGTAAACCTGATAACGTACAATCAAAAAATTTTACAAAAAGAACAAAAAACTTCACAAAAACAAAATTGTCGATCTAGCACAAAATTTAAAATACTAAAAGGCATATTTTGTAATACTTTTTATTACTAGTTACAACAAAAGGAACAAAAACAAGTAGTTACTTTTGAAGGAGCATTTTTCAGTACTTTTTGGGGTTATTTAAGAAAATGAAAATTTTGATAACTCCAATTATTTGGAAACTAGTATCTCAGCTAGAACCTTTTATTATTTTTGTCAGTAAAATGGAAATTAGGTTACAAATCTTTTAAAAATGGATTAAAAGAATATAAATGCTTGAATCTAATAAAAAATATAAGGATTCATAGAAAGATAAAGTCTTGAACATTTGCTCTATCTGCGATATATAACTTCCACTCAGTCGAGCAATTCAAGGGTCATTGGATTTCGTATTATAAATGCATTAAATACTCTAGGAAACGAATGGCTGCGTATGACGATGTTAAGGATGAAATACAGGAACGAATTTGGTGTAGGGTGGCAGGTGGCGCCAATTTTACGGACCGACGGCCATGACGGATATATAACGAGTGGCAACGTTCTTGCGACTGCTTCTCGCTCGTCACACGTGGTCGCTTCACTGGTCTCGATGTCATGGCTTGTTTTATGGGAAATAGGGACCAAGAATCCTGGGGATTCTACTCATGCCACGGCTCTAACCTCAATCGGAAAAAATAACAAAGATTCTCAATTAAGTCTAAACTGATAGTAAACATGACATAAATATATTGTGGCTATATCTATGTCAGCATAAATCCAACATTGAACATAAATTAAAATATAAAGCCTTCCACCTTTTTTTATTCACTTTTCCTTGTGAAAAATTAATGTTAAAAAATGTTTTCAATGAAAAATTTTACCGTTAATCGCCGAATAAATGTAGTGTAAATAAAAAAGGTTAAATTGAATTTTTTAGTTTAGAGCTAATGGAAATGACTCACTCGAAAAATGTAGAAATATAGTCATATAATATGATACTTGCATGACGAAGCTTATGTTTGTCAGTTTAGTAAGATTCCTAATAAATGTTTCTGTGCCTGTCGAGGATAATCAAGCCTTCTTCTTGTCTTTCCTTCCTTCTTTCTCTTTGTCTCTCTTTAGGCGTTTAGGTTTAGTTTAGTTTTAGGCCACCCTGTCTTGTCGATGTTGGACATAAATCTTGGCTGACGCACATGATTGACGTCTATTTAATAGAAATACAACTATTGTCCCTATAATACAATCGTGCATGTATGAGTAATATGTATGCACATTTAGGTATCCAGGGTATATATGTGACGCTCCGCGAGAGAAGGGACCTATCGCGGGAAAAATCAATTTTAATTTTTTGGTGCTAAAAGATAGTTTTTGAGTTGTTCTTTTATTTCCATGTTTCAAAAAAAATATTTATTAAGTACACTTTTTGTTACAATGCTTCAAACCTAGGCGTGCTAAGTGTATCGCATTTTTTGGATTTTCTTTGAACGACCGTCTCTTGAAATTTGCTTTTATTGATTTCATTTTTTTTATGGTAATTGATAGTTTTTGAGTTGCTTTTTGAATTCCAAAAATCAAAATTTAATTCCTGCAATTAGTTTTATTGTTATGAAGATTCAAACATAGATATGTTAAGCATCTCGATTTTTTTTCCTTCTCTTTGCCTGTCCGTCCTTTAAAGTTTGCTTTCTCAGCGATAGGTCCCTTCTCTCGCGGAGCGTCACATATGTAGATAGAAAAAGAAGAGAGAAGGAGATAACATTAACTCATCCGGGAGTTGAGGGGGCTGGTCTCGTCTCAATGGGGGGCCATTGTACCCCACCGACCTCCTGTACTCTTGAGACTTTCTTTCATTCTCTTGCTGCCAGCTCCCTCGTAAAATCAAACGTTGACACTAGCCGCGGGACATCTTCGCCTTGTGGCACTCGAGTGGGCCCTTTTTTACATCACACTGGTCGTTATGTTATACTTGTATTATTATCAATCCCAAATAACAACAAGGTCGAGTAGGCGTTATGTCGTTCAAACAACCATAGATGAGTTAGTCCATAGGTCATTGAACCCTTTTTTTCCCACTCCGCATCATTGAAAAACAAAATGCATCTAATCAATATACTTTCAAATGCATTCAATTTTAATTGTCCATTATTATTTTGAATTAAAAATGTACCTATATCCTCATTGTACGTTGTGTATTATTACAACAGAACACAAAAACAAAAGTAATGCCAGGATAAAAAATTGCTCTAATGATTACAGAGATTGTTACACTGACAATTTTTCGGCGTCGTTTCATGAACAGAGTTTACGGTTACATTAGCAAGCTTAACGACCTAATCAGAAAGAAGCGCAGCAATGGAATTGACGTGCTCCTTCTGACACCGAGTCCACGCCTGAGGCATTAAGGGGAGGAGTAGATAATCGTTATTATTTTTTATTCTAACTCTAATAAAGTGGCAAATTGCGCTTGACTTTTTTTGGAAAAAAATGAAATTCCAAAGATAGTTGACTAAAGTGAATAAAATTAATGTACCGCAAAGATAATTGAAAAAATATTTAAATAATTTTTTTAAGAAATTTCACCAACTTTTGGCTTTGTAAATAATACAGTAGTAAAAGGAAGGTACTTTTTAATGAAGAGTCAAGTTAATTATTATATAGCGCCAGTGCTATGATAGCTTTTTCTCTCACTGAAACTTTTATGGATTAAAATAATCTGCAGCGCGATTGTTTTAAGACAATTTCAGATTATTTAAATTCCATTTGGTATTAATAAAAGAGCGTTGCAGATTAATTTAATCCGAAACAATTTTCTGTGCTTTAAACACATAAATTTTAGATATTTTTAATCAAAGTTATTGTAAATAAAGTAGCTAATATAAATATGATTTAACTTTATAAAAGAAAATGCAATTACATTCTTGTGCGAGAAAAACCAAAAAACAACATAACCTTACTTCAGAGCGTTTTGATAAAATATATTTGACAAAACGCTATCTAGGAGCTCAAAGTAGCTTTGTTTTTTGATTTCAGAGTTATTGGATCAGAGGTATCCATTGATTCTTAATCAATGGATATTTTGGCATTTGAGATACGCACAGGTTTAACTGAAAAGAAATAAAAATATTTTTTGTTTTGTAAATACCAAGATAAAGCCTAACACAACTTGACATTTTTAATCATAACATTTTCTTAATGACAATTATTGTTTAAAGAAATTTTCCATAAAAGAATCTATGATACTAAGAATAGTGTATGAGAAGAAGGGGAAGAAGAAGAAAAAGCATAGAAAAGAAAAAACAGAAATAAGTATAATTTTTTGTCGGCAAGATCAAGGTAGCGCCACGCCCCTTGACCGCCTCCTCTAATCATCGACTCATTACTCATTAGTGCTAATGAGCCGCGCGCGCCATCCATACTATATCTTTTGAGTACCGCGCACCGCTAAAACAACACCTTTCATTCGCTCATGCGAGATGCTTGATTTAAGTGACGACATGCATAGTATATTCTTTACATTAAGATGAAGGCGACTCTGTCCAATATGTGACGTGGCAGTATATACCACGTTTTTCATAATAACTGATAGTCCACATGCAAAAAATAGATCATACATCTTATTTTAACGCTATAAGCTTGATATTTTTTACAATCTTCTAATGCTGACGAACGTTCACGGATTTCATGGTTGATTGCAAAAGTTATGACTATAAGAACTTAAATATTGAAAGTATTATAACAATTTTAAATACAAGAAACAAATAGACATAGGCAAAATTGTATAGAAACAAAACCCCTCTCACAACTTAATCTTTCCGAAAACCAAAACTACCAAACACTAAATCACAAACGGACAGTAAAATCCAAAAACCAATAAAGCAAATCATAAACAATTAATTCTCGGAAATTCAAGCCGAAATACCACCATACCAGTTCAAACTGCCAACTTAGACCTTAAAATCCCCAGTAATAGATTTTTCATTAACAAAAAATAAAAAATCCGAAATCACTAATTTTAAGTTAAAATAGCAAAATTTATTTAAAAACATCACAACAAAATATCAAAATCACACACATCCTTTTAGCGACGGATCTAAAACAGAAAAAGGATGCGGTTGTACTAATACCTATTCGACCAGTCACGAATACTATTTTGGACTACCTAAAGAGTACAACGTTTTCTCACAATCAGTAAAAATCCACGGACTGCAGATGGCCCATAGTAGTCTGAAACCTGTTTTTAGGTCGACAAAAGTCGGAAAATCGATGTATTTAAAAAAAAAAATTAGTATTTTCAAGTTTTATAATATCTAGAGCATCCGTTTCTGTATGATTCAAACACTAAAAAAATGGATATTGTATTAATGCTTGAACTGGCGCAAACTCACGCACAGTTGATTTTCCTCTAAAAATTATAGTTTTAATTGAACGCAGCTTATGACCTATTAAATTATCATATTTTAAACAATCCTATATGAATTCTAAAATTTGATTTACACACTGTAAAATAGTATTAGATAAATCATTTAAATTTTAATGTTTATATTTGAAAACCGACGTCAAGGTGACCTTCCATATCAAGCGGACAATCACCCGAGCTGTCCGCTCGATAGGAGTTCTAGTGAATTACAAATTTAAAAATGGAAAAAGTTAAATTTTTAAAATTTTGTTAAAAAGTTATTTATGGGAGAATGTTAATTATGACCTAGAGTTTCCGGAACCATTAACACTTTTTGCCACTTTCAATATTTTCATGTTTTAAGCGAGCCATAAAACCCGATTCTAAAAGGGCAAAATTATTTGTTCAAAAAGGCTTTGATGCTATTTTACGACACTTTATTTCTAGCAGTTTTTGAGGCCGCTGATTGCAAATCTAAAGTCAGACTTTAAAAATTTTAAAAATGACGGACTAAAAAATGACAAAATCATTCAATTTTAATAAAACATGGTATTTTAAGGTTCTTGGGGTTGCTAATTACGAATCTGTTGTTAGATTTAAAAAATTCAATAAGGCTAATCTAAAAATTAAGAAACTGGTTTATTTTAATATAATAAAATTTTCGAGATCGCTGATTAGGAATCTGAAGTCAGATTTAAAAAATTAAAAATGGCGGATCTAGTATGGCTGACCAAAAATTGACGAAATCATTGTATTTTAATAAAACATGATATTTTAAGGTTTTTGAGTTCACTTATGCTTGCGAATCTGTTGATAGATTTTAAAAATTCAAAATTAGCGGATTCAGTATGGCTGACCTAAAATTTAAAAAATTGGTTTGTTTTAATGTATCATAGAATTTAAAGGTTTTCCAAGTCACTGATTACAAATCTGAAAGTAGATTTGAAAAATTCAAAATGACTGATCCACTGTGTCAGTTATGAAAATTACAAATTAGTGTATTTAAGTATACACTTTCCAATGGAGATTTTATATTAAATAAGAATAATTTATTCGCAATAAGAACAAGATCTCAAAAATCTTACTCATCAAAAATCTTTTTTTTAATACTTTAAAATAAGAGGTTATTACATTTTAAAGAAACAATTGCGGTCTATATGGCATATATTTTGGGTCAGCTATATTGAATCCGCCATTTTGAATTTTTAAAATCTAATAACAGATTTGTAATCAGCGACCCCAAAAATCTTAAAATACCGTGTTTTATTAAAATACAATGATTTTTTCATTTTTGGTCCGCCATATTGGATCCACCATTTTGAATTTTTGAAATCTGACTTCAAATTCGTAATCAGTGACCTTGAATACCCTTATATACCACGTTATATTAAAAAAACCAAATTTTTAATTTTTAGGTCAGCCATATTGAATCCGCCATTTTGAATTTTTAAAATATAACAGATTCGTAATCAACGACCCCGAAAACATAAAATCTTTTCCAATAAACATGTTTTATTAAAATACAAAGATTTCTTCTTTTTTTGCTCCACCACATTGGATCCACCATTTTGAATTTTTGAAATCTGACTTCAGATTTGTAATCAGTGGCCTCAAAAACTCCTTGAAACAAAGTGGTGTAAAATTGCATCAATGTGTTTTTGAATAAATAGTTTTGTCCAGCTAGAATCGGGCTTCAGACCACTGTGTGGCCTATGAAGTATAAATATGTCAAAAATCTCAAGAAGATCTTAAGATGTTTCTTTTTACAGTGTAATATTCAGCGACTCTCTTAGCAGCTTACAATCAATAATAAAGAAAAAATCTCATGACCCAAGAATACAAAAAATCCAAACTACCTACACCGAGTGCATACGAACAAACAAAACAGTCACAGTTATCTTGATCCTTTCCCACAAAAATATTAATGGTAACAAACAAGCACACTCTTACCAAATTTGCTAACTTAATTGAACCAG
This sequence comes from Ganaspis brasiliensis, assembly GCA_037103525.1. Taxonomy (NCBI): domain Eukaryota; kingdom Metazoa; phylum Arthropoda; class Insecta; order Hymenoptera; family Figitidae; genus Ganaspis; species Ganaspis brasiliensis. The sequence goes on along the minus strand of JAZKLR010000181.1, from coordinate 3,726,650 downwards.
AAAACACCAAACTTTCTTTGCCAGAGACTCTATAAATTACTTAAAAGAAAAAATATGAAACTACAAAAAGACCCATAACATAAAAACCACCCGATAAAAAAGCAATCTTTAACACCCAAATTGGAAAAGCCTCAACAGAAAACGAGATAAAACTGTTTCATCTAGACAAACAAGCTTTATACCTTTGGAAGGAAAACAGGGTTGAAAAGGAATGACTCACTTATTATTTTGTACGGGTTTTTAATTTTTTATAGAAGTGAAAATATCAAATTTTAAATTATAATTTATATGTATTTGATTAAAAACTCGAAATTGCATAACTGAATATTTAAATCCAAACCTTTGTTTGTCTCTTTAAAATATTTGTTTTTTTGTTTTGTTTCTTAAGTAATCGGATGTTTTATTTTTTTTTTATCGTTTCTTCATCATTGCAGGTAAGTGTAATAATGCCAAGTTGTTTGAATGAAAACACTTACTCGTTCTTGAAACTACAAAATCTAAGCACTGCTTGAAATTTTAGTTTAACAATAAAATTATTTTGGTAAAGAAGTCTTCGAAAAGGGATAACCCCTTCTATTTCTTTGAAGGAGACCGCGGTTTAAGTATCTTGATGGTATCCGTACCTTTTCCGAGAGGGTAACTTGATCCTGTTATTCGCGCGACGTGTTCTTCTCGCAAGATCCAAAAGACATGAACAAACTTTCTCTTTTTTCTTTCCCTTTTTATTCTTTTTAACATGTTTTCCACAGTGTGTAATATGCGTGAAGAAGATAGGCAGAAAGATAAAATGAAACATTTGGTTAGCGAGTTAAGCAGGTACAAGGTAGAGGTTGTCTGCAGTTGTCCAGTCCAGTTGGCGACAATCATTATTGTTTTCAGGTATGTATTTTAAGTGTGTACATTTGTTTGTGTATAGAAACAGAATATTATTGGGATAGTTTGAAGCTCCATTTTTATTTAAATTAAATAATACAACTTTAAAAAATTATTTATACTTTTTGGAAATAAATAATTATATATCTTTCTATTGAATAAAGAGGCATAATTGTGTTGAAGAAAGGGAAAGGACTTGAATGCATAATATATAATGCTTATCTCTATTCATTAGGAAGAAAGGGCTATTTATTTAGATTGAGAGCTTTGGTCAGAAAAGATAAATTGATTGGCTCCTGCGAGGTTCATAGGAACATTTGGAATAATGAGCTACGCAGTGACAAGCTGTGTTTTCGTAAACCTTAAGTCTAGAAGTCCCGTGGACCAGGTGACGGCACGACGGCGCCTGGAAACAAATCTATCTTTGTAGCAACCGCAGTACCAAGCACAAGCGTATGTCGCGGCAAAATCGTCCGTCCGTCCGTCCATCAGACTGTTGACTAGGCCCACGAACGAGTACGGGTATAATAGCAACTTGGTTATTTATTATAGTATAGAGGGACTCGTTAGTCCTTATCCTCAAGTTCTAGCTTCCCTCGGGCTAGCCAGAGTCAAGGTATAGCTGTCACACCCGCGTTATCCAGCTCCACTCGTATTGTTTTAATCCTTACGTGCACATGTATAAATGCATGCATATATGTATGTGTGTCGCTAGTCGCTATTCTCCAACACATTCAACAGTCTTCTGTCTACACATCTCCATACAATCCTCACAGTCCTTTCGAAACGACACAAGAGATCTTGGATCATCGAGATACATAAATACCAAGTCCAGCCTGCGACCTCAGCGATCAAAGATACCATCGTCTTTCTAACCAGAACTATCGGTGGCCAGACCGAGATGCCGACCGATGTCTGATATATACTTCATGGAGATTGATTATGTCGCTATTCTCAAATCAAAACCAACCATGTAACGAATTTCTTATCATCAAATAAAAATATATACATTCAACGAGTATTTTTTCACTAATTGTCTCTTTCTCACATCACGATCAATCATACTTTTATGCTCAATTATTTAAAAGTTTATATTAAAAACGTTAATCAAGGTTACATATTTAACATACATATTAAAACAAGAAAACTACCGAAAATCGTAATAGGATCGGCATTATAATATAGTGAATAGGTACTAAGTGAGAATTGATTTTCATAATGAGAACCGACTATGAAGAAATTCAAATGTCTTACAAATCATTATGACTGTATCTTAGGAATCGTATAATTAATGCAAATGAAATTAGTGATTTCGAATTTAAAAAATAAATCAACACTGACTAGACCAATAATAATCAAGGTGATCGTCTCTAAACTATGAATGGTGTGTAGCGCAATATCGAAAGAGGACGTCAGCAGCTATTCCTAAGAAATATTCAAATAATTCAATATAGTAATCCGTATCAGCATTAAAATCTTGTACGCCTTATTATCTTAAGCAGAAGAGAGAAGCGTGGGAATTAAATGAGTGTAGTGTGGAGCTGTTCAGGTAAGACGCTATGTCCCTGAAATTCGACACCACACAGCAGATTCTTTGCAACTTCGGAAGTGGATGGCAGAACGTCACGCGCAAAAGACTCAGAATACAATATGAGCAATAATACAATGAAAAGGACATCAAGTGTGTTCTTAACTCGAGACCCTTGCAAGCTCTTAACGCTTTTACACGCGTAATATACAGCTCTCTGTATATCATCGAAGCAACCGGACGTTTATGGGACTAACCGAGGGCATCTTTTGAAAAACAACGTGGTTACAATGTCAGGTGTTGTCCTCAAGATATCACATCTAAAAATCGTTGTCATTTTCTGTTTTCGCCTCGCCTTCCACTTATTTTCAAAGAAATAAGAGAGGCTGTCCTCCTCCAATAATCGCATACGCAGACGCCCACTTGACAAATCAGACGAACCTTTTTTTAATTGCTTGACAACTTTACGGCTACTATAAAACAATGAATAGTTGGATTTTGGATACGCTCACTCGCGTTCCTTGATACGTGCTTTGTATACAGAAATGAACGTATATCATGTTTACGGCACTGTTGTCTGTCCCCGTCTTTCCCACGTGCCGATTCACCGTGAAATATGTGGTTCCCTTCGATTTAGAGCGACTCTACTGTCGCTCTCTCAGAATTTATAATGGTCCTAGACGCCATCAGGTGAATTTCCTTTCTCGACCCACTGTCTCATTTTGACCACAAAATATCCATAAGATCAACATTAAGGTAGTATTCACATAAAACATATATCTATAATAGAAGACACTGGAATTGTACAATATACTGCTCAAAATTTTTATTATTATTACATGTATAATGTATATGTGGGTATAATAAATCTTTTTTAGTACATTCTTACAAAAGACAAAGAAATTGTATTAAACAAAAACAAAAGACAATTTATAGAACACAGAAAAAATCATGCAATTGCAATGTTGAAAGCAATCTCCTTATTTTTAAATAATATTAATTTAATGAAAATTAATACATTGATAATTTGTTATGCACTATTTTGAAAGAGAAACTAATGCTCTTTCGATTGGTCTTTAAGTTTTTAAAAAGTTTTCTCAATTTCATAAAGAAATTCTTATTTGAAATTTAAAATTCTTGATATCTCAAAACACCCTTACTCAAATTTTCTTGAAACCTATGTGAAAAGAAAGCTAAAGTTTTATAGTTTTTATTATGGACATTTTAGAGGATTTATGGATTAAAATAATAGACAAATGTGTGTTTTTGAAAAATCTGACATTAAGTAAAGTTGAATTTACCTAAGCCAGAGTAGAATTTGGTTGTCTTTTGTTTTTAAATTTTGAAAGAAAATACAATTATTAAAAAGAGTTTTCAGAAAAGAATTATTATTCGTTATATTAGTAGTATAGAATATACTTTAAATTGATTCTAACAAATGAATTTCCAAGTTATTTTTCAAAAAAGAAAATAAATTACAAGAAAAATACATTTTGTACATTTTTTCAAAATTAAAAACAAAAGACAACGAATCTGGCTTAGGTAAATTCAACTTCACTTTATGTCAGATTTTTCAAAAACAGACATTTTATATTATTTTTATCCATAAATTCTCTAAAATGTCCATAATAAATTCAAAGGGATTAGAAACTATAAAACTTTAGCTTTCTTTTCACATAGGTTTTAAGAAAATTTGAGTATTAGGGGTGTTTTGAGATATCAAGAATTTTAGATTTCAAACAAGAATTTCTTTATGAAATTGAGAAAACTTTTTAAAAACTTAAAAACCAATCGAAAGAGCATTGAATTCTCTTTCAAAATAGTGCATAACATATTATCAATGCATTAGTTTTTATTAGATTAATATTATTTAAAAATAAGCTTTTTTGCGATCGTCTTTTGTAGGTGCAACGGTTTGAAATAGAATGGCCCATATATTATTTGTGTTTCCTCTTTTTTCAAAATAGAAGTGAAATGAAACAATAAACTTCAATTGTTTTAATTTTGTTTTTTAACATGAATTACACAAGCCTGCAAAAAAAAAAATTTTTCTGTTGTTTGAGATCGGTAAGTCACTTCCCGTAGTTTTTGATGCGCTGAATCCGAATCTGGCAACGAAAACCTCCCATCACGTCAGGATTTTGAGAAAAGTGGGGGTAAAACTCCCAAAAATCACGTTTTTGTCACTTTTTGAAAATTTGTACCGAGTGATTCCGACGGGCTAAAGACTTGTCATAGAGGTTAAATTAAAGCTTGAACCCTGTACTTTACCAAGATATAATGATATTGGCAACAACATGCTAAATTAACTGTCAAACATGATTTTTTTGACAGTTGGCAAGCATAAAAAATGTCTTACACTGTCCGTAAATACAACTATTTTAAATATTGATTGGATTCGCTTGATACTTGTTACTCGGGGTTGTTGTTAGAACCGCCATATTGGATCCGCTATTTTTAATTTTTGAAATCTGATTACATATTCGTATTCAGCGATCCCGAAAACCCCCGAGTAACAAGTATTAAGCGAATCCCATCAATTTTTAAAATAGTTGTATTTACGGACAGTGTAAGACATTTTTTATGCTTGACAGCTGTAAAAAAAATCATGTCTGACAGTTAATTTAGCATGTTGTTGCCAATATCATTATATTTTGGTAAAGAACAGGGTTCAAGCTTTAATTTAACCTCTATGACAAGTCTTTAGCCCGTCGGAATCACTCGGTACAAATTTTCAAAAAGTGACAAAAACGTGATTTTTGGGAGTTTTACCCCCACTTTTCACAAAATCATGACGTGATGGGAGGTTTTCGTTGCCAGATTCGGATTCAGCGCATCAAAAACTACGGGAAATGACTTACCGATCTCAAACAACAGAATTTTTTTTTTTGCAGGCTTGTGTTATTAAATAATGTCAAATGGTTAAGATTTGTTATTAGAAAAAACTAACTGTTATGTTTGCTGCATGCAATTTTCTAGACAATGAAAAATGTTACAACTAGATCATTGTCAAATCTCACTCTACATGGAGAAAAAAGATTAGCTGCCTTAGCTAAGTGTCCACACCATATGGAAAATTTTACAGGCGTTTTTCTCAAAAACGCTTGAGAAGCGCATCAAACTGCTTTGCCATAGTTCAAGGTACATTATGTAGTACAATTTAGCAAAGTATTAATTTTTTTAAAAAACTCTACGTCCTATGGTCCTCTTCTAAACCAAAGTGACCCAACCCGCCCCGACCCGGGTCAGGTTGGGTCATGATTAAAATTGTATTGTTTAAATGTTAAAACATTACTTTATATTGTAAAATTAGCTTTTAGGGTTATTTTATTATAGAATAAATTAACGTAAAACAGTGAAAGTATATAAGACCATAAAATAGAAAAATTGCTTATATTAAAAAAATGTATTTCTTCATTCCTAGTTGTTAAAAAGTATTATCATTAGTGTTAATTGGTTGAAATAAATTATTGATAGTTAAATTTAATAAAAATAATATAGTTTATTTAATGTAGTATAATTATATAATAGATTCCTTATGCGTTCGAGCGACCCAACTGACCCCGGCGCGACGGTGTTTGAAAAATATTTGATTTTTTTCTATCGATACTGCAAATATAAATCAAAACTTCTTGATTGTCCTTTAAAATGAACTATTCAAAGATGAAAATTTGATAATTATATTTTTTTTAAAACTATTACTCAGGAAGATAACAAAAAAACTAAGTGGGTAAAAATTTACTTTAGAGTATCAAAATAAGTTGTTTTTACATTTACTCCACATTAATGGTGTGCCACAGTAATGAAACTTGGCACTAAGTTGCATCTCACTATGCAAAATAATTTTTGTGTAGAGAGGAATTAATTCAGCTAATAACATTTGCGTAAATTGCAATGACCCAACCTACCCCTGATTCAACTAGCCCCAGTCTCCCCTAACCAATTTTAAACTTTAACAATTAATAAATAATTGTGTTAACGTCAAATGAATACTGTTGACAATTATATCTCAGATAGAGCAATCTTATTGATTCAAGTATAATTTACTCAGTGGTAATTTGATGCAAATAGGAAAATGGTAACAAATTTGATTTATTTGTAATATGATAATAATAAAAATCAATTGCTACAGAAGCTACATTGAAAAAATCGAAGCAAGACAAAATTGAAACCGATAAGGCCACCAACCCATCGTGCCTTGTATTGATATTGGTGCGGCCTTATGAGGCGCCACTGCTTGTATAGTCTCTTGGTTTCTGCATCTTTTCTCTCTTGGCATGAGGCGAGTAGCGAGATCCTCTTCTACTTCTCAACTCAACGATCTTTCTTCCACCTTCCACCTTTACTTCCACTCTCTTCTCTCGTGTGCAAAGTTGAAGCGGTATTATGGTTGCGGCGTCTGTGGCCGCGGGGGGCGCCGGCGCCGGCGCGTAAAGTCGTTGCGTTATGAGTCCCGCAGTCCGCAGTCTCCACTCTCAACCATCTCCCTTGCTCCTTTATCGGTCCCAGGAGTACCCTTCTCAAAAATTCTCATGGCTTTTGTTTCAAGGCATCCAAAGGATCCACCGTGTATGATAAATGGTACCCCTTCGGGAAGTGCCAACTAAATCAGTAACTCACGCGCAATTTCTTGCTCGGTGACACGATACTGAGGAGCGCAACATCACAATGATTCATCTTTAATAAAAGTAAATTTTAACTGAGCAACTCAGAGGGAATTCAAACATTAGGCAAAGCGAGTATTTTTCACCTTCATCTACTGATTTGCGACATTGATGCAACTGAATCAGACCAACTTTTATAATGATTTTGTAGTTAGGTTCCTTGCCAAATTCTGCAACTCTCGTAATTTGTAAATCTTGCAAGAAATAACAAAAAGAAGGAAAAAATATTCATGATCGACGATATTTTACGTATACGTCATAGAAATTTCTTTGATCAACTTGAAGATGAAATTGAAAAAATCTTAAAAATGCAATAAAAATTATGTAGCCATCAAGAGCCTCGCACCAGGAAGGCATTCTAGAAATAATACTCTGCCTCGAAGCGTGTTTTACAGCGAGTCATTACGAGTCATCATTTCAAAATAATCTGCGCATACATAAAAATGGTAAAATTCTCCCGAATAAACCGTTTCTACCGTGGGAACTAATCTTTTGGGATAAATGTATGTATTAGCGAACTCAACGGAGAAATGAACTGGTAATGATATACGCTATCTTTTGCGCTGATCTCGATACAAGAAATCCCGGTCCTCGTCGCAAGGTCAAATCTCCATGACTTAAGATTAGAAACGACGGAACGCCTTGATGCTTTATTAAAGTGCCGTGCGGTTCAGGAGAATCTCCAGTAGATCATAAATGAGTATACTTTATGAATCTTATGAGACCATGTTACCTGTAGTATGCAAATTATTTAAGGATCATAATTCTCTAACAACTTTTTCGCGAGATACCACGCCTATATGACACGCACTGGCGAGCAATTAGAAGGAGAACAGTTATTGTACTACGTCGACATTTTTTGAATAATAAAATACTTACTAATGAATTATTAAAGAAACTCGTGAGGAATAGGAAAACGCAAAGAAACAGATCTTTACATTAGATAAAACGTGCATCAAGATTTTTTCTTTCTCATTGTATACAAGATATGAATATTGTAGATTTTGTATCTTTTATAAGTACTTATCGGGCAACTATAATGGAGAGGGTGGAAAAGAGGGAAGAGATCAGCCTGCGGCTGGAGGCGCGACGAGAGCTGAGTTATGGTGCAGCTTAATTATACAAAACATTCAATTATGCCCCCTTACAAACACACACGCTAACTGATACAGAATATATGTTCAGTGCACATGACCTGTGTCTGAATTTTATTTCTATACACCTAAAGTAATAGTTACGTGCATAAGTCTATGTGTATTGGATATTGGATGAAGAACAATTTTTTATGAATAGGGGAGACCGGGGCTGGTTGGGTCATTTTGCACTCTTCGTTGTTTAACTTCGTTAATATCCAATTTATGAAAACCTTATCGTACAGAAAACTTGCTATAATATTTCAGCTTCCATTTAAAAAAGGAAAAGTCCCATTATTACTTTTAGTTTCTTCTGGAGAACATTGTTTTTGGAAAAATCCAAAGTGACCCAACTCGCCCCGGTCCGGGGTAGATTGGGTCATGATTAAAATGTTACTGTTTAAAAGTTAAAACATTACTTTATATAATAAACTTAGTATTTAGGGTTGTTTTATGATAAAAGGAATTTAAAAATAAACATATTTAAATAATAGCAGTGAAAGTATAAGATTATAAAATAAAAATATTGCTCATATTGAAAAAACCTATTTTTTTATTCCTAATTGTTAAAAAGTATCATCATTAGTGTTAATTGACTGAAATAAATTAATAAAAGTGAAATTTAATTAAATAAATATAGTTTATTAATGTAATTCCTCGTGCATTTGGGCGACCCAACTAACCCCGGTCAAAACGACCCCACTGACCCCGCCTGAGTCTTTCAAATATTTGATTTTTTTCTATCGATATAGCAAATATAAATTAAAATCTCTTCATTGCCCTTTAAAAGGAACTATTCAAAGATCATAGTTTGATATTTAAACTTTTTCTAAAACTATTACTCAGGAAGATAGAATAAAAAAACCAAGTGGGTAAAAATTTACTTTGGAGTATCAAAATTAGTTTTTCTTACATTTACTCCACATAAATGATGATATAATAATGAAACTTGACACAAACTTGCAGCTCACTATGTAAAATAGTTTTTGTGTAGAGAGGAATTAATTCGACCAATAACATTTGAGTAAACTGCAATGACCCACTATACCCCTGACCCAACTAGCCCCAGTCTCCCCTACTTTGAATTTGACTCAGGGATATTGAACACTCGACTAACTGGTCATCAGGGTGTTTACAAAAATAAAATTTTACGAATTTTGTTGAAGGAACCGTCGATTATTACTATTATTTTTCAAATCAACCCCCTTTGATGGTGCTTAAAAAAACAACCCTAATCATAAATTCAGCATTTATCGGTAAATTAATAAGTCTAAAATATTATTTTTCCTTTAATCCATTAGTCAGACTCAAAAAATATTAAAAAGAAAAATTTTTTATACAAATTAAAATGGTTCCAACGATTGAATATATATTGGAAAATGTATATATGTTACGGGCAATGTTCAAGAACCGGACAAGGTCTGACAATGCCCGACTTTTTTTAACAAGATTCATAAAAATTCGATATTACATTTGGTATAATCTTTAGAAATTTTGTATGAAACATACGAAATATTCTGAAAAAGTACGTTTTTCCCTAATTTTGATTAATGTAACATTACATTAATCAGGAGGTCTCAAAACGTCGAAAAAAGTGGGAATTAGCAAAAGTTCAAAATCGTACAAATTTAAGACCTTCTCATTTAAGATGAGAATGTAAAAATTTAACAAAAATTGGATGAATCGTATCCGAATCACAAATATTTTTCAAAAAAATGAGCAAACTCTCAGTTTTTTTTTTTAAATTAATTTTCTACAACAGTTTGTATCCAAAACTCGACTAAACTGCTGGTTCTTATGCACTTGTTTCTAAAAGTAGGAAAAATCGGACTTTTAGGTTTTAATTCGGTGTGAATCGGAATCACCTACCTGTAATAGACATTGTTGACATCTATAATACAACTAACATAACCTCAAAATGTCAACTATTTAAAGTTATATAATAAATAGCTTTAGATTTGGGTCCCCCCTCCACCGGGGTTTTACTCCCCACTACAAAAACATGGTGTCTTAAATAGGACAAAAATGTCTTAAATTAAGATACTTTTGGTGTCTATATAAGAAACGAAAACTGTCTTAATTTAAGACATTTTTGAACAATTTGAGACACTTATTTTTGCAGTGTAGACCTCATCGAGGAGCGGGCACATCCCCCCCATTGCCAAAAGCTCGGCGGCTTATTGTCAGTGGTTTTTGTTTTGAAGTGAAATAACAGGAAGCTCTTTTTTTGGACACAAACTGTTGCAGAAAATAAAACGTTTGTTACGCGTGCGCAATTAAGGAAATGAACAAAATAACAATTGTAAAACAAATAACTATTGATACATCACCACTAATAAAATTGCATTAAAAATTGTCAGGAATTAAAAAAAATGGTTAATTTTGTGAAAAAATAGATTTTTTTCTATAAATCAAAAACTTTGTCTATCACCAAAAATAACAGAAAGCATAAAAAGCTGCTACATTAAATAAAAATTGTACCCATATGAAATGTGCTTCTTGGGCCCCTCTACCCTACAGATAAGAACATAAAATGAGTGTCATTCTAACTCTGACTATAAAAGAGCAGTCTCGGAACAATTGAAAATGCGAAACTAACAGCTTTTGAAGCTCTATTCTTCAGCGCACACTGAGAGACTGAAGACTTTAAGCTTTGTAAAAAATCTTTAAAATTTTAATACCTGTGTTATGTTATGTTTATATGTAAATAGGCACACACTCTCAATATATTCGTTACCAATACTCAAGAAAAGTGTGGGAGATTGAAGAATATTTAAATTTAAAACGTCTCGTTTTAATTCATGATTAGCAATATTACCAATGAAAGCAGTAAATGTGAAAAAACTGTCAAGCCACGACTTGCTAATGTGAGAGAGATACAGGGAAGTGGACAGTGTTGGGTCCAGGTCCAGAGGTAGAAAAAAGGAAGAGTTTAAGAACTGAAACCGGTAAGGTAAACTGGCCGTTTACATCGCGTGTGTCAGGGAAGAGTGTGTAAAACGGAGTCGAAAAGTGCATCTCCTCCCACTGCTAAGGAGTCTAACAACCGGATAATCGTTCTCAAGTGATTATGGCAAAGGCTATACTCTACGGCAGGACTCTTGTTTTTAAAATGCAACAAAATACAAAAACTAAAACTATTCGTTAACACGATAAAATGTTTTATTTAATATTATATTAATACTTTCTAATAATTAAAAACTGTTTGAGGTCATCTTCAAACTGTTTAATCTGAAAATCACTAAAGGATTGACGACAGAAGAAGAACATTGAAACAAAAAGTAGGGGAAAGTCGGGCAGCCCCGGCCCCTTAAGCTTTTTGGTCAATAAATTGTGTAAATATTTCAAGAACAATAATTAAATTGTTTCATGGTGAAGACAAACTATTTGTCAACACTTAAAATGCTTCCAATAATAAAATAAACATATTAATTAAGAGATACATAAGGACAAATATGAAGAGTAAAATACTAACCCTCAAAAGTTCATCGGGTAAGTCCGGCCACAGTAAAAGAAACTTTTTATTTTAATTATATAACTCAGTAAAGTAACAACAAATTATGTCTTAAATAATCGTCAGAGAATCATTTATGAATATCAAATGAAAAATAAATTCAACAGTGTCAGAAATTACAAATATAATATCATTTTTATATGATGTTCAATGCGACACTCATTTCTTAAATTGTCCGAACACTTTAAGGTTATATTTACAGAATAGTAGTTTTTTATAAAAAAGAAATGAAATAATGGAGTCACTATACTAAAAAAATTAGTTGAATTAAATGATACTCCATTTCTAATTTGTTTTAATGATAAAAATATGGTATTATATATAAAATAAACAGTGGCCGCGGCTACCCGATGACCGGTGCTACCCGACTTTCCCCTATATATCTATTAAAGTTATGGATTTTTAAATCACCTTTATTTTCTTTCACGTTGAGAATAAAAGGATCATATGTATGTGCAGGTCCAAGTTGTTTGAGGTAACTTTAAAAGTATGTATTCATTACTGATGTTTTAAAAGGGCATTTAAATAGCCATATTTCAGAAAGTTGCCGTGAGGCCAACAATCTGTCAAAAGATCATACCCTTGTCAAAATAATCGCTAAATTATGGGATACACAGTATGCTCTGACTGCCTGCTTCCTTTTTACGTTCGAAACGATTCTCTTTTCTGGCCTATCTGCATCTTCATCTCTTTTTTATAATTCCTTATAAGTAAATATGTGTTTAGGTACTCTTACTATAAGGCACTCAAAAATTATAATAGGTATATTGTATTAAATTCACTGAAAAATGTGATAAATTAAAATAAGTTGCAACGGTTTTATTTAAAGCCAATTTCAGATTATTTAAACTCGATTCGGTACCAAAAAATTTTATGTCTCTTCAGGTCTCTTCCCTCGTAAAGCGTTACATATTAATATCGAAAAGAAAACATTTTGAAAAAAGATATAACATTTTCTTTGGGTTGATTACATTTCAGTGAAATTGTACATTTTTTAAAAACACTGTTGATGTTGTTAACAAGAAACCGTTCTTTTTATTAAGATTTTTAAAATAAAAAATTATGCATTAAATATGGACTTCTTAAAACGTGTTTAATAGTTATGAAACTTGATAGAGAAAAGTCAGCTAAAACACTACACACCAAATACAGGTGTCTTATGGGTGTCATATTGTAAAAATCAACACATTTAAAAAACGTCTTACAATTATCTCAAGCGGCTTGATTGGTTAGGGGTCATCTATAAAGAACGTTCCATTGTCAGGGGGAGGGGGGGGGTAGTTTAAATTTAAAACGTTCGTATTTATATGTTCTTATTCTAATATTCTTTCTCATCTTTAAGACTTTATACTGAGAAAAAATTTTCGTAAAAATTCCTGTGCTGTTCACTATAAAAGAGTCATAATTGACAGTCTCCGAAATTTTACCGTGCTGTCTTACAATTTCGGAGACTGGCAATTATGACGCTTTTATAGTGAACAGCACAGAAATTTTTACCAAAATTTTTTCTCAGTGTAGCTTGAAATGTCAACAATAGAAACATTTCTGAAAATTAATATTATATAATATATATTTTGAAAATGCATTTAAGTATTAATATAAAATACATTTTTATAATCGTGTCAGTTACTACTAAATATAAATATATATGAGAGATAAAAACAATTTGATTGAATGTGTAAGAAAAAAATTTTAATTTTTGAAAGGCGTATAATAATTTTTTAACGTACCATCAAGGGGGGGGGGAAGCCAAGAACCCCGAAAATTGGTGGAACGTTCTTTATGGATGGCCCCAATAATAATTTATGTAAGATGCTCTCTTTTAATGGTTAATCTCTAAGATACCCAAAAATGAATTAAAAAAATACCACATAAGTATCTTACGATGATTAATACACCCGTTTTTACAGTGATATAGAAAAAATATGTTTAGCAAAATTTGAAGTTTTGGTTACACGTTTTGGGTTAAACTTAGCTCGAACCATGAACTGATATTCATTTTTTAAGAGTAATGCTTTATACAAGAAACCGCTGTTTTCTATTTAAAAGCAGAATACTATCAAATCAAATGCATAAACTACATCACAACAATAAGTGTTACATTGGCACTATATTACAAATACATAATACATAACGCGTACTATATAAATAATAATAAATATTCAGTAGTACTTATTATTTCTCAGTTTAGCTGTGTTAATTTTAAAGTTTCTGGTTATTGCATATCAATCAACTGAAGAAGCGAAGGATGACCACTAGGGTGCCCAAAAAAAAAACACGACTTTTAATTTTCTATAATGCTACTTCAAAATATTGTTCCTAAGGGAAAAAAATGAGACACATATTTTTTTTTATTTAAAAAAAATCATTTTTAGGGGTCGCGCTGGTCCATTTTTCATAAAAACACGGATTTTTTCAATTTTACGACTCTAGCTTAATTAAAACTAATGTAAATAAAAATTTCTCTTCTTGTAAAATTATCTTTCTGTTACTGGAGAAAGTTTACTGTATTTACGGCGAAAAAAAATTTTTTTTTCTGATCATATTTGACCTTAGAAATGTTGAATTTCGATTTTTCTCGTAAATTTGGTCCCAAAATGTAAACTAAAAATTTTTTTGAACGACAAAAATTGACGGAATTTTGTTGTGCGATAAGAAATGTGTTAGAAAAGTAGTTGAGAATTAATTTATGAACTTTTAACAGTTGTTACTCAACCAAAAGTGTTAAAATTGTAAATAAAACCAATCTAGCAGCTATGGAACATATTTAATAATTTTTATAATTGCAATAATGAAAGTAGAACTTAAAATATACTATAAAAATACATATATAAGACATGTACAACTTACCGTACAATTTTTTTTAGATCTTTTGGGGAGGTGGGGTTAAGATGGGGTACCTGCCTTAGGTAAGACACTAATTAATCAATCATGATCATTTTTTTCACAACATAGCACTGTCACAATAGTTTTTGATTGACCAAGTGACTGCTTGATGAAACCGAGTTTTTTATTTTTTGTTGCATGAAAAAAACTGTTTTTAACGATTTTCTTGTCATTTTTGCATTTTCTTAGGGTTCCGTACCGTAAAACGGAACCCTATTAAAATCACTATGTGTGTCCGTTTTCGCACCCCCTCTAACTTCTAAACTATAAGAGCTAGATACTTCCAATTTGGTTCACATATGTGACTGTCCGTGAGAAAACGTGCCTTAGCTCCCAAACGTCAACTTTACAGGGTGAGCGTTTAAAGTTTCTGCAATGCATTGGAAATCAATGTAACGTGCCTATGCTTCTTGCTTAATTACACCAAAATTTCTTTAAAACAACAATTTTTTATTTTTGGAAATGAGTAAAAACTGTTAAAAAGTTATAAATTAATTCTCAACTACTTTTCTAACACATTTCTTATCGCACAACAAAATTCCATCAATTTTTGTCGTTCAAAAAAATTTTTAGTTTACATTTTGGGACCAAATTTACGACAAAAATCGAAATTCAACATTTCTAAGGTCAAATATGATCAGAAAAAAAAAAAAAAATTTTCTCCTTAAACACAGTAAACTTTCTCCAGTAACATGAAGATAATTTTACACGAAGAGAAATTTTAATTTACATTAGTTTTAATTAAGCTAGAGTCGTAAAATTGAAAAAATCCGTGTTTTCATAAAAAATGGAGCAGCGCGACCCCTAAAAATGATTTTTTTTAAATAAAAAAAAATACGTGTCTCATTTTTTTCCCTTAGAAACAATATTTTGAAGTAGCATTATAGAAAATTAAAAGTCGTGTTTTTTTTTGGGCACCCTAATGACCACTTTACGAATACAATTTTTATATAATGATACACTGTTAAAAATTTGGGGAGTTAACGGTTGCTGGAGTTGGGAGTTGAGATTTTAGAGTTAAAAATCGACTCTCCAAGATGAGTGAGTCTCATACGCTCCATGTTTAAGAAGAGTGGGGACTGAAGGATTAAGCGTTAACTCTCTTTACTTCAACTCTTCAAGGCGTGCGACTTTTATAGAGTCCCGTAGGGAGTTAAATTTCAACTCCTTTTTTTAACAGTGTATTATGAACTATTGGCAATGAGTATACTTTAATCTTTACCCTAGAGTTCACTGTAAAAACAAGTGTCTTATTTTAAGACATTTTTGTCCTCACTTTTAAAACGTTTTAAAGTGTCTTAATTTTAAACCAATGAGAAAGCATCTTTCAAAATTATTAACCAATGAAATAGCTTGAAATAATCGTAAGACGCTTTCTTAATGTCTTGTGTCTTAAAATAAGACACTTAGAAGACAGCAGTTTTTGCAGTGTTGTTAAAAACAATTAATCAGTGGTATTAGCAAATGAAATTATTCTCATTTAGCTTGAAGAGATATAAGGAAGTGACTGAGCATTGAGCAAGAACCTCTGTGCAATCCAAACCAATAACTCTCAGCGGGCGGATGCTTTAATTACTGAACTGGTTATATTGGTTAAATATTGAAGAAAGTATATATACACTACCACGCGTTCCATAAGACGATAGTTACCTATAGTATCTTGTTCATATGTAAAGTACATGTATCGATATACAAATGTTTAGCAAGCAAGCATGTAGGTAGATCCATTTGTCCAACTGATCTAATTGGTTTTAAGATAAAAGGCAAAGTAACAAGTTAATTTCTTTTCAAGTGCTCTATTTAATTATCACGTAGAACTGAATTACTCAATAAAATAAAATTGTTCGGTATGTAGAATAACCAAAGAACTGAACCAAAAAATGTACTTTCAATAAATTTTAAAATTTTTCAGTTATATGTTTCATTAAACTGTAATAAATTGTGATAAATTTAATACAACTTTTAAAGGCAATTTTTTTAAGCTAATTTAAGTAGGAGCCTTTTTTATAATTTACTAACATTTACTAACCTCCTTTACCCTTTAAAGTAAAATTATAAATAACTTTAAAATAATTATAATTTTCTCAGGTTTTAAAATACCTGTATTAAAATTTCCAACACTTTTCTAACGGTAAATGTGTAACATTACAATGTAAAAATGGAGTTAAAAATCAATTCTGAAGCGGATTTTTACAAAGTCTGACTTTTTGGAGTTAAAATAAATGTATAAAAGTACTATTCTATTATAAATCATAAACTGTTTTTTAACCCTAAAAACATGTTTCACAGACAACATTTGATTTATTTGTATAGTCCAATTTTTTATTTAAAACGAGTAAAATATATCAATTATGTAAATTGACGAGACGACAACTTCTGACAGTTGATGTTATTTTAACTTCACTCCTTTTAGAGTTGATAATTAACTCAGAAACATTTAACTCGCAACTCCGCGAATTTTTTACAGTGTAAAATATCTCAATGCATAGAAATTATTTTACTGTACAATTTATTAATCGAAATAACTATCAATAAAGTTAAACGACATTATCTTGCAAAGATAAAGTATTATATATGGTTATTGCAATAAATTTTTTACGATTTTGCCAATTAAAATTAAAGCAAGATGATATAGGCACATAATCAGAAACATTAATCAATATACCGTTTAGCGTCTCGTTTTCTTTTCGAGATATATAAAACCGAGCAGTTTGATTGCAAGTATCACACCTTGAATAAAAGAAACGATTTGCATGTTAAGTGTTGTTGACGATGCGAATTTGTGAACGCGAAAAAGCTGCATTAACATAAAGTTAAAGTTCGAGATGTACATACAAAGATAGTGCGGTTACAATCGTGTTGAGTTTGCTTAATATGCGTCTCCGATCGGATGCTATCTTTCTCACGATTCTTGCGCTTGTTGCCATACATTCATTAATATTAATTAATTCTCCGCCCGGAATAAGTGTTGCTTAGCAATTCATAAAAATGTTTTCAACGCTCCCGTGTAGACTGTCCAGGCGAGTTTGATCAATTATAATAAACTTATTATTGACAGAACCAAAGAATTAGGAGCCATATTGATAAAACAATCGCCGACAATGTTAGGTTATTATAGACAATGATTTATTACATTGTATCAAGTGAATTACAGTCAATTGAGAAAGAGTTGAAAAAAGGAAGCAACTTGTGAAGCGCATGCAGAAAGTGGAGGATTCCAGATGGCGAAGAAGAGCAGGTTGGTGGAGAGTACCGCATAATTAGGGTGTCTGCTCCAAGTATGCATAAGATAAGGAAGGGTCGGAAATCGAGAACCAATGTGGCAAAAGGGTGACGTGAAAATAGAGCGGATCAGGTCAGGCGTTTAATTGTTGCCGTAAAAGAAGCGGAACACTGCGCGGTGTCGAGAGCGGTGGGGTACAATAAATATCGACAGTCGCTACTTACGCCGTCAGTGATAATGACGGGGTGCGCTCTGGCTGTTTGCTTAGCGAGGAGATTAGTGAATGAATCCACAGGTGGGCGCCATCCGTCACACACGCCGGGATCGGATCGAGACACCTCGACCACGCCTATGAATCCGAAACCTCCAAAGTTAAACTCCTAAGTATTCGTCTCCACGCGTCCTCACATTTCTCTCTCTCTCTCTTTCTCCTGGGTTTTTCTATTCATTTCTATACACATCAACTGGAATTTCGCACAAAATATCTCAACATAAGTTCTTTCCTAGTAAAAAGCTTGTACAAAAAATGTATAAAATGTATTCCTTTGAAAACGTTTCTTTTGGGAGAACATTGGTAAAATAACCTGTGTGGAGTTTGTACACGCAGAAAAATCGAGAATTCAAGAATTATATTGAAGCCTAAATAAACTGCAGTAAATAGTGGGCTTTACTCAACGCAAGTAGCTCAGTTGGATAAAGCTCAGGCTTTGCAGCCGCGGCGAGCCAAACATCGATGGTTCGCGCCCTGTTAGCTTGGAGTTTTTCCCACTCGTGTGGTAAACCACTCGTGATAAATTCTTAATGCCTTGTAGCGAGTATTTCTATTCCCCAATAGATTCTAATTATTGGTATAAGTGCAGCTCATTTCCCTTTCCAAGGCGACCCCAAAAAGAGAGAAACTAGCTAATTTATAAATGTGCGTAATCGTCATTAAAAAAAGAATCATCGTTCCGTTTATCAAGTAAAGTGTCTCGTTGAGAATATTTAAGTGTGACGTTTTTTGTATCATGTGTAACCAAAATGTGTTTTGGTGTTTTACAATTTTTGATTTTAATTTATGAAAATTACTTTAATATAATTAGAATTACTTATTTTATAAAAAAAAGATTCAATTATCCCAATTTAGAGTTCTCATGAAATTAATTGACTGAACGTGAGAGAAATAGTATAAAAAATAGAGAGAAAAACAATTCAATTTGATATCATATATATTGTAAATAGAAATGAATATCAATTACAGTAGATTCTTGATCGATACGCTTATACCTCGAAAATCACGTATATTCAAATTTTTTTCTAAAATTTGTCCTTCAAATTAACTAATGACTGCAGTCCATTCAAACATCCAATAATTACATATAAATATCCAAAATTGACAAGACTAATGTCCAAAAAATATATAACAAATATAATGTATAAAACGGCCAAAGTGGCAATTGTGTTCAATAAATAAATTTAAATCAATGTGATATAAAAATTAATCGAATATACAATAAAACAAGAAAGAATTGATCACCGCTCTTTAAAGAAGATTTCATGAATAGATTTGGTACTATTCTTGTTCTTTATAACCTTTTTGGTGGTAATGAAATTTTACTTATCGTCTCGAGCCGAGTTTGGGTGAAACGATAGTGGAACCTCTCCTTCTTTCTGATACCATTTATGAACAGAAATTTTCACTGGGCCAGCTCCAGAACTTTTCCAGATTTTTCCTCCTTTTATTATTAAAATCCGGGAATGATAATATCCAGAAAACTGAGGTTCAAGGGACGCTTCGATCTTGGCTCGATCTTCCGTCTAATATATTCGCCACACTATTTAAACAAATACATTTCCGAGATTTTAACTACTCATTTAAACTTTAACTTTTAAATTTTTCTCCTTTTGATATAAATTAACAAAGTTCTGAACAAAAGAAAAACACAAACTCACCCCTCAGTGTCCTCGGCCGGCACTCGAGAACGTGGCACGGGTTTCGCCGTGCGATTCAAGTTTCGATGATCAATTAAATTAATCATTCGTTACACAAGGAATCGCAGGCGATTTCCCACAATTTTCTCCCTACCTTAAGGGCTCAGCGCCACGTCGAGAACACCGATAGGCCAAGTCAATCAGACGTCATGACTAAACTTGCGCGATAACGAAAAACAGGGATTAGAGATCCCGCCAAGGAACGAAGCGAACCCTATATTAGTTAATTTTAATTAAATCAAAATATATCAGCAACCCGACATACTCAAATGTAGAAAGTGAGGAACAACGATCGCTTCACATGATTTTCTCCAAGTTTGAGTGACATTCAAATAATATGAATCCTCGTCTGGAACTTCTTAATTTGTACCAGAACGAAGGAAAAGGAAATAATTGTGCCACTGTCGAATGGAAATGATCATGTTGACCTCTTTGGAGTGGTACATTTTTCATCACAGATTTGCCTAATTCATTTGTAATCCTGAGATGTGCCAAAGAAGCAAAATGTCTTCAGCGTAGATGAGTATTATAACAAAAACAAGTATGACTTTGTTTAACTTATGATTTAAAGATTTAAATGGTAACGGACTATGATAAAAATTTATATTGAGGTATTGCATGAGACGAACGTATTTATTATTTTGTAAAATTGAGAAGCTTCTCCTAGTCGATCTTTTATTGTAATAAATTGTTTATATATTTGCTTTGTTATATCTGGGACTAAATTATTTTACTCTTAATTTCGATCGTGAATTTCAAATTTTGCTTAGAAAATCTAATTTTGATTTTATGAGTTCCCTGGTAGAAAAATTTCGTGACGCTAGATAGGTACCAGTCTAGACTTTCAAGACCCTAAGATGGCGCTAGGTATATATGTAACGCACTTTTAAGCTAGCGACTAGCCTGGAAACTAGACTGGCGTCAGTCTCGCGACTAGAATGAATTTTGAGGCTACATTTTTGTAAATTGACAACTCGCTAGCTAGCAGTCGGCGTGGAAGCAAGTTTGGCGCCAGTCTTGCGACTAGAATGCATTTTAAGGTTAAGTTTATGTGAATTGTCAATCTAGCAGAATCGATTAGAACCATGACTGGATCTAGATAGAATTGCAAAAATATATGTTTCCAGCTTTGGTCCTATATAGCTATGTCCAGTTTTCCACTTGTAATTTCTACACGGGTTATTACAAATGTAAGAAAAAGATATTTAATAATTAAACTAAAGGAAGAATAGTTACAGCCTTTTATCAGACAAACCTTCTTGCACTTAATTTCGGTACCAATGCTACTTGTTTCCTAGAATGAGTGTGTCGATTCTTGGTACTTGTAAAGGATTCCGTCTGCAAGAGTGCGAAACACGAGGTTTTTACAGTAACATGGTTAAAGAATGATTTAATGAACTCTAAACTATCTAACTTAAATGTATTTAATATTTTTCGTGACAATAGAATAACTAAGACTGGTGGAGGTGTTTTAGTAGCTGTGAAGACCAACTACTGTTCAATTAGTGTTAATGCATCTAAAATTTTTCCATACTCTACTTTGAATTATAAACTATTGACTACCGATTGGACATATTTTTCAAATTATACTGACGTAAAAAGTTTTTATAGTGAACTTGAATGCTCTATATGATCTTGTAACATCTATATGATATTCTCGACTCTGAAGTCAGTCTTATTTGTAAAAAAAAATATTGCCACTGCATATCCCATATGGTACACCAAAGATATTGTTAATAAAATTAGACTTAAAGAAAAATTTAGGAATAAATACAAAATATCTGGCAACAAGTTGCACCTTAATGCCTATCAGAAATTAAGAAATGACATAAAGCTCGCTACTAAATTTTAATATTCTTCTTATTCTTCTTATAGTTCAAAATGAAGTGTTTGGTAATCAAGCGGCTATTTGGTCACACGTCAATAGACTTAAGAATAATTCTAGGATTCCAACAGTGGTTACTTATGATGGTTTGGAGCTGATAAAAAATTGATAAAAATTGAATAAATTCAATGTGGAATTGATAAAATCCCACAAAAGGCTATCTCGTTACTAACCACTTTTTCCAAAATCTTCGAGATCATTGTTGGAGATATTCTCTGAACTTATCTGGCTCCAAGTCTTTCTCTAAGTCAGCATGGCTTTGTTAAGCAAATATTCACTGCTACTAATCTTTTTACTTTTATAAATAAACTTGAAAATTATTTATTGACGGATAACCAGGTAGACGTGGTTCATACAGACATTTAAAAGGCCTTCGCCTGTGTCTATCAAGATAAGATTTTAATTGATTTATATAAGTTAGGTGTACAGAAGAAAATTATTAATTTATGATCCTCGTATTTAAATAATAGAATAATATGATGGTTTCAAATGGAGGATATTTTTCATGTCAGTTAAAGCCTTCGTCTGAAGTTGCACAAGGATCAAATCTTGGTCCTTTACTATGTGTAATTTATATGAACGAGGTTGATACACTTATAAGTAGTGAATATTTATTTTATGCAGACTACAATAAAATGTTTGAAGCCGTAAACTGTATGCAAGATTGTGTTATCCTTCAGGAGGAATTGAATGTATTTAGTTTTTGGTGTATAAGTAATTCTTTGGATATCAACCCAAGTAAATGATCATAGAAAGGTGAATGGAATTAAAAAATCAACAAATTTTTTAAACATCTATTTTGCAATGTTTCATTGGCAAATGTTCGCCAACATCTTCAGGCATAATGTGTTAAAGAAAATATTCGTTACAACATAATTCATCATAAATTCGTAAAATCATTAAAATGCATTATCTCGTCAAGTCATAAAATCGTTTTACATATTGTCAATCGATGACACCTTTCATTCGCTTTCCTAAGATCATTTACTGATTCTTGTTATTAACAATTATGGAAGGATTTATTTCTGAACCTCTAAAGTTTATTCTTTTTAGTCTTAGAAAGATTTGATATAAAAAAAATCAAAAATTTATCAATTTTATCACTCTACATGACTTGTGTCTTTCGCCAGGATGGAATAAGATTCATTTTTTTCAGAAATTTAGTGCTGAGAAATTATATTCAAACTATTTAACACTATCATCCATCATACCTTTAAAGACCTCGTTAAGGTATTAATTACCATTTGAAATAGAGTATATGATTAGGAAGTGAAATTAATTTTTCGGATTTGATTTTTATGCGTGTGGTTTATTTTTTAGTTTTTCTGGCGTTTAGGTGCGTGGATATAATGAATAACCTGGAATATATTGCTGGACAGAAAGCACCTCTATCTTTACCTGCACCTGTCGACAGGCCAAACATGCTACGGGACAATTGCCTATGATATTCATCATCACCCGTTTCAAAAGATAATCGCCGCACCGCGCCGTGCCGGTCACGCCTATTATGAGAACGAGCAACTTTACTCAAGCCCACACCACGTAAGATGAGTGAATGGAACGAATGTCAAGTGTATCAATGACTTGTATTCCTTTACACATAAATAGTTTCTTGTCAGCACTCATCACCCAAAATTAAATTTGATGTGATACTTTATCAATTTTTCACTTTTTAATTTTAAAGAACCTCTAGATAGTAAAATTTATTATCTTCAAGTAACAAAAATAAGAGGTTCATCATCATTAGCTTAAAAGATCAGTTTAAATATCCCAGATGTCAGAATTTATTATCGAGATATATTGAATTTGAACCTAATTTTATTGCTGATTTGAATTTGATGAATAACTTGATATTTTATAAAGTTGTCATAAATTAAGAAAGCAGCGTTATTCAATTTGTAAAAAATTTTACGAAGCGACAACGGACGGGAATTTGTTGCTGTTATTGTTAAAAATTTAGTAAAGATTTGGCCACACTGCAAAATTGTTAACGGACGACCTCGACATCCTCAATCCTAAGGAAGCGTGGAGCGTGCAAACGTTGATGTAGAAAATATTCTAAAAGCTTGGATGGTTGATAACAAATCTAACAATTGGTCACGTGGATGTTATGAAGCAATTTCACCCCTTTCCAACTTCACCGCTGCCTTTCGAGTATTCTATTTTAATTGAGGAAAGTAGACTACAGGAAGATTGCTGTGCATTTTGTGAAAAGGTACGGGAGGTGATTGTTGCTATTCGCTGTGCAAAATGTAATCTTCAAATGCACGACAAATGTGGAGATCTGGATTTGACTACGGAAGCTCATACGTTATGTCCACTATGTGCCAGAGAAAGAGTTTTCAACGACATTCAGAACGACTGTTATGAACAACAAAAAAATGAAGATGCGAAAATGGTTACATGTTCTGAACAAACTTCCAACCCCTGATTATTGGAGATAGTATTTCACTTTCCTACTCAAAACGGTGTGTTTAGTACAACTGTACTAAACCTTGTGCAGTGTATAAAAATTAATTATTGGTAGATCATTTAATTCTGAATAATTGAGTTAATAGTAACTCAAATAAACAATTAAATTGAACTGCAAAATATGTTCTTTTTGAAAAACCTATTAGAATAAGCAACATCTACAAAGTGTTTGGAAACTATGTTGGTTTATACTTTGTACTATGTTGTATATTGTTTTATAGGTGGATGCGTTTAAACATGCGAAGCGGCATGGGCATATGCCTATCGGGTTTGAGATTGCCTTGAGGTACCGATATGATGGAGTGCTAGGAAGATTGCCGGACCACCGGAGTAATGTCTGCACTAATAGCAGTGATTACCCTGCCTTGTTGGAATTGAACCCGCCTGTTGATGCTGGTCAGCCTGTTCTTCGGGTTCTGTTCCTCAGTGCATTTGCCCTGCCCACAAATTGATGGATGTTTACCAAACTAACTGCCTTCTCAACGCTAACTTTGCCCTTCGGTCATGAGCTACTACACCATTCAATTTTCTATGTCTCTACTCTAATGCATTTCAACAATTTTCTTAACCATCTTCAAAAATCTTTTGTGATTTTGATTAACGTATCTACATATATGGCCGTTCTCCGACAAGTGTTCGGGACTTGTAATTCCATTTAATTTGTAATTGTCTGATTAAGTGAAATCATGAATGATCTCGAGCATAATGAAAAAGAGAAAAAGATTATTAAATTTTCAATGCCCGTAGTACATGTGTATAATTGTATATTTTAAACCAAATTGATGGGTATGGGTATAAACACGGAGTAATTATAGTTGCATTATTATAACGTCACCAGCAATACATCAAGCTGAGATCATACATATGCATTGCGTAAAAAAGAAGGGCACAACAGTAAGCCGCGAGCTGGTGAGTTTCACCGTTGACGCCCCCCGTCATTTTGCTCTACCCCTTTTTCAATTTGCTCGATCCCCTCCTTCCTTTTTTTTCTCTTTCCAGCTTTATACGCGTGCCAGGGAGATATTATCAAATTTTATTTTTAATGCATTTTGTATCAGCAAATTATTATAACATAATTGCTTCTGAAATTCGTCTATCCTCTGAGGGAATGTAGAAAATTATTCATAAAAGAAAACGAAATAAAGTAAATCCAACAAGTCGTGCTTGACAATTTTAAAAATAATTTACACAATTGCTAATAGAAAACACAAAGTATACTCAGAATTAGCCTAAATAATAATGATTTAAAAATTATACTTAATTTGGAATTAGTGTTTGAAATCTCAGAATTTAGCATGTTTTTAATTGTATAATGCTGCATATAATTTTTCATCCTTGAATCGTAAATAATAATTGAAATAGCAGTTGGTTCGACTTTTCGAAAGGTTTAATGTTGGCAACAACGTAGACCACCTGTCCGCTCAATCTTTAATATAATATCCTATGGCTATAGGGATGCCAACCATGTGTGTCTTTGATGATCATATACACGTTTAGTATGTATGCCAGAAACGATGTGACGAGGGATTCCGGCGCCATGCCAGCGGGTTCCATAAAAATGCGGTCCAACTGATATGAGTTGATCCACAGTTTAATGTTTTCCTTCATTTACTGACTATTACATCTTACAAGTTATTTATAATTGGCGAACATTCCGTTATAGACACTCAGTGACATCTCTGTCAAACGGCCAGCAAGAATCTAATAAACTGTTATGATTTTATTTATTAAAGTGCAGATGTGCACGGATCGGGAAAACAGATCTAATTTCACTGAATACTCCAAATGATATAAAATAAATTTTTGCAACAAGAGATATCTGTAAATGTACACATACTCGTATATTCTTAATAACGAGCTAAAAAATATTCAATATTAGCAAAACTTGTTTATCATATTTTTTTCTTGAATGTAGATTAGCCACACACGACGATTGATCTCATTAATCCCACTTACCCTTGCTTGCGAACTTTGCAATTTAAAATGCATAATTTAATGGGAATTTCTTTCCGTCGCTGTATTTTAAACACTACGTATTTATCAAACACGACACTTATTGTCAGAATCATTTAGAAATCGTTTTTTCATAAATGAAAAAAGTAATGCTTTTTTGAAAAATTATACAAAACTAATATACACTGGCATAAGTTATCCAAAGATAAATATTCTTTGCTCATACATTTAAGTGATTTTATAATTTTAATACATTAATGCTTTTCAGCAACTATCGATAATTTAGCGAACGTAATCACACGGCATTCTACCAAGTACATACATGTACGTATAGGTACCTACATATAGACACAGCCGAGAGTAGGCCCGTGTAAACGATAAATCACGATAAATACATTTGCTCGAACCATTATAAAAGAAGAGAGAAAGAGGATACTCCGATTCGTCCAAGCCTAAGAGAAAGCGAAATAAAGAAAAGAGAGAGATATCTACCAATACAAACATCAAGAAAAAATCAGGTCCGGCTTTCATACAAAAATACAATAAAAATATCAATCATCAATTTTACAATTATTTAAATTTCAAACAACTCGGGATGACAAAAATAAATAATAAAATAATTTGTAACATATTGCAAAGTTAAAATTTACTATTGATTACATATTGTTGACGATTTTATCACTGAAAAAAAGATTTAGAGTACAGAATAAAAATGTTGTTGACTCAACCAAATTATTTTGTTGATATACGAGCAACAAAATTCTTTTGTTAAATTTTTTGATAACTTCACCAAAAGAACTTACAAATAGTAGTCTGAACAAAATTTTCTTGGATTTAACAAATATTTTGTTGAATATATATAGGTACAAAAAAGAATAAATAAAGAAACAAGTTAAATACAGAAAAATATAACAAAAAATGTTCATCTTTTAGTTTTTGAATCAATTTAATATAATTTTTTTATGTGAAAATGACAATAAAATATCCTTTACACTGTCATTGTGTAAGCGCTTATTACAAAATAAATAGTACAAAAATGAATAGTATTAAATATTTTGAGGTTAACTTGTATGTAGACTTTTGTTCGATTCTGTTTTGTTATTAATAAGTTTATTAACTGTTTTACAATTGTAATTTTCAATCACTAAATTCATGTGTTTTTAAGTACCAAATGTTCGTTATTTGATTAAACTGTATCAATTAAATCAATAAATTAAATTTTTATTAAGATTCTGTTTTGGGTTATTTATTCAAAAAGTCTAATCGAACACGATTTATTACTAAACTTCCACATTTAAAAATATCTTTATTTAACATATTTTGTTTATCTTAATACATAATTAGTGAGTACTTAAAAGTTTTCTATGAAAAGCAGAACAAAACAAGTGTCACATTTGTATCATTACCGATAAACAAGTGTTGATCAGAATTGTACTGACCGCGCATGCGCTATACATATTTGGTACTGCCAACAAAATATTTCAATAAACTCAAACAAAATCTGTATCAATATCTAATAGATTATTGTTTAATTCCAACTATTTTTATTGCAATTCTAACTAAAATTTGGTGAAGTCAGCAAAAATTTCTCAACAAAACTTTTTTGCTATGATTACATTTTTAATTTTGTCAATAGCATTTTTTTGCTTTCAACAGCAGAAAATGTTCCACTTGAAATAAAATAATTGGGTTGAAAATTTTAAAGGATTTTTAATGTGTAAAAAACAAAGCCGCAAAATATTTAGTTTTAAAAATTGAGAAATAAAATCAAGATGCCGGTAAGTAGGTATATTTTAATTGAAAACGGTTTGAAGAAATTAGAATTCTATATTTTTCTCAACTGATATCTGTTTAGAATTTGAATTTTGTGCTGAATTGAAAATATTATGAAGATTATGCCGGCCCTGAGAGGAACCATGCATTCTCTCCTGGGGCTACTCTTATGCATCTCCTGCATGTGTACACATATTACGATCGCTTAAGTCTCGGCTCGACTATCGAGTGATCCATCGCTAGAATTCTGCGAAGATACCAATACCACCCATTCCCGCAGATATATTTTCAACTAATGAGAGTCTCTCGACAAGAGAGATGCTTCGTGCTTATTACAAATAAAGCGCACGCGTCAACTAACCTAATGAATAATAACAATCTTTTAAATTCGCAATAAGTTGCCAACTAGGAAAAACAAGACAAAATTTACGACCTTTTATATTGACTTTTATTAGAGAAATATTCTAATCGACCCACACAGCTCTCTGATTATTAATGAATTAAAAGATAATGAGAAATTAAAACTATTTTCACGAAATTTTATGAGCAATGGGAAAAACTATTATATAACCCAACCCCGAAATGTTTCCGATACACATGTATATGTTTGTCATTTTTGCTGACAAAATGTAGGAAGATATCTGAATAAGTCGGTGAATACCAAGTGCATTCCTGAGCGCTTGTCTATTCGCGATATCTTGACAAAGAGAAGGAAGACCGTGTTAGAGGAAAAGAGGATGGAGCGCGATGAGAGAAATTCAAAATGAGAAAACAAGTCAACCAAGTGAAGCAGAGCGAGAGAAAGAGATAAAAGTAGGTAGATGGGTAGGTAGGTAGGTAGGTAGGTAGGTAGGTAGACATTTGGGCCCCGCGGGGGGCTCATAATTGCCGACCCTGAAGATCAGTCGGCCCCATGGGGCCCACCTCTGTTTGTTTTATTCCCTAGTTATACAAACGCGAGATCTACGACCGATATATGATAATCGTCTCCCTGCTTCCACCTCCTTCATCCATGCTTCGTCTCTCATCTCTCATCTTTCGTATTATAAGTATATGTATATGCTCTGCTATGCTACGACCACCTCCAAGAAACACGGATATTTAAGCCACACAACTCACAACGCTTAGCAAAAATTACTAATTTTTCAATTATTCATTTATCAGAAAACTTTTTTTCTTCTAAAAAATTTCATAATTTTCCAAATACTCCAACTCTGTAGGTACGAAATTACAAAATTACAAATACACATCAATGATTGAGAAAAAGTTATCTTAATTTTAGTTGTCCAAGCAACAAATAATATTACGCGAAAATCACAGTGATATTGAAGTAATATTACAATAATATTTGACAAATGTCTTATTCGCATCCTAAAAACAAATCAGACTTTTTTCTGTCTTGGGTGGTTTTAGGACATTAGAGGCGTAGTCGAGAAAAATGTATTATTTTAGTATAGGTACAAAATTTCATTTAAGACGCTTATAGTGTTATAGTGACTTAAAATTGATCAAAAGTTCATTTTTTGTTTAAACTTTAACTGTAAAAAAAGTATACGATTCAAAAATTTTTTTTACATATTATCCACTTTACAATTCTATTGTTTTTCAATTGATTTGTGATTGTAGGTAAAAATTTATGCATTTGTAATTTCAATTTTTTTAAAAACTTAGTTTAAAAACACAATTCAAAAGAAAATATTTTTTCAAAATTGTGTAAATGAATTTCCTTGAACTTTGAATGAAAAAATCTCAAATTCAAAAAACTGACGCTTGACCCCTTTTGTCGTGCTACCCTTCATAACAACATTTATTTTTCTAATTGTCATAATTTTTATAAAATTACATAATAATTATATTCAGTTGTCTTTATAATATTCTATAAAACAAAACTAATGTATTAATTTTTCAAAAATTAAAATGTACGACTTAATAATATTAAAAAAAAATATAAAAAGCCGTTTGCAATAAATGAAATAAATCAATGTTTAAAACTGCATTTCTAGTTTCTAGACAAAATCTCCAAGTGCCAGAATAAATATTTAAAAAAGTAATCAATCAAAATTATTTTCAGGGATTTATTGGCTTAAATCGCCTAATTATTTACTCCTCGTTATAGGTAGGCATAAAATGTATATATACATACTCGTAAAAGACAGATCTATCCGAATAGAAGCTTTCGGCACGTCTCATCATTTATGGATCGCATTTATTCAAATTCCAGACTTGCCTCGTATGATTAATTTTGTACCATTATTCTCATAGCTACCAAGGGATGTGGACATAGTCTCTAGCTCGTTATGTGTACAGGTATCTGTAGTAGTCAGAAGTCAGAACTGGTGTCTTATCGAAAAAGAATAACGGTTTGCCAATCTTGCTTTCAGAATCTAATTAAAATACTTCTGAGAATTGAAAATGTTTAAGTTTGATTACATCTATTGAGCGAGTGATTCTCGATGGATTAAACGTTCTTTCAAAGTCGTTAATATAATCTAGCATTTCAGATAAAACTCAAGATACTAGAGTTATCTCACTTCCGTTACATTTTCTTGCTTTCTGAGAATATCAACTTATCGAGATTAAGCAGCATTAAACTAAATTAATACTCATTGTTGAAGAAAAAGAAGACAAATTTAACTCGTTAAATTCTCTTTTCATAATCTTAGCGAAAAATTGAAAACTTGCTGTACCAGGAATGAAAAAACATCAACTGAAGAATAACAAAACCGAAGTTTGAAAATAAAGAGCTTTTAGTGGGTAACATTAAACTTGAGAAAAAGAAGTATAACTTGGTCGATAAGAACTTCATTAATACTTTTCATTTGGTTATGCGTTCTCCATAAGGCGACACAGTGATAAAGAGTAACCATTTGTCAAGCAGATAACTTTGAAAGCAACAGGTTGCTCCAAATGCGTTCATTTTAGAAGTTTAACAGGTACCTATCTTAATGAGCCAGGAACGTAGCTGAGGTAATTATTTACTAAGATAAAAAGTTGACAGTTATAAATTCAGTCAAATTCTATTTCTCACTGACGTCTCTTTTCTATATTGGAAAAAATAGTTAGGAACTATTTTTTTGTTACAGTATGATAAACACTGACAAATAAAAATTTCAATTTTCCCTGACAAGTCTTTTAAAAACCTTTGGTTTATCATTTTCTCACTAAACAATTTTTCCCCAAAACTTTTTAGTTTTATAAATTTATTTTTCGTAGTTTAGTGAGTTTTTGTTCTAAGGGAAATATTAGTATTAAGCTCTTGTCGATTTTTTAATATAATAAATTGTAACCATTGCTACATGTACAGCAAGTTTTAAAATAAATATGTATGTTAGTTTTAAAAATACTAACTTGTATTTTGGCATTACATTTTTTCAAAAACCATGAAAAATGAGGAAACCTTTAAAGCTCTTCTGAAAAATGTTGAAAATACCTACTATAGATAACTTATTTTGAAGTTCACAAGTGTAACACCGAGTGATTGTTAATAAACATTATTATTTTAAAGTTATTACAGAGAACTGTCTGCTATGTTGTCAGAGAAGTTTAAAACTTTCAATAAATAATCTTTCCACCACAAGAAAATTTTCATAAAAATGTCTTAACCGTAACAACCAATTTTTTAATCGTTGTTTTGATGATAAAATTAATGATAATAAGGCAAAGATAAACTATTTAGAATAAAGAAAAAAATTATCAAAATAAATATGATTTGTGACTTACCTCACTATCCATTTTCTTATATTCGACGTCGTCTTCATCTACTTCAAAGTACAATTCAGTCGATGTTATTGACATGACACCAGGTGCTACGATTCCAGGCGCAATCAGTTTTGCCTTTGTTGTAATATTTACAGGTCCTAAAAAATTAATAATTTGTTCTTAATCTCTCCCTAAACTTTAATCAATAGAATTACTAACGTAATTTCTTTTAATAAAAAAAAGAAAAAAATGTCTAAAATTCTGTATACTTTGAACAATATTTATATAAACGTTAGGGTGTTTCTTAATTGGGCGATGTTTTCAAATCTTCGGTCTCAAGCCGGAAAATTGATCAAAGTACCAAAAAAAAAAAAAATTTCCTGCAAGTTTGATCCAAATCAAGCAATATTATCACGTGCCTCTAAACAACCGAATTTTCCCATGTATTTTACATAGTTAAAAATTAATATTTTTCAATGTACAAACGATTTTTCTCTTAAAAAATGTTCAAAAAATGAAATTCTGAATCTTATTTATTACAGAAATTGTATGAACTACTTTTGTCAGGACAGTAGAAATTCCCCAAAATTGCAAAAAAGTTGTTACCTTGCGTCCAAGTCAAAAATAAAAATTTTTAAATTAATAATCATGTAATAAAGTTATATTTTTTTACCATTTCTGAAGAAAAATATCGTTTGTGCATTGAAAAACATTCATTTTTAACGATTTTATAACAAATTTACGGAAAAGCGATTTTTTTCAATGTAAAAATACATAAGAAAATTCGGTTGTCTAGAGGCACGTATTAATATTGCTTCATTTGGCTCAAACTTTCAGGAAAATTATTTTTTGATACTTTGATCAATTTTACGGGTAGAAACCGAAGATTTGAAAACATCACCTAATTAAGAGCCACTCTAATAAACATGCACATTTTTACATATCTAACTAAAACTAACCAAATTTCAAAGGAATCAAAATTGAATTTATTTATTTATTTTTATAACCCATAAGTTTTTAATAATGTTTATTCAGTATTTCTGAAGTAAGTATATAATATTGTAACTTTCAAATGTAAAAATAACTTTAATGAGAAGAACGCTTAGCTTCTTTGATTGCTTTATTTGATAAGGTAATTTATAATAAGTTGGTGAAAAATTAACTTCCCTTTTCTTGACCCTCTATGGAGAATTTTAATAAAAATCATGTTTAATGCTAATGCTTATAATAATATATTTATAAGAATACACTAGTTATTCCTACCAGTGAGATCACTATCCAAGTCCCTGTCGTCAACTAAAAGTTCATTATCATCTAAAAGATCTGGAGATTGTAGTTGTTGCTGGTAGGCACGCGAAGCAGCTAGGTGAGCATGAAACTCCTCGCGTGCTTGGAGAATAGCGTCTTCCGGTGCTCCATGTTCTAAAGCAGCTTTCAGTGTTGCTTCTGGATGACTAGAACCCAGGGGGTTGTGCACGAAACGTCTCCGACGCCGAGTGTCGTCCTCCCACGTATCCAATTTCCAATATTCTGTTAACCTAAATTGCACAATTGTTATTGATACTATTGTTATTATTATTATTACTACCTATTTAAAAAGAAATTGTTTTTTTCGTTTCGTAACCTCACAAATTTAATATGCAACCTTGGTGCAGTGAGGATTTTTGATAACTTGCATGTTTTCAAATTTTGCATTTAAATAGTTGCAATGTCACATTTCAATACTACAATACATTATAAAATTGTATGAGCGACTTCTCAGAAAAAATCAACTTGTAATACCCCATTCCGCATGCCAAATTTATTACATTTTTAAAGAATAATTGCAAATAATTTTGCAATAGCGCGCCTATTCAGGTCTTCACTTATTTTTGGATCTTCGTTTATTTTCGTTTCATTTATTTCATTTTTTTACAGTTTGTCGTAATTCTTATAAAGGGAAATTGCCTAAATTTTAGATATTTAGAAAAAAGGGTTAAATTTACTACTTAGGGTGGAACTGATCTTTTCGCAAGAGGCGCACAGTGGAACTTTTAGCATTTTTTTTTTTGTCAAAATCTAATATCTCTCGATAGAATAGACGAAAATGAGTGGTCCTTGGATTAAAATAAAGCTAAATAAATACATAATAAGAATAAATTATAAAAAAGCTTTCTTCTAATTTTTCTGGTCCAGGAAACACTTAAGAAGTTAGCAATTTTTCCAAAAAAACGACAAATTGAAGTAGGGGAGAGTGTCCATCAAAGTACCAGTTTTTTCATTGAACCATTTCTATTTTCTCAGAAACAATTAAATAAAAATTCTCCTAATTTAAAATATAAATGAAGTTTGCGTAAATACGCTACGTCCAAAAATTTGAGACTTGTAGATTTATTCTTTATAGAGAAAACTAAAAAAACTGTTTTTGATGCTCTGAAGAAAAAATTTACCTAAAATACAAACACGTTTTTTAATTGAAATAAGGCAATTTAAAAATAAATGAACTTACGATTTATTTTGTATCGGGCCTGAACTACAATATTCTAATGAGATAAAGATTTTGAAATATTGCATTAAGTTATAAAAAACCATTTTTGTTGCAAATGTCATGTTGATTCAATGTACCAGGGAACAATGAACCACCTGGAATTTCAGTGTATTTTCGATTTCCAGAGTGGTATGCCTGATTATAAAACTAGGCATGCGCACAGCATGTGACAGCGATTGTTATCAGTACTCTTCTCAACATAGCAAAACTCAAATGCCATTTTAGCTAGTTAACTTAAATTTGAGGTATATTTATGTTATACATTATCAATTAAAAAGTGCTAAGTAATAATTTTTTATAGTATTTGATAGAAAATAAGTTTTTTCACAAAGTGAAAATTGCAATATTATTATTGTTGAACATTTTTAGTGTTTTTATAGAGGTGGTTCATTGTGTACCCAGGTTGTTGAAAATGAAAATAGCGTGTTAGTTTAGAAAAATCATAAATTTTATTATTTAATCAAAATAAATCGGGTATAATATGTGTGCATTACCTAGAGAAGTGTTGTAGTTTTATATTGATGTAAAGAAGTGCTTGAAATTAGTGAAATTGAATAAATACTATGACCTTGAAAAAACCCCGGTACATTGATGGCCACTCTCCCCTATACAGATCAAACAAAGTGAAACTTTACAAAACTCATTATTCGTAACCTTCTGAGGTCGCTACATTAAAATATGAATGTAACTTTAAGTTTCAAAATGGCAAATCCAATATGACGGACTTAAATCTAAAAAATAATCGATTTTTACGAAACTTTGTTTTCAGATGTTTTTTGGGTCATAGAATATAAATATAATATTCAAATTGAGAAATTCAATACTGTGGACCTAATATTATGGAATAAGCATTTAAAAACTATTTGGATTTTCACCGAACATGGTATTTTACTGCTTTAGAGATAGATAAAATCTCTTTATCAGCTTTCGTACTATTATTACAGAAACAGCACCAAATATATTCATTTACTTAAAATTTGTTGTTGACATTATTCATAGAAAATTTTTTTAAGCTTAGAATTAATATTAATTGTAAAGTGTAAAAGTAAGTATTAACTAATTGAAGTAAGCGAAAATTCCAAAGTGTTCTAAAAAACATCGTTCTACTGTTTTTAATAAAACAAATCTGTTAACCTTTAAGCATAAAAATCTCTTTTACTTATAAACAGTTTTTGAAGTTCTAGAAATTAATATGCAACTTTTCCATATTGGATCCGCCATATTGAATTTCTCAATTTGAATATTATATTTACATTCTGCTACCCAAAAAACAACTGAAAACCAAGTTTCGTAAAAATCGATTATTTTTTTAGATTTAACTCCGCCATATTGGATTCGCCATTTTGAAAGTTAAAGTTTCATTCATATTTTAATGTAGCGACCTCAGAAGGTTACAAATAACGAGTTTTGTAAAGTTTCACAAATTTGTTTGGTCTGTATACTTCAATTTGTCATTTTTTTGAAAAAATTGCTAACTTCTCGATTGTTTCTAGACCAGAAAAATTAGAAGAAAGCTTCTCTATAATTGTTTCTTATTCTGTATTTATCTAGCTTTAATTTGATCCAAGGACCACTCATTTTTGTCTATTTTATCGAGAGATATTACATTTTGACCAAAAAAAATGTTAAAAGTCCCCTGTGAAGCTCTCATGCAATCAAAATCGAACTTCACGAGGTATGTTTCACAGAGGTCTGAATCTGTAATTTACTGTTCAAAAATATCTACAGCCTCTAATAATCAACCGAATTAAAAGTTCTTTTTTTTTAGTTTAAAGCTTAATAAATTCCTAACAACTCTGTGGTCGCCGATTCTTACAAAAAAATTTGTTTAATTGTTATTAACCTCGAAAGTTAATAAATAAATAAAATTTGGTCTTTTTTGGCTAATTTTTGTGAACTTAATTTATTAGTATTTATTCAAATTTTGATGGAATTTATATATTTACTTCATGTACATTCAGATTGTAAGAAATAATTAAATTCTTAGTCTCTTTATTGTTAATAATTATAAAAGGAATATTTTTTTTATGAATTATGTACTGCGCTAAAAAAAAAGCAATTAATGTTTTTAGCTGTTTGATGACACAAAATTATTAATTCAACTGAGAATATAGTATTTATTTATCAAATAGTATCTTGTTGTCAACAATTTAAAAATAAAAAATAATTTCTTTTTACTTTTAAGATGTCTGATTATATGTATATTATTTATTAACTTTCGAGGTTAATAACAATTAAACAAAAATTTTTTTTAAAAATCGGCGACCACAGAGTTGTTAGGAATTTATTAACCTTTAAACTAAAAAAAAGAACTTTTAATTCGGCTGATTATTAGAAGCTGTAGATATTTTTGAACAGTAAATTACAGATTCAGACCACTGTGTGTTTGTTCAATTTTATAATTGTATTTTGCGCCTGCTCCTCAAGATCAACTTGTAGATGTTAAAATCTTAGAAATTATTGTAAATAATTATTCATTATTTATTCTTTTATTTCAATTCAGAAATAATAACAACAATTGTTTACTTAAATAGAGTGTTAATATAATTAAGCTCAAATAATGAGAATGACAATTTATAATTTCAAGCTGCGTATGTAGTTATAAAAAATAATTTGCTTGAGAAAATCCTAATTTAAACTAAACAATTATCCGTTTAAT
Organism: Ganaspis brasiliensis; assembly: GCA_037103525.1. Taxonomy (NCBI): domain Eukaryota; kingdom Metazoa; phylum Arthropoda; class Insecta; order Hymenoptera; family Figitidae; genus Ganaspis; species Ganaspis brasiliensis. The sequence goes on along the minus strand of JAZKLR010000181.1, from coordinate 3,689,890 downwards.
ATACTTAGAGCAAATTGATTACCACCAGGCTAAACCAGGCTGATAACTAAATGTTTATCATAAAATTTCGCAAATGATTCAGATTTTTTTGTCCAGCCTGCCGTTTTTCGTATTAAAGCTAATCATTCCCTAATCTTTTAGCAGCTAAAGTAGATGCGTGACAAGTGCTATGTGTCGCAAAAAATAATGTGTTTATTCCACTGACTTAAAGAATATCCTTAACCTAATGACTTAATGTCTGTTTTGTAACTGATTTAAATGGTTTGCGAAAAGAAAAAAATAACTTTTGACTTAAATTCCGAATTATGTTAGTTTTTTCTAAATAACTCAACAAAGTTGATGTGGCGCATACTTTCGGATCATTGTAAAAACGGTAAAGTTAACAAGGGTTGCTGTCTATATTAGATGTTTTGATACGATCAGAAATTTTAATAATAATTAAGCTTGTTTCAATTTTTATGTTCTCAATTTTAATTAATGAAAAAGTTTGCATCCGATGACCAGTTACAAGTACATGGAGACATATAAATTTTTTATATAATTGCTCTAAATTCAATTTTTGATTAGGAGGTTTAGATAAAAAATAATCGAGGACTAATTTGAATCCCACGGATAATTATATTTGAGACTGGAAGGTCTTAAGCCAGAAACGCCTTTCAAAAATATCGTTTAATTCTTGAATCTTAAGAAATATTTGATTTTATTATTAAGGATAAAGCCAATCTCGTTGAATTTATAGAACTATAAGAAACCATTATTAAATTCCTGTGTAACAAGGACAAGACTTGCATAACCAAGGGTTAAAAATCAATTGATTGTTGCAAAATATCATCCACTTCTTCATAGAAGAGTCATAATTTTGAGTGAAAATGAACTAATAGATCCAATTATAATATGAATTGTTCCTTGTTTCAAGAAGGCTTCCCTGATAACTATTCGGATACCAGGGAAAGGTTTTTCCGCAAAGGATGGTTTCTTCTATCGGAAGAAATCAAAAGATTTATATTTGGACTAAAACGAATAGGTTTGCGAATTATCAAAGATTGGAATGAAGGATACCACGGTTGTGCTGGTTAATCAGGTACAACCCTGATATCTTCTGCCTGATCTCTTTTAATTTTGCGAAGAGTTTTTAAAATTATACTAAAATGTGGAAAAACATAAAATAAAAATTTGCTCCAATCCAAAGTAAACGCACCAACAGCCTCGGAGCCAGGGTCTTTATCCCTGGAGACATAACGAGAACATTTTTTATTTGTTCGACTTGCAAAAATGTCAATTACTGGTATAAAAAATTCTTGAATAATTCTAGAAAATGCAGTGCTACAGAATTCAAATTCAGTTGCAGGTTGTAATTTACGAAATTCTACATCTGCTTGGAAGTTTTCTTGCGAGCTGATGTAAGAGGCAAATATCCATATATACCAGATTTCTCTTACAATTTTAGTTATTTCGTTAAACTTAATTCTACCTTTTCTATTAATGTATGAGATGGAAATTGTGTTATCAATTTGTAATAAGATATCACAATCGTGGTAATTTTCAGCAAAGCACTTAACCCCAAAAAATGCTGTTTTCAGTTCTAAGATATTAATATATTTTATCCGTTCGTCTTGCAACCAATACCCGTTAGCCTTTTCATTGTTACATACAGCTCCCCATCCGATTAATGATGCAAAGGTAAAAATTTCCAAGGAAATAATTAAGACCTGTAATAGAATTAATTCCCAATTTAATATGAGACTGCCATCATCGTAAGTGCAGCATATTAATGTTTTATGTTATAGTTGCATCGTAGTTTTTTGCATTATTTTCTAAAGCAACAAATTTCTGTCTTTCGAAATTCTTAGCAAAAAGCCAGCTATATTTAATAGAAGGACAACATGCTACAAGAGAACCAATAAATTAAGCAAGATCTTGATTTTACATTTGTTAATTCTACTAAAAAATTTAACTGTTTTTTAATGTCTAAACGTTTTTTCTCTGAAAGTTCTATAGTCATTGAAACAGAAATAAATACGTAACATAAGAAGGTGCATTTATAATCAGGAATGATTTCACTCTTTTTTAAATTTAACATAAGTATTTCCTATTACAAGAAAGTCATCTAAGTAGACAACTGAACGAAAATCTTGTGTTCTTAAAAATGCCACGATAGATTTTTAAATTTTATTGAAAACATAATATCTGTACATGAATCGAAAGATAAACAGGTAAACTCATACAACTGATTTTAAAATTTAAATTTGAAATATTTACGGTGAGATTTATGTACCGAAATTAAATTAAATGCATTCTGCAAATCTAAAGTTGACATAAAACATTCAGGATCTATAAGAACAATAGCTGCTCTATAATAATCCTCAAGCTTAAAATGTTTTGTAGAAATAAATTCATTTAATCTTTAAGATTAAGAATAAATCTAAAGGTTTTTTTCTCCTTTCTTTTAGTTTTGTTAAAATCACATATATATAATTCATCATTTCTGTTAATAACTCTGACTTTAAGTGTTCTTTGTATGACACTTCGATAACTTCAGAAGTTGTGTCTTCGGATTACAATGTCCATCGAATGCTATGTTTTTGTGCACCTCGCACTTATCAGGTTTTTTTTACTGCTGTTTAAAAGATTTGCTTACTCAGTCATATTTTTTTTTTCTTATACTATTATTGCTATTATCATTAATATAGTCGGTTATCTTCGATTTTTTTTGCGTTTTTCTCATAAAAATATTTCTCATTACAATATTTTTATTTTCTTTAGTTATTATCTTTATCTTTAATTATGTATATATTTCTGTTTCTCGTGAGCTGTCTAGCTCTATGAACTTGTACTTCAATAAATAAATAAATAAAGGATCCGTCAGGTTTCGGAGTTAAGAAATAACTAGGAAGAAACTGATCTTTGACAGGATAACATTTTTCTAGAACTCTCTTATATAAAAGTTGACAAATAGAGTTGAAAATGTTTTTATTAATAAATTTCGATTGATTTGGAGTTGCCAAAAACAGAATTTCATATCCGTTTATTCAGGAATTAATCATTATCAGAGAATAAACTTAACCTACCAGCAATTTTACTTACAGGACCTTTCTATTTTCTATTATCAGTTTTCTCGACTGATTTTTCCTGTAAAAGATCTTCTTCTGTTAATACTGTGGATATCGATTTTTGTAAGATCTCGGAGGAGCTGCAGGAGTTCTCTTTTGCCCGCTCTGCACTGAGAGATAATTTGTTCTCTGTTGAACTCTTGGTGTAGAGGAGTTATTCAAGTTTTTTGGAGGTATTGACTTCTTCGTTTTAGGTTCCACAGACTTTGAAGATGATTCTAATACTTTAGCAGATATTAAATTTTCCACAAAATCCTTACCAAAGAAGATCTCATCGATTGGAGTAGATTTTAAAACATCTTTTAAACCTTCATCAATGTTTGCTAAAATGAGGTTTTTTCTAATTTGCGATTCAATGTGCTGTAAATCCAAAAGTATGCGAGTTGCATCGCTTAACAATTCTATTAAGGGAATTTTATTGAAAACCTCATTATCAATAATGGAAGAAATAGCTTTAGAAAGAGCTAAAATACAAGCTGTTAATTTTTAGTGCTTTTTTAAAATGCTTCTTTCTACAATAAATTCTTCCTTTTTAAAGGAGTTGGTTTATTTTTAAAAGCTAACTTTACTTCTTTATTCAATTTTGTGGGATAAAAATCCACACAATTACTTGAATATGAGTATTTAAAAGTAATTCCCTTGATATCTTCTTTAGGAAGACCAAATTTAATTATCTCTGACCATCGATCAACAAAGTTCTTATGAATAACCGGTCATAGGACTGTAGCTACTCTTTTTTTACCAAAAACGTTAATAACCTCTTCTTGAAGCACATGTATAATAAATCTACAGAATTTCTTTCCGTCACTTGTATTAATAGGCGCGCTGCGCTATTGCAAATTTTTTGCAATTATTCTTTAAAAATGTGATAAATTTGTCATGCGGACTGGGGTACTACAAGTTGATCTTGAAAAGGAGGTGCAAAATACAATTACCATTATGCTACACGATGGCCTTGAAGCAACTTTGAATGAAGGATCTTAGCACATCATTTTTTTTTTTTTTGCTGATTTGGGTTATTTACATCATAAATAGTGTGTACAAAATTTATTGTCCACTACTTGCCGAGCCGTTTTTGAGAAAACTCATTTTAAAAAAAAAAGTATTCTTATTTATTGTTATTTCAAATGAATACTAGAGGGCAAATTTTATATATTTTTTCTGTACTGCAACATGTACAATTTACATAAGTTGACAAAAATTTGTGTCATGAGGAGGCAAAAGCTGTCATAAAATTTAAAAAAACGATTTTTTAAATTTTTTTTTGTATTAAAGTACAGCATCTTAGAAATGTCTCAATTAATTGAGTTTTTTAAAAAACGGCTCGGCAAGTTATGGATTGTAAATTTTTTACACACTATTTATTATGTAAATAACCCAAATCAGCAAAAAAAAAATAATGTGCTAAGACCCTTTATTCAAAGTTGCTTCAGAGCCACCGTGGCTAAGCAGTAACTCAAAAATTGACTCTACGAAAAATATACGTTAAAATTTGTTTTCGAATTTTGATTCTAAAGATCACAAATTATTTGATTCGTAAACTTACTTTGCAGCTTGTGGATCCACATAACCCCAAGCGCCATGCTTATTCGTTAGTATATTGCGTACTTTTTCTAAAATTCGACTGGCCATTACGTTATCTCGTCTCCGAGAAGCTGTTATTAAATGATCACATTTCCTTTCTTCTTCACGACGATCCAATAACGTTTGTGCACAGTGAGACTAAAAAACAAGGCAGATTATTATTACATTATTATATCAGGTACATATTACTGCATTTTTTAAAAATAATATACTGTTTTTCAAATTTTGTATTTTAATGTCCTAAATTTCCAGTTTTAGTCAGGATTTTTATTAAAAATATTTTGAGACTCCAGGTAGACTAGTCTTGTTCAGGCAATGTTTAAAACAGTTTTTAAAAACTGTCATAAACGTCGTCGAATTTTTCTATGGAATATTATTTATTTATTTATTTTATACAGTCGACTCTCGATAAATTGAATCTTAAGGGGAATCAAAGAAAGGTCAAATTATTATTGAAGAGTTTTATTTATCGATTGATAATAATCAGGTGCAACTTAAATTATCAAGAGATTGATTACTTAAAGTTTACGTTTCACGTTTCGAAAAGAAATCAGTAATTTTATTTTATTTGAGTGCACTCTAATGTGCATTGTCAAGTGAATTTTCTATTGACGTAAGAGCTAAAAAAGTTGTCATCGACTTCTGCACGAAGCGCGTATGATCTCAACATATTTAATGACGGTCTTGCCTCTTTTAGTGACACAAACAAATTAAAATCATTATCATTTTCCGTTTCTCCTTTAACTTCTGCATGGTCACTCGGACTTCAACGTCGTCATCAAAATTTATAAAATTATTAAACGTAAAATCCTTTTGACCAGGAGCCAGATTTTGTGAATCTTTAAAAAATCCACATTTCTTAAAAATGTATGTTCTCTACATTGACCGAACCATTTCACTAGACATTCCTCAAGGTGTAAAAACTCAATTTGATGAAACCTCTTTCTTCCTTCATTAACATTGAGTCCAAATATTTGATCTTTATTTTTGAAAATATTGGAAAGCGTTGAAGGTAAAATTCCAAATTGTTTGGCTACTTTTTTTTATTGTACCACTTTCCACGATATCAATAATTTTTTAAATCCGTCAAACAAGTCAAATCGCAAGATCAAGTTAACAATTAATTAGTAATTATATTAACAGGAATGAACGAAAACGAATAAGTCAGTGTTTTAATAGCTCACTATTTACAAGTTACATTATTTACAAAGAATACAATTCAATTTATAGAGTGAGCAGAGACAAGTTGACGTCACGTAAATTTCTGTCTACTGAAAATGTCATATTATAGAGGGTTTGGTTTGATTGAACTCAATTTACAGAGTGATCAAAGACAAGTTGACGTTTAAAAAACTTCAAATTATCAAGGGTTTAAAATCAATGGGATTTTTCCAATTTATCGACAGTTTTTAAAGAGACAGGAAGATCACTTTAAATTATCTAGAGCTTCGATTTATTAAGAGTAAAATTATCGAGAGTTGACTGTACTAAATACAGTAAAACCGACGTATATCGGACCCGCATATATCGGATTCCCGCCTACATCAGATATTTTTGCCGGTCCCTTGAATTTATATATCATGTATTTTTACCCGGATAAATCGGATTCCCGCTAAGATCGGAAAATTTTCTCGGTCCCTTGAAATCCGATATACGTGAGTTTTACTGTAATATAGAAAAATTGACTGTACCTCAAACTCGGCGTGCCTTAAAACATCTTCAGCTCGCATCCTGTTCAAGATAAATTCTGCTTCATTCGAAACTCGTACTATGTGTTCTTTCATAGCACACGACAGTAATCTAAATATAAAAAAGTTACATTAAAAACTATTATTTAGACAATCACAAACCTTCTTTTTATTTAGAAAGAAGAAACATAATTAAACAGAAATTTTGGTATAGATACTATTAAATTGTTTATTTACCTTCCTTCGTTTATAAGTTCGATAAATGCAAGTCCTGCGTTCTTCTGTAAGGAATTTTGCCATTCTTGAGAGCACAGCAACATCACAAGCTCGACAACTGAATTACTATTTTTAAACGTCGTTAGTCCTGAAAATAAAAGTCCCTTATTAGACTTTTCTGAATTTCTAATTATAAAAATATAATTATTTATCTTCTTTTCTGCATTTCAGTTTTTAAAAAAATTTATAATTATATGTTCAAAATCTAGCATGAGATTTTAAGAAATTTTTCTTTCATATGGATAAAATTCAATATGTTATTTTTAAGTTAAACATGAAACAAGTATTTGTTAATAATTTCAGTAATATTAATTAGCATTAATTAAAATTAATTGAATACTTGAGCATGATCAATATTAAATTTAGAGAAGAAAATAGAAATTACAACTATTTTGTATGTATACATGTATGCATTTGTCGATTTATGTCGCATTTAGGTGGAAAACAATATACATATTGAAATGCAACATAGCATTATCATTATTCGCGAAGTCCATTGAATTCTAAATCCAATGAATTGCAAAACATACACAACTCGCATACTGGTTAGAGTTTAAAGAAGATTATACTCTGAACCGTAAATATTATCCTTCCATTATAGTGGTCATTTTACATTGATTGTCGTTATTTTATACATTTGTATAAGGAATCAAATTTTATTACCATTATCTTTAGTACCATTCTAATAAATTTAACAAAACTACTTTCTACTGTTAACATATCATTCAGCACTAAAGTAAAAATAAAGAATAATATCCCAATTACCGACACCTTAAGCTACATTATGGTCATGCGTATTATTTAAATTTATATGACATTTTTTCAATTCTGAGTGTTGATGTAAATAAATTTTTTACTAATTGTCATAGGAAAATAAAAATATTACCTTTTCCTTCCATAAGTAAATCTTGTCCATGCGATCCAATGAGTGTCTTTGACAGAAAAGGAGCAAAATCAACCATTATTTCTCGAAGAAGTGGACACACAGAGCCCAAAGCTGTTTCTAATTGCTGAGTTAGCGAAGCTTCTCGTGTTGGCGTTGGTACTGGTATGTGATCAACAAGTCCTTTTATCGGCAAATCATCCGATCTGGGTGCGGATGGTGTCACCATCAGATGATCTGGAACTCGAACAACTGAAATTTCAGTTACCGGCTTCTCCCCTCGCTCAGCATTCGTAAATGTTTCTCTGTCAATAACTTCCCCTTCACTGTCAGGAAGTTCACCTGTAATAAGACAACGTAATTTAGATGGTTTCACAATAATTTTACAATAATCTTGACGTTAAATATGAGTTTTCTCGATTATTATCAATATGATTATTATTTTGTTTTTCCTTCAAAACGAGTTTAGGAGAGAAACAAATGCATTAACGCACTTGTTCGACTGCAACTGAACCACGTCCTTTGATAATACCTCACTAAAACAATCTCTTCCAGTCTTGCTTCTCGTATAATCCTACTCGCTTTTAATCTGCCCGTTTTATAAGGAGAACAAAAGTGTGATTCATTAGCTGGAAACGTTATTTTTGCACTGTTGTTCTCACCCATAACCACCGATGAACACTTACGTGCTGGCCAAGAACGTTCTTGGATACTTTTTAGACCTACAGAATAACATCTTATAACGAACCGGTGCTGCCGAATCAGATTAAGGGAGTTCTGATGTACAGCTTTATGTCTTTAAAACGCCAATCAATCAGTTTGACGCTCGCAGCTAGGGATCTTTTACAATTGGCTCACAAATGAAGCTCGCATTCTTTCCAAACAACCACGTATAGGAACAATTAATAAGACTTTATAACCTGCATATAATTTTCGTCATTCAAACAAAAGCTCTTGATACTTTGTCCGCTTCTCATTCTCCTTTTGAGTGATTTTGCCCTCAGCAGGAGTCGAAAACTGTATTACACAAATGCCCTACTTTTATGATCCTGGAGCGCTATATCAAGCTTAGTGGTACACCAAGGTATTTATTTGTCTATCCTGACAAGAAAAAAATCTTTCAGTCTCCGATTTCAAACCAGCAGATTTAAGGAAAGCAAATGACAAACCTGAGGACAATCCCATTTTCTTTATGAGACTGAAGAATTGTGCATGTACAGGTCTGCCAATATGATCCTGTAACAGAAGCGCATGTTCTGCTTCTTTGGCACGCTTCTTAAGCATCAATGGTGTCAACGATACCAAGCCATGTTCCATATCACTGGTTTCAAATGGGAGAATAAGTTCATTTGCTGCTCTTTCTGACTCACGATATAAAAACGCCCCAACATTTGTAATTTCATGATGATGGACAAATTGCATAAGAAGATCTCTACTGTTTATCACTAAGCACGCCGCAGACAAAACAATCTTACGATGAAGACACTCTAAATTCAAAAGACCTCTTCCTCACAGATCTCGTGGAAGGTAAATTCGAGGTACGGAAGACCTAGGATGATGACTTCGATGTACTGTCACCATCTTACGAGTTTCTCTATCTATAGATAGAGCTCTATACATTTAGAGCAGTTAAATGGAATGGCTAATTTATTTGTGGCCTGTATCTTATTCTTCCCAGATAATTCGAATTACCAAATTTTTCTGAGAAGACCACGTTATTTCATATGGAGATGATCTTTAAGCCCACCCAAATCTTGACTTTCCGATTGTGAAATTCTAAGATTTGTGTAAGTTTCCCTATCACCAAGATGTTAAATGGTTTTGCCACCAATCAGTTGAATATTCTTAGAGTCGCTCGACTTTTCAGCTGTATCTCGTCTTTGTTTAACCAAGTGGATAACAGCACATTTATCTAATCCAAAATCCATTCCAATAGCTCTGGAATACTCGGCCACTGCAAACACCAGAATTCTTAGTGCGTCCTTACTGGATACATAGAGCTTCAGATCGTCCATATAAAACAGATGGTTAATCTTATGGACTCTATTTCTGGGTTTGCCACACATATATACAGAGTGTTTTTCCCGGAGTACAACAGACAGAGGCAATAGGGAGATGCAACAAAGTAAAGGACTGAGGGAGTCTCCTTAGAAGACGCCTCTTTTGAATAATATGATGTTAGTCATCACCTGCTGTTTGTATGATGTGATAACAAACCTTGTCCTTCGCACGAGCATTAGCTCCTTTAAACATCTCACGATGTTCGGGTGTACCTCTAAACATTTAAAGAGCTTGGTGATCTGACTTGTAGATGCTCCAATGCTTCAAATGCTTTTCGGTTATCAAATTAAGCCATCGACAGGTTAAGTCGATAAAATATCCAGTCTTGGGTAATACACCTATCGAACAATAGGTTCTCCCTACAACCTGTCAGGTCTTTCTTACACCCTCGCTGTTCACTTATTGTACTTCAAACTGGCTCTATGGATGTCAGTATTCTCTCTTTAAGGATGCCAGTGAATAGTTTGTTGCAGGAGTTAAAACAAGCTATTGGTCTATAATTTTTTAGATTAGAAAAATCTCCTGATTTTGGTAAGAGTACTGTTTGTCTTTCCACCAACCATTGTGGTGTTGGATGTTCACCGTTGAGAAATGTAAAGAATATACGAGTTAAATGTTGGTGAGTTGAAGTAAACTTCTTCCATCATAGATTGTTAATCTTATCCGGCCCGGGTGCTGAAAAGTTCTTGGTTTTAGCAACTACGTTTCTCATCTCCTCATTAGTTATTGGTGGGCTTACCTCTGCAGGATGGCACAACCCCTGTCTAAGACAGAAGCTAAGAAAAAGTGTCAAAGACGACTCTTCATCATTCTTTAAATGGGTTTTCTCATACAGATATTACTCCAGAAGTTTTTAAACTCTTCACGACACGGGGGTCTCTCATCCGTTAGCGATAGTAAATTGATTAGACGAGAAGGATTAGTAACAAAGATATTATTTTGCTTCATCCATTTAACCCGTCGTTCTAAACGTTCCCTTATAACAGCAAGAGAACGCATCTTTTCAATCCAATGTTGCTTGATGATCTGCAACTTCGATTTTTTTAAAGTGTGATGCAATCTTTTTAGAGTCCAGACTATTTCCAAAACTCTTGGTGTAAATTTTCTTTTTGATTCTAGATATGCAATCACACTTTGCAATTGAGAAGCATAATGTCGAGCGACCCCAATCTTAAACTGCACTTGTCCAATTCGTTTAACGGTTAAATAACGACGCGGTCTGCAACAGATTTTCTGTTACTTTCACGAATCATGAACTTTGCTTTTTCATATATAGCACAGTTTAATGTCCAGAGACGTACATCTTCTGGGAGCAATAAGAGCTCGTTATTCCTTTCAGCGATTTTGTCCATTTTAATAGAAACCTTTAGATGGCTTTTGGTTTCCCTAGATCTCATGTTCTCTTCTTCGGTCGTTGGCGTAGGTGTTACTGCTAGAACCTGAAGGTTCTCTGAGGGTTTGTCTTCTTCCTGAAGAAGTGCTTCATATCCTCTTTTCCGCAGAGAGAATACTTGATCTCTTAAATACTGAGGAGTCATATGACTGTGTTAAGGGTTCATATTGACCCATCGCTCATGCAATCTTAGCATATATCCTCTTTTGCTGAGACTACTATTTTGCCAACATATCATTACTATTTCTATTTCAAGGTAACTTGGTTGGTAACGCTCAGCTCTCTGTCAGGCTACGTTCCCAACTAAAAAGAAACATAAGTGACATTGTATTCCTCTACCCTGGAATTCTGGTGAAGCATGCAGAGTCAATTACCAATATCTCAATCCGCAAAGCGCTATATCGACGGGGCTACTGCAATACCGCGACTCAACATATTTACATAAGGACTTTGTTGCATGGCAAATTGCACTAAAAATAACTCTTATGGAAATATGTAGATTTTCGGTATTGCAGTAGCCTCGACGATATGTATCGTTTCACTCTGTATTTCGCCATTTTCTCCACTTTTCTCATTTTTAAACAATCTATTTTTGTAATAAAAAATTAATAATTTTTAGTTTTTTTACACAATTAGATGCAGCTTTTTTACGAATTCAATGATACCAAAAACTCATTTGCGACTAAAATGTCGCTTATGTATCTTTTTACTTTAGATAACAAAGTACTTTTGAGCTGTTTGGAAACGGATGTCACCACGACTGATAACACAAATTATTATAATTATTATCATCATTATTATCTCGTGATTTTTTTTTTAATTTATAAAAACGTACCATGAGAATGTGCGATATTATTAGCATTTCGAGGTCCATTTCTTTGATTCGTAATTGGCACCGTATCTCCATCCTCGTTTAAGTTGACATCAGTCCAAGCTTCCTCGGACGAATTTTGCTTATTTTCATTATCAGTTGTTATTTCCGATAGACTTGGATCACCAGTAATGTTACTTCGCTGGCCGTTGTCTTCACTTGAATCGTTGCTCTATAATAAATTAAAACCACTTTTAAAACTTTAAAATAAATTTACTTAAAGTAATTTCTGTCACTCTACACATAAATATAAAATTAAAATAAAAATAAATATATTTATTTATTTACTAGTATATAAAGTAGAGGAACAAGAATGAAATTAGATATCGAGGGAATAAAATAAAGTGAAAATATGTATAATAATAAAAATATTTTAAAAAATAGTTCAGAATATGAAACAACTTTATGAACAGGAAAACAATATAAAAGGGAAATTATTGATAATTGGGAATTTTTTAATTTTTCGGTTCGATTGTAAAGAAACAGTCATATTTTGAAATTAGTACAACAAAAAGTCATCTTTCCACAATAGATAATACTAGCATATTTTTGAAACATTATAATTAAAACAGCTAACTAATAAAGTTGAAGAAGAATAGATAAGTCTCTTTCTCCAAAAATCTATTTCTACTTTCATACTAAGAATGAACTAGCAGTACTTGTACACATTTTACAAAGAATAAAAAATATTTTAAAATACTCGAAACTCGTGACATTTAAAAGTATGTACGATGTTTCTGTTTTGTAAAAATGTCGATATGCTATAGATGCATATGTATATATGAAAGTAAGAATGTAAATACATTTTACCATGCATTATTACAACGCTAGAAAGGCAAACTCGTAGAATAGGATAAAATTGATTAAACTAAGCCTTCCAATAAGCTTTTCTAGGAAAAATACAAAATCTATAGATAAAATAGAAGAGTTTTGTGAAATAAGAGAAATGCTCAATATACGTATATAAATAGTACCGAGTGAGAGGAATATTAAACATAAAAGGTGTAAGGTAAGTTAGAATTTAATTTAGTGTGAAAAGCTATTACCTGATTAGAGAGATAATGAGGATTCCAGTTTCGAAGCTCTTACTTTACTTTTATTTATTTTTTTTATTTTTTAAAAACGTTCAGTACTAATCTTTCAATAAAGGATTACGTAAATAATGAATTTTTAAGAAATATGAATTAAATAAATTTAAAATCATGTTGAATTCCGTTTATACATATTTTTTAAGTTGTTAATGAAAAACGTGTTTAAAATGTTGATATTTTTTTATGTTTATTGATAATTAGGTAAATAAAATTTTCTTTTTACACCGTAACTTTGGGGCAAGTTACCTGAAGATTTCGGGGCAGAAGTTCGGGTCCTGTAGAAGTACCAAGAGAAGGTTCTGTCGAGGTGTAATCGTCGCGAATATTCCGTGGCCTAGGACCAACCTTCAGAACCAGTTGTTAGTACGTATAGCAATGCAAGCAGAGAGGAGATTAAGATTGAAAATATAAGAGAAAATAAGTACATGCTGCGAAACTAGAGAGCGATTAGTACATTTAAAAAGTCCTGCAAATTTAATTATAACAATTTTCATTAATGTCATTCATTTTTTAACGTAAAGTTCGAGTTTTATCTGTTTATTTACTTTAACTTTGAGATTTGCGAATAATTTATTAAATTCTTGAACAAAAAATCTAATGAACCACATATCAACAAATTATATTTTATCTTAAGTTTTGACTTTAGAAAACAAATTATTATTAAAAAAAAAAGAAGAAAAAGAGAAATAGTTTCATTCGTCTCTTATAGTCTCTATAGTAGTCTTCCTATTTGAATCAAGTTTTTGTGAGTCAGTCAGTAAGTACAAGCATTATACAATAACGATAATAATTATCGCAGGTCTATTTAAATGTATTACATTAATAACTACATGCTATCTTAGCTATCTACTATACTCGATTCGAGCAATTTTATCCTTTTTAATTACTGAAGCTACCTTCTACTTTTTAAAGAAATTATAACCAAATTTTAATAACTGTTCATGAGTAGATCTATCAAATATCACAAGAAATTAATTGATCTTAATTAATGAATTTATAACTTATTAAAGACAAAATGGGAACAATTTAAACATTTATTTTTATCTGTATCATGTAAAGTAAAATAAATTTTGATATTTAATCAATTCTTTAGCATCTTCTTTCATCTAATTATATCGTTTTAGCTAGAAACTTTTTTATGTTACAAATACATATCTGTAAATAAAAAAATCTTATTTTTTATCTTGAAACGAATCAATTGACCTACGAATAAAGTATAGGTATATTTAATTCAACACAAAATCGTTCAGTAATTCAGGATTTTTCAGTTTTTTTTATGTTTAAAATTCGTTTTCTTTCTATAACTTTAAAATTTTTAATTTTAAAATCATGATTCTTTTAGAAAAAAATATTCTAGATTGAAAAACAAACCAAATTGTTACATTTAAAGTATAAATTTTACAGAAAATTTGAAAAAAATAATAATGGTTTTTAACAATTGTGAATTTTTTTTTTTCATTTTTTGGTATAATTTCTCCAATTGTAATTTTATAGAATTTAATAATTTTAAATAAACATGTAACCTCCAAACAAATCCGCAAATTTGTTAAAAAAAAGAAAAAACAAAAAAACTTATAATAATAATTAGTCATCATATTAATTTAAAAAGGTCAAAAGTTATAAAATTAAATTTTGTTAAGTTATAGATAAATAAAAATTTTTTAATGTCAAAGAAAGAAAAAACTAAAACTGGTTGAGAATTATGTTCATGAAATCATGACATGTACAAAATTAGAGGTTTGACACTTCTAACTTAGAATGCTTGTAATTTTATGAATTTTTTATCTAAAAGGGTCCAAAACGTCTCAAAATGTTTAAAATTTAATTAAGAATATGGTCATATATAGGTAAGTCCAATAGTGCCAGAGTGGTCCCTTTTCTTGTGGACGTACACATATATTTATTATGAAAAACTTTTTGGTGTAAAACGATATTTCTTGATGAAAAAAGTGCTTAAAAAATTTAATTGGGTATTTTAAAAAATCCATATGTCCAAATCTAGATATTTATTGATTTAATCCCACCAAAATTGTTTGAAATCCACTAAAACGTTCTAGAGATATTCTGGCGAAAAAAGAGTGACTGCACACATTCCCATATAATCTGCACATTTGCTTATGAATGAGAAGTTGTGCATTTTACACTGAAAAAATTAAAGGACAGTTGTTGCATCGTGGACAATTTTTAATAAATCAACTAACTTCACAAATATTATTTTGCATGTGATTTCCTTGGTGTGAAGTTAACTTTTTTTAAAAGGTTCAACAACTGTACTTCAGAAGTACAGAAAATGTTTTTTAATTTTTTCAGTGTAAATAGAAATAAATCAATTAAACCTGTTTTTGGAAAATCAAAAATCGTAGTGATTACAAAGCTTCCAAAAAGTGGAAGCAAAAATGGTTAAATATATCTCCATTTGGACATAAGAGGGTAAATGTAATTTATAATTAATAACATTTTTTAAATATTTTTTATTATAAAAAGTATATTTATGATTTTCAGTGTTTTAAAAATTCAAGCATTGTATGAACAGGTCAAAAAATGTATAATACCTATACTTCTATGAAAATCTATTAAATTTCCATGCAGTCGTAAGTAAGAAAATTATATATGCAACCAACATAATATTATGTTTCTTTTATTAAACTTAAAGCTTAAACTATTGTAATAGACAACATATTTACTCGATATTTACGTTTAGACATGTAATTTGCATTAAAATTGCAATTTATATCGTTAATCTATTAGTTTAGCAACATTTACTTTTTCTTTTTAGAAATTAATTTTAGTAGAAAAATGTTAATCTTTAATACGTGAATGTGCAAAAAAAAATGCAAAACGAAATACCTTTGTTGAAGGAGGACCAGAGGAAGGAACGTCGTGATCCGCCAAAATAGAGGAATTATTTTCATCTACAACTATAACTTCATATTCCCCATCATCTTGCGATCCCGAATGACTGACTCTGCCACTTCCTGAAATTCAGAATAACAATTTTTAATTTTGGTGAATAGATTCTAATTAATTCTCACTCTCGCAAAGATATTATGTCAGCGTTATCAAAGTTCATGCGAACAAACGTGAATGTTTAAAATATTGAGATAACGAACATTTTTTAAAATAACAATTGAGGTACAGTATAATATTACAAAATGTATATTAGCTTAACGAGGAACTTGTTTACAACTAAAATCGTGCAAAATCATAATTTTATGACATTTTGTCTATAGAAAATGGTTAAGTTCTAAATCAAACTTTTTTTTCACTATAACCATTTTTTTCTCTTCATACCATAAATATATATATATATCAAATTTTTTTTGGCTAAAAACATTTAAAAAACCTAATAGATTTACTGAAAAGTAAAATAATAAATATAATATATAATACAAGACAATTAAACTAAACTCAGTTCTAGAAAAACTTGAGTAATTTAAAAAAAAGTTTTGACCTAAAGAACAATAATTTGTTTTAGTGAAATAAACGTTTTAATTATTTTTATTTAATTATTGAATAACTGTCATTTTAATTAAAAAAAAAACTTTTTTGTTAGCATTTCTTTATTAAATCAATAAATCTTCCCTTTACTAAAAGAATATTTTTTGTCACGCATTTTAAACAAAAATTAAATCGTTTTTTGAAGAATGGAAAAAAATCTTACCGACAAATTATTGATCTTTGCTTTTAAACATATTCTCTAAACCTCAATTACTACAAAAAGTTGATCACTAATAAATATTATCAGTGACAATTACTATTAATATATTTTTAATAATTTTTACTAAAGCTTTAATAAAACAATAAGTGAAAATCTTTTCAAATTAGATAATGTTGACGATTTCCCTCTAATACAGATTGAAAAAATTATTATTTGTCTAGAATAAATGAAAAATACGAAGAAATTAAGTTGAAGAACATATTTTGGGCAACTATAGGGAGGAATAAAATGATCTGTTTGTCGACATTAATAATTTTAATATAAAATTTCATTCTGATTTAGAATTTTATAAACGCATGCAGAAACAATGAATGGGTAGTTTTTTTTAAAATGCAAAACTGAACATTCAAAGCGAAACCACGTAAACACCATGCACTCAAGATATGCTTGTGTGACAACAAGTGTCTAACACCAGTCAAATTAAACAAAATCAAAACTCAATTTGCAAACTCGGTAGACCCGAGTTGCTGTTGCTGTGGCTCTTGTTATTGCTGTCGGCGACGATCAGTTTTCACCTGCAAAGCGTACTCCCACTCTTTAGTTATAAGCTTTTCAGTTCAAAGTTGGCAAAAAAATACGCTAGCAGATTAATCGATTTTATAAAGGCAATTCTTGTCAATTTTTCAACACTTTTTTCATCAACAAGCTAATAAAATCCTACATCAGTCTTTTTTTAGCAATTTTTGGAATTTGTTATTTAGTAAATAAAATGCTGTAGCTCTAAATTTAAATTTAAAGTATGTTGTAATAAGTATGAATTATCAGTTAAAATAAAACACAAATCGCTATATAAAATTTTTTACATCGCAAGATCTAATGTCGAGATAAATAATAATGGTTATTTGTTTTTAAATGAGGAGTAAGCGGCCAAAAGTTGATAAGTCCATATTTTGTTGTTTCGAGAAAATTAAACAAATGCAATTTTTTAGATTTAAAGTTAATTACAAATCAGAAAAACAATACTAAATTCTTAATATAAAAATATTTGTCTTTTGGGGTTTAGACGTCTTAATAGTAATTTGAGTTAATTATACATAAACAATGTTTTAGTTTTGATAATTATTTCTATTAAACAAAAAATTAAAACTGTAATTCATATTTTATTTATTTATTTATTAATACTACAAAGTTCCTATTGCTAAGTAGTCCTCCAAGCAACTATATACTGTCACCTGTCACTTTGAAACTACTATGAAGAAAAACGGAAATGGAGATTTCGACTTGAAGTGTCACTACTGCCATGCACGTAATTACATGTAACTTTTATTTTTTTTACGTAAATAATCGGTAAAATAATAATAAACTTTTCAAAAACTAGTATTTGTTGAAAACCGATAAAACCCGTCACTTTAAACAACATTGAATTAAAGATTTTCGTATTGAGCTACTGTCATCACCAGAAACGTAGTTACGGATAATTTCGACTGCTTTATGTAAATTATCGGTAATAGTAAATAATATAATAACAATATTCACTAACCTAATTTTTATGTAATTAATGTTTATTTTGACAAACGTCAAAATTACACAAACAGTACGTCTGCGCAGTCAGAACAATTTGTAAAGTAACAATTCGGCTCATGTGCAGATGCAAATGTTCGCAAAGTGATTTACTTTATACATCGTTAATAACTATTCTGCCAGCTTGAAATAAAAATTGTCAGATTGCAGTTTACTTTCATTTAAAGATCAGTTGTTTTTACTATTATAAGATATTTGCTCAGATGAGATTGGAAAAACCTTGGCGACCCTTGGTTCTCCAATCTCGACTTCGCTACAATTACTTTTTTGTTCCCTTGGTTCTAAAATATCGATCTCAATCATACATTGTCTACTTTTGCTGTGTTTTTCTTTTATTAGATGTCATGATCTCATTCTTCGTTAGTTCTAAAGCTGATTACGTAAAATTTTATTAGCTTTCTTGTCAAAACAGTTAAAAATTAAAAACTAGTTGTCAATTTGTCGATAGACGTATTTCGTCTTCTTCCTACCCATTGTGATTATCTGTCTATCTCATCGGGATTTTGAGGTCCACTTTGATGGCGGAAACTGATGTCGAACGTGAATGTAAGTCGTAAATAATCTTGCATGCCACCACAGGAGGGGATAAGAATTCTACGACACGACGGTAGCATATTAACGAGAAGGAGAATATTGCCAAAAATATTACTAGGGAATGAACATTGTTTGATTATAAGCACAAGCACGTACTCTGAATGTAATGGCCAGAACCGTAATTTAGCAAATAGAGTATAAAGAGCATTATTTTGGAAAATGGAACATCAAACATCTTTCGAATACTTAAGCAAAATGGCAAAGATTTTTGTTGATACTTTTCGTAAGAGAAAGTTGTTTAAAAACGTAAAAGAACAGTGAGTAAGTAATTACGGCTCTAGAACCAAAACATTCAATGAAAAAAAAGAAAAAAGGAAAACGAGCCATTAATTACCTTGCAGACCAACACCAGAATTATTATGATAGACATTTCGGGGCTGATCGATATGATTTTGAAGCGCGTGATGGTGATTGTTGTTATTGTGGTGATGATAGTGATGCCGATGATAGTTAAAGTTATTTGGATAATGATTGTGATGGTTAGTATGGTGATTCGAGAGACAATAGTTGGAAAGTTGGCGATTATTAGGGTGCCTGGCAGCTGGTAGCGGGTGCTGGTGGTGGTGCTGACTGATGTGGTGGTTGGCATTGGCATTGGCATTGACATTGGCATTGACATTGGCGTTGGGGTGTGACCCCGGAAGGAACTGAGGGTGTACATGGTGAGACCATTGTGGAAACAGAGGCCGCCCGTCTCCACCACCATTTCCATCCGCTGTGGAATTACATTTTTCTATGTAACCATGCTTTCACTTTTTTATCTTTCCAAAAAAAAGAGGAGAAAAGTCTCCCTTCAAAATATTCAACCAATTTCATCTCACTAATTGTAATAATTACAGTAAGGTCAATTTTTAACACTTGTGAAATGCATTCACAAAGAGCCAATGAAAAATCCATTTAAACATTATTTCCTGCTTCTAGATGGCGTTTTAATTCAAGTTTTGCTATTTTATAATGTTGTGATTTTTATTTACCAATACGTTAATTGTATTTCTAGTAACAATGAACATTCTAACAAGACAAATATTATTATATATATATGTATAGCTCCTACATTCTATGTTGAAAATTTTAGTGCAGTTTCCCTTCAAGTTCAAGAGTTGCATCTTTAATCCTAATTAATTAGAAATGGTGGCGAACATAAAAGCAAAGGTCCACACCAAAATGTTTAGCACCATTTTTTTGAAATGACCGTATTTATTATTTTTTAGGGTCAATCTAACAAATCAGGACATTAAGTTTAGTCTTCTCTACTTTTTCCAATTTTACATAACCTGAAGTTTATTTGAAGAATTTTTTTCAAGAAAATGAACAAAAATAGAATAATGAGTAGAAATTTAGATGTAAACAGACTCTATGAATAAAGAATCTCGTAATAAAAATCAAGTTTGCTTTAAACCAATATGAAACTAAAATTTGCATATGAATGATTGAGGAAATGAATATGAGAGATGTGAATGGTGAGAATGAAGAAACCTAGCCGTTATATGTAGAAATGCAATTTTTAAAAATAAATTCTTTTATAATATGTACATACGTTATGGCGAAATTGAAAATTTTGAATAAATGAATCAACTGAAAATCCAAACGAGATGAAATGCAAATGCATATAAATTTGAATTCTGGAGAAAAAAGTGCAAACATATTCCGACTAACATCAAAACTCTCACTGTCAGATACAAAGTAAGAGGTATCATATCAACTTATCTATTATTAGTGCAACCACACATGCGTTCTAGAGGGTGGTATATCAATGTGCTATCGTCGGCTCAATGCTGGTTGTATAACTGTTAGTGCAACAAGTTTTCCATATACATATTGAGTCAGAATAATATGAATGAATAAGAATAATAGACTGATGTTCAAGTTAGCCAGGTTCACCTTTTTATCTCTTTTATTTTACCTCAGTAAGGTAAATAAAAATCAATTCAGAAAATGAAAAGAAAAGTACATTCTTATTATGTGTAAAATTTTTTATCCTTTTCAAGAGAACCTAGATCTCAACTGAAATAGTTTTAACTGGTGCCATAGTAAAAAAGAGATATATTGAAATTTGTCATAAAAGAAAATAAAAAATAAGATGTAGCAATTTTTCAACTTTGTCGCATTAATCTTCTGTTTTATGTAAACCTATGCAATCTGCCCGTAGAATTTGCACAAATATTCATGATACAGTTCATAAATTAAAATTATAAGAATTTTGCTTTTCATCAAGTTGTGTGTATTTTCCTATATTAAAATTTATGTCAATTATAAGAACTTTACAGAAAATATCTATTTCTATAATTATTTTATTTTATTGGCGCATACTACTGTCTGCATAACTAATATTTATAATATCAATTATTAATACCTAATATTATTTGTAGCTTTAATTAAATCTATGAACTGCTGAGAAGCTATTATTGTTAATTTTATTAATATCTCTATAGCATTATTCTAATTTTGTTAGTCTTATTCATAGACTAGGCATCTATTATTATCACCGCAAAACATGCGTTTAAAATTACCTCATTCATGCTCAAATTGTTTTACTTTTTCTCCAAAAAGTCCAAACGACATATTTACCAAAAGTGATAATAATTATCGTGATGGCTAAAATTATCGTGATATCTGACACGTAAGAGTTTTGACAATTAGAAAAGATTCAAGTAACATATGAAATTAAAAAAAATTTAATGAATTTACTTTTAAAAAAAATTAAAAAGCGTTTAAATATTTTTCTGTAATTAGTCAATTTAATAAACAAAAATTATGTAACAGAAAAACGATGATCGAATTGTTATTGCGTACGTTCTTTTTATGCATTTTTCAGGAAAAAAACTAGGATATTTTATTTACATCACTTTATGTAAGAAATTATTAAACTGTCGTTCTCTTATTTATTTATTTATTTATTTAGAAGAATATTATCTGTCATTTGCAAACTATCAAGTGCTTTGTTGCTCATGTCTGTTCTGAATAAAATGTTTTTTCTTTTTAAAGAATTGTGAAAACAGAAAAAACTATTGAATTAAAATCTTACCTGTCGGACTCCCAGGACGAAGGCCAGTCCCATTCGTTTGAATCATTTTTACAGGACTAGGTGGTCGAGGAGTTACTGGTGGTTCCAAAATATCGCGATATTTTGAAACCATTAACACAGAGATGAAGTAAACTATAGACAAGGACAGAAACTGTGCCTGCTTGGTTTCTTCCTGTAATTTAGAAAAAGAATTTTTATTAATTAACATCTTGAAAATTTGTTTAAAAACTAAAAAGTGTAAAAAAAATTTATATAAGAACCACAAATACTTACAACATCTCTGTAGACCACGGCTCTCAATCTGTTGACATCCATATCTTGAAGAAGTTTTTCGGGATCCTTGACAGGACTCAATTGACTCGCTAAATTATCCACGATATTCTAGAAAAGATAATTTTAGCTGATTTATGTCGAGAGCAAGAAAAAAAATTTGTGTAGTGACTAGGACAAGCTAAAATACACACCTTGGGTGACATTTGAATTCCTCGAATAAGTGATTGTATGTGCTGTGATTTATTACTAGAACCAATTTGACGACCTAACATGCTGTACGTTCTGCCACGTTCTTTACACTCTAAGCAGTTTCTAACGGCACATGTACAGACCTAAACAAGCAGGTTAATCGACGATTAAAAACAGTCAAAACAAGGAACTTAATCGACGATTAATCGGGCTTAAAAATTACAATTAAACATTGTACTATTCTATGACATTGTGTTTTAAAGTTTTAAAAAATAACCGTTCAGTCCAATGCCTCTAAAAATTGACAATTACTAATTTTTGTTTAAAGAAAAATCATCAGTTTGCTTACGACACGTTGATATAAAAAACATATTATAAAAGTAACTACATTTATTAAACTACTTTATATATTGTATAATGCATGTAAAAAGGATCCGTATCATTTTGACACAAAATTTTTCGTGACAATTGTTATTTTGTACTCCTACTTTGAACTTTTTTTGAACGAATTTGTCATATTGACGGAACTCAAATTTTTTTAGAAAAATTGTTATTTTGTACTCCCAACTAATTGAATGTTTATATAGACAAATAAACCAAAAAAAGGTCATTAAAAAAAATATGGAGGATCCAAAATGGCGGAAAATAAGAAATTTGATCAATTCAATTGAAAGTTGGTTCTGGGTTTCCGAGGTCACTAATTATGAATCTGACGTCATTTTCAAAAAATTTAAAATAGCGGATCCAAGATGTCGGACAATTTTCGTGACCGCCTTCTGGAATCCTCCATTTTTTTAAATGATCTTTTTTAAGTTTTTTTTGTCTATTAAAACCCCCAATTAGTTAGAAGTACAAAATAATAATTTTTCTAAAAAAATTTGAGTTTCGACAATATAATGTCTGTAAATATAATGTCTGTCAATATAATGAATGCCTGATTTTTTATTCATGTATGTGTATGCCTCTATAGGTGTACTTATGTAGATAAACGCAAGTTAACATAGTTTTTATTTCCTTTATTATGTAAAGGTTATTATGTATCTACGATGCTATAATTATTTGGGAAAAAGAAAGAAAAAAAAAAAAAAAAGGAAAAAGAAATACTTTGATTGAACGCCTTCAGCCAAAAATTTGGATTTTGTCATTAGTAGCACATTAGCATAACTTTTACCTGAACATGTAAACTAGGTCATGTATTTTTATATCTCTATATTATGTATATGTTTCTTTGAGGGCTCTTTAGCCCTAGAAACTTTAATAAATAAATAAATAAATAAATAACAAATTCGTTCAAAAAATTTCTAAGTATAGGAATACAAAATAATATTTAACTTCGGAGTATAATATAACAATAGTCACGAAAAATTTTGTGTCAAAATGATATTAACCTGTCAAAAATGTTTATAAAAATTTGCAAACACTTCTTCTTCTTCTAAGGTAACGGTACCTATACTCGATCAGTACCTATAGTCGATCAGTGATGATTTAATTGGATAAAATTAATTTATAGTTTAATAATATTGATGCCAAATACTACTTCGAATATTACAACATTTATTTTTACCAATGAAATAAAACTATTAATTAATTTTGTCTTATTAAATCATTATTGATCGACTATAGGTACTGAAAGAGTATAGGTACTCTTACCTTATAAAACCTTATTTTTAGGTACATTTGTAAGATTTCTTTTGTTTGTAGTATTTATTTTTAATTGAAAAAAGTTTTATGGCACTCGATAAGTAAACGAGGTTGGACTGAGCAGTCTATTTTATGCTACTTATACGTATGTAATTGTAGTATTTACTTGATAATTGCAACAAAAATATCTATTCATTGACTATACTACAGAAATTAAAAGGATATAGAGTGTAAAGTTCTAAATAATGTGCTCTTTTGTAGATTTTTCTGATTGAATGCCTTAGTCCTAAACAGTTACCTGTGTATTTTTTAAATTTACTTTCAGCTAAACGTACGAAGTGCAAGATAGAATTTGTAATAAATACTTTCTTTGAGTATATTTTGCAATAAAATAATATTTTTGTCTGTGGGTAAATATTTAATTTGCGTGCAAATGTTCAACTGATTATACGCAGGTTGAATTGAACTTTTCAAAAAGATTTTTATTCAGCTCACTGATCAAACTTAACTTTAAGTAACAAGATGTACAATTGTCAAGTATCAGTGTCACATAATTTAAAAGCAAATTTAAAAAGAAAGTATACAAACCAGTCGTAGACACTGCCTAAGAATACCACCACTGGACATATTTTTATCAGCCTCGAGATCAGCAAAGTTAAGCGAACTCGCAAAAATAAGTACATCAGCCATATTGACTAGCCTTTGAAGAAAAGATACTGCTACTTCGATTGGCATACCCTGAGTTGGCTCAATCACGTCCAATTCGCTCTAAGGATTGTTAATTGTTTAAAAAAATGTGATATTTGATTTAATAAAAAAAATAAGGGTTACATAGTAAAGTTTCTTACATTTGGTGAAGTTGCAGAAGCTAAAAGAGGCAACAATCCACCGCAAGCCATAATAAGATTGTCAGAAAGTTGAGATATGAGGTGTACTGTATTCACCACAAATATTGCGTTTTCGCTACTATTGACAAAGTCGAGGACAGATTTGGTCGAATGGCTGTAAACATTAATTAATTATTAGATTATTACTTTTGCCTAGTACTGAAACACTGATCAATATTTTATCATAGGGGAGAGGGACACAAGATGGACTTAGCTTCGATTTAATGCTCTAGTATCCAAACTAAATAAGATAAATTAAAATGTTGTATGCCGGATGAAAGTACAATATATTAGGTAACTTATGGCCATAGGGATAAAGTTTTATTCTGAACATAACCATTTTTTAAAGCATTTTTCCAATTGTTAAAATTTTCAATCTAAAAAAAATGGTCTCCAACATGGACACCTTCTTAAAAGTCTCTGTAAAAATGTGTCAAATAAAAAATAAACGTCGTGTAACAATTCTTAAACTAGTTTTTAATCATTTTACTGTATTTATTAAGAAATAACATTTTTAAATACTTGAATTTGATAACTTAAAAGTAACAAAGTAATAAAGTATCGAAAAATACCGATATATGAAATACATTGAGAATTGACGTCTGTCCATCTTAGACTACATGAGACCATTTTTTGAGCCCCAGTAAAAAATTGTATACAAACACAATATTAGTAAAATCATATTAGAATATTAGTATACGATAAATAAATAATATTATAACCTCAATCACTTCTTCTAAATCACAAATTTAAATAACTTTACCAACTTAAGAAAAAACTGTAACAAAACTTTTTTGGACCCAAAATCATGTGGTAATGTAATGTCCGTCTTGGGGCCCACTCCTCTATATATTTTAAAGTAAAGTAAACAAGTTTGTAAATTTAAATGTACTCATAAATACCTTCTCCAAACTTGGATATCAGTTTCGAGAGAAAAAAGAACATCTGACAGTAGCCTTTGATGAATGTAAGACCACTTGAATTCTGGTATCCTGAAAGGCGGCCGCGTTGGTCCTGGACTAAACATAGGTCTCGTGGAAGGATTTGACGTTTGTCTTACTGCTCGCTGTGAATCTAATAAAAATATTGAAATTAAAATTTAAATCAAAATAGTCAATACTTTTAATCATTGTATTTATTGTTTCACAATTTTAACACATATTTAAAATTTCCAAGGATTAGATTGAACTTCGCTGGTGATTTTAAACTCATGACATACCATTGGTAATAAATGAGTTGAATTTAAAAAGCACCAAAGTATTACTTAATGAAAAATGGTATTAACTTATATGGGAAATTCTATTTCAAACCGTTTCACTTACCAAAGACTAAAAACACAAAAGAGCTTTTTTAAAATAAACTTGATTCTGATTTAAAATCTAAAACTCTTGATGTCTCAAAGCACCCCTCCTCAAATTTTATTAAAAAGAAAACTAAGGTTTGATAATTTCTAATTCCTCCGAATTTATTATGGACATTTTAGACGGTTACTGGATAACGATGTGACAAAATATGTGATTTTGAAAAATCTGACATAAAGTGAAGTTAAATCCTATAACACCAGAATCGAATTTTATTTTCTCTTGTTTTTAAATTTTGAAAGCAAATACAGCTTATTTTTAAAAAAAACCTCAGAAAAGAATAATTATTGACTGATAAGTTATTTATTATGTCAGTAGTATAAAACTTACTTTAAAGTGATTCTAACAAACGAAATTTTAAGTTATTTTTCAAATAAGAAAATAAATTATAAGAACAATACAACACGATGTGTTTTCTTTAAAAATTAAAAAACAAAAGACAATAAAATTCTTGAGGAGTCCTTAAACCGTAAATGAGCTGCTATTGTCTGCGAACGACGGACGGACAGACGGACGAACGGATAAACCCATAGAAATAGCATTAACTTATTTTTTAATATTAAATTAATAGGCTCCACAAGCGTCCCCTATTTCCCTTAAATGTCCACTATTTAGAAAATTATACCCTTAAATCCCCTATTTTTCACGAAAATATATTTAAAGTCAAAGTATCTAAAGACTTTCAATTATTATCAATCTTCTTTAAATTTTTTATTAATTTTTCAATCTTCAATTATTTCTATCATTTTTTAATTACTTTCTCCAATTTTTAATTTATTAAATTATATTTCAATAGATTTCCTGGATTTTTAGTCCTTCATCTCAGATTTCAATTATTTTCTTCAATTGACAATTATTTTTATCATTTTTTAATTTTTTTCTACAATTCATTCTTATTTGTATTACTATTTCATTAATTTTATAATCTAGCAATTATTTTCATCAAATTTTAATTATTATATTTAATTTTAATTATTTTTTTTTTAAATTCAATATTTTCATTATTTTTCAATTAATTTCTAAAACTTGCAATTATTTTTTTACATTCTAATATTTTCATCATTTTTTCACTAAGTTTATCATTTTACAGTTATTTTGTTAAATTTCAAATATCTTTTGTAATTTTATCACTTTTGTCCAAATTATAATTTTTAAAATTATTATTTTTTTAATTTACTAAACCTTTAATTGTTTATTTCAAATTTCAATTAATTAAAATAATATTTAATTCATTTTAGAATTTTTTAATTAATTTCTTTTTTAAATTTATAATTACTTTCGGTATATTGTAATTAATTTCCTAAATTTTGTATTATTTATCTCAAATTTCAATTATTTTTAAAAATGTATCATTATTTTTGCCATTTTTCAATTATTTCCTTCAATTTAATATGTATTCTGTAATTTTTTTTAATTATTAATCTTAAAGTTCAATTCTTTTCTTTCAATGTTTAATTTGTTTTATAACCTTCTCATTGAATTTTTCAATTTTAAATTATCTGTATAATTTTTTAATTAGTTTTATAATCTTTTAATTCTTTTTTTTTTTTCATTTTTTAATTATCTTCATAATTTTTTAATTAATTTTCTAAATTTTCAATTTTTTTACAATTTTTCATATTATTTGTATCTTTTTTTCAATTATTTTCTCTTTGTTCATAGATATTCTGCACTCTTTTAAATTATTTTTCTCATTTCTCTATTATGTTGTTCAATTGTCAATTATTTTTATTATTTTTCAATTATTTTTCTCAATTTTTAATTATTCTCATCATTTATATTTTAATTATTATCTTGAATTTTCAATTATTTCTCAAGTTTTTCATTCATTTCCTATAATTTTAAATTATTATTTATCAGTTTTAAATTACTTTCCAAAATTTGTAGTTATTTTCCTTTTTTTTTATTAATTTAAAAATTTTGTTATCATATTTTTCAATTTTATCTTTTTTTGTATCTTTTTACAACTTTGTAATTTTGTCCTACCCAAATAAAATACTCGAGGTTCTACTGTATATATCATTCATTTAACTTTATTTATGAGGTTCTTTAAGTACCCTAAAAGTTCCCTATTTTTGTAAATGTAGTCCCCTATTTCCCTTAAAATATTCTTTATTGTCACTGTGAAGCCTGCATTATGAAGGATTAAGTTTTGATAGAATTAATTTTATTTAAAAACAACGCTTTTTGCAATCATCTTTTGTAGGTGAAACGGTTTGAATGATTAGTTACTAACCCAATTGATTTGGATCAACTTGTGTTGAAGTCGAGGCACTCCTTGGTCGTTTTTGAGGTGAGGAAATTTGTTTAAGGGACACAGACAGAGAGGAGTGTTCACCACTGGCAGTTTCTGCAACATTTTCTTCAGAGACTTGTACATTTGATAAACTTGTTTTACTTTTGGCGTCCTCTTGCTCCTGATCTGGTGAATTTGAGCCATTTGGTAACGGATTGTCTCTTGCAATCACATTAGAAGTAACATTTTGAGGCACACCGTCATGCAAATTTTTAATATCATCACAGACTGTAGATATTGCTGGAATTTGCTGCATTGAGTTTGGCACTTGCATTACATTATCTAGAGAAGTTTGAACATCGCAATTATTAAAAACACTATCCGTCACTTCCTCGTCGTTAGTTCTCACTGGAAGGTCCGTTTTATCACTTAAGCTAGTAGAAATATTGGACGGCTCGCTTGATTCTTCTTCAGGCCCCTCCTTGCTACTATTTATAACAACACTTTCACCCTCAACTACAACACCCTCATCCTTAATTAACGCACTATTTTCTAATATTTCCGATTTATTAACCTCTACTTGAGAGTTTTCGACATTTTCCACTAAGCTAGTTGAGCAATTGAGACTTTTTTCCAAGAACTCTTTATCCTCCTCGTTCTCTTTATTTTCTCCTTTTTCTTTTTCTTCTCTTTTTTCTTCTTCATTCCCCGTTTTACTTTCTTCATTTTCTCCTTTGTCCTGTTCCATTTCAGTCATAACTTCATCTTTTAGAACTGGAATCTCATTTTCAGGTTTTACATCTTCCTGAGTAGTCGTTTCTTCAATGACAGATTCTTTTTTAGACTCTTCTGTTGCCAGTTCTTGAGATTCTGACATGGACTTGAATTCTTCACTAACTACTTCGCTTTCCTCGTTGGCAGCATTTGACTCTTCATTTGAGTCTGTTTGTTGTGGTTTTTCATCTTGTTCCTTATTTTCTACATTTTCTATGACAACGTTTTCTATTTCCTTCTTTACCGTTTCCTTTTCCTCTTCTAATTTTTCGCTGATTTCGGTTGCATTCTCATCGTCTCTCTCTTTATCTGCCTCTTTTACCTCTTCACTTTCTTCTTTAACTTCCTCTATCTGTAATGTTTCATTCTCTTCTATTTCCTCATTATTTTGTTCTTTCACTTCTTCCTTTATTTCAATTTTCTCTTCTATTTTCTCTTCACTGACTTGAGCATCCTGAGTGTCCTGAATTTCCTGAGCGTCTTCAAAAGGAGAAACAGATGTTGTGTCTTCAGTGTCTTTTGTCGTCGAGGAAGCGTCGGTTTCTTGTGCTTGGCTGAGAGTTTCTTTGTCTTTTATTAAATTATCATGAATCATTGAATCTGGACTCGAGCTTTCAACCTTCTGTCCATCGCTGAAAAATTCATTAGAGCTTTCTGTTAAGAAAGTTTCGCTGGCTTCTTGCGTCGTCACCGGCGACGCAAGTTCACTTCGATTTTCCTGGATCGTTGTTGGCGTCTCGACGTGATTTTCCCTGGCCGTTGTTGGTGTCTCGGGTTTGTCGCTGAGTCTCGAATCCAAAGAAACAACTTCACTCGATTGCTGAGTGTCAACAGTTTCGCTTCGAGATTTAATAATTGCAGGACTTCCATCGCTCTCGGTGTTGTCTATCGAGTTTAAATCACAGCTGCAGGATTCCTCTAAACGATCATTACTTTCGGGAGGATCGAATTCCTGAAAATTTTAAGGAGCTCTTAATTAATTTAAAACACAAATTAACGTTTCATAAACTTGTCAAAAAATTTTAATTATTCATTTTCAAACAGTTTGTGGCCAACGTTAATAATTTGTTGAATTATTCTTTTCAACACGATTCGTGAAACAATATAACTCTCAATATGTAAATTATCGCATGCAACAAGTTTTGTGGTTCAAATTAACCATCTACTCTTTAAATTACCCCTTGAATAAAAACTTTTGTTAACCCTTATTAATCCCCAACTAAAATAAATTTTAATAAAATAGTCTCGAAATAATGACAGAATGCGAGTCATTATTTCAATTTAAAATTTTTATGTCACACTTTTCCATAAGGGAAATTACTTGCACTAACTTGTTTTGTAACCCAAGTTCATCAGCGTATAACATATATACATTCGTATAGATATAGTGTGTAAATATTGAGTTTTTCGTACATTCGCATGTTGTATTTCCAACTGCTGTTGATTGACCCAGGTTGTAGGTTTGGTGTATCCATTTGTGACTGGGTGATGTTGGTCCCATCCTGAAATTGTGCTAATCGGCCTTTGTTGTCTCAATTCGGGATCCGTTATATTGTCGCAGCGTTGCCTCTCGTAATGCTCGTACATTTGAGCGAACTGAAGTTTAAATTCTTCGTAAGAAACCTATAAAATTGTAAAATTATCAGCTTGCAATATCTACATTTTTAAATCAACACAAAGAGGTATTTAAAAATAGTTAATAATGGTTAAAATGGTAAATCGATCAAATATGAACATTAACAGGCATTGATAAAATAAATTTAGTTGAAATGAAAATGAAATTTTAATGAAAACTTTGATTTCTTACTTTAGAATGAACAATGGCCAGAGTATCGACCCAAACTCGCCAACCGCCGTATTCATATTTAATGGCGTGATGGAGTAGCATTCGAAACAAGGAATAAACCATATCTGATATTTTCTGCTCTTCCGCGTTTTTAGGATGAATGTAAGCCATCGCTATCAACCATTCCTGCCAGACTGACATTTGTAAGACGGTTCGTCGATTTTCGCGGTTATTGTTGCAAAGTAATGTCATGTCAGAGAGAAATAGTTTCTTTACTTCCAGCAGCTGTTCAGTCCGCTTTGATTGGCGAATCAATGTTGCTACTACTTTGAGAATATCTACAATTTTTTCAACTTTTTAGATTTAAGTATTAATAACCCAATAGAACAATAGAAGACAGGAGAAGAGTCCAAAAAGTTTTATTATTAGGCTCGCAAACTTGTCAACTTTTTAAGTATATTACTGCTTAGTAGGAGTCAAGGCTTTCCAAAAACCCTGAATTAAAACATTATTATGGTGGGATTCGTAAGAAACTTGTTACATGTGGGTTTTTAGGGTTTCTGTTCATGAATGTGGTGCAAGATTTACATGTTTGAAATAGTGGATGGATTTTTCAAAAATCAACGCAATCATAAAGAGGTTTTAATTGAGAATTTCAGGAAGCTCTTGACTTCTACTAATATAACAATATGGAGTATGGTTATTTTTACTTTTTTTTTAACTTTGGTGACTCAACAATCATTAGAATTGAGAAAACAGATACATAGTACAATAACTAATACGGGATGATTACACATGTAATCTATCCAGCACAGATAGTTTTAGGCTCAGAAAATTATATAATCTAAGTAAGAAATAAACATGTAATAAGTTAACTGACTTTTGTATGGAGATTACACGTTTATTTCTTACATGGGTGTAATCTAATTATCATCATTCATAATCTAATGGATACAAGTTTTTGAAATAGAGAAAATACTTACTTGCACTTTCTATTCGATGATGTGACTCTGGCTCCGGATGCCTCGTATACAATATTTGCTGACTAATATTGTCTGTTAGAATCTGCAATGTAGAAATTCATTGGGTTAAAATAATAGTAATACTTCAAGTAATAAAAATAATAAAAATTAAAAAATTACCTCGTATAAAACATTGTAAGTAGGTAGAGAAAGGGTTTCTTCGTTCAACATTAGCCTTTCAGCAAGTAATGAATGTAAATTATAAGGAATCATAACATCGTATTTTCTCCTAAAACATCAAAAAATAATTATTATTTTTGTGTTTTACTCATTGTATCTATTATATATAATAATTTTTTAATAGGGTAATTGTACAAGTGGTGGATCAATTAAGCACCTTAATTTTATTATTTTGACTTTTGAAGTCAAATAGGTCTTTTTTAAACAAAAAATACTAAATGATCTACCACTAGTGCACTACACTACATAGTAAAAAACAGAGTAGTAGTTAAAAAGTAAAAAATAAACTTACTTGTGAGTACTACGACTTAAAAAGAAACCTAATAACTTGAGTGCTTGAAGTCGTATCAATTGACTTTCTGCTGCTAAAAGTTTGAAAACTGTTCTGACGCCGTGTTTGGAATCAAAAGCTGGCACAAGAGACGATGGATATTCAGAAACCATTGTTATAAGCATTTGCAAAACATCATGAAGATTTTCATCCTAAAAAATTATGAAAATTGTATGTGAATTGTACTTTATATTATACACATAAATGTAAAAAGATATTAAAATTTATTTCTTACCTCATGCATTGTCGTAAGATAATTAAGAACTGTTTGGATCTCATCCTCTTTTACACCATGTCCAATCATTATAAGTTGTTTTAGAAACAGTAGGATGTACGACCGAATTGTTAGA
Organism: Ganaspis brasiliensis; assembly: GCA_037103525.1. Classification (NCBI taxonomy): domain Eukaryota; kingdom Metazoa; phylum Arthropoda; class Insecta; order Hymenoptera; family Figitidae; genus Ganaspis; species Ganaspis brasiliensis. The sequence goes on along the minus strand of JAZKLR010000181.1, from coordinate 3,657,045 downwards.
ATATCCTTTTGTGGCGGTCGTGTTCCATCTGTAATAACAAATCTTCTTTAAAATCTCTATACAAGTAAAAATAATAAGAGTACTTTCATTATTTTTAAAGGGGAAAGAAGAGGGAAACGGAAGGAAACGAAAGGAAAGCAGGAGGTGTAAAAATAGTCTTCTGGAAAGTGTCTGGAATAGGAGTACTTAGCAAAGGCAGGAGGGATGATATCAGGAGTAAGAAAAGATATAGGAGAAGGAGAGTCTGAGGATAGGAAGTATCGAGGCAGAAGGATGTATGGCGATGAGAGTTAAAAGAGGAAAGAAGTGTATATCAATAGTATGCATCTATAGGAGAAGAAAGGAGGAGGCAGGATGGAAATAGGAAGAGATGAAAAAGTTTTGGTAGGAGGAGATTTTAATACGTGGACCGGGGAACTGGGAGGAAGTGAATAGTAGAGAGAGAAGTAGAGTATTTTACTGGAAGTAGAGAGATTTTTTAGAAGGTCGAGGCACAAAGAGGTAGATGCAGAAGGCAGAAAATGGTAAAATGCTGGCGGAAAAGAGATGGACGATTATTAACAGGGTTATAAAAGGAGATGAAGAGGGAGAGTTCACATTTAATGGGAAAGGTTTAACGGTGATAGACTATGTGGTGGGTTAGAAGAAATACGAAGAGAAAATGAAAAGAGGAAAAAAAGAGGGTGGATTTGTAGAAAAGGTGAAGATGAGGGAGTGGAGAGAAAACAAATGAGAGGAGTTTGAAAAAACTCTGACAAACTTTTTGTCTAGAAATTGAAAGTGAAGAGAGGATGGATGTTAACGAAAAGTTAATGAATCTGAGAGTCAATATAAACAAGGTAAAGGAAGAGATAGGTGGTGAGGAGGATGTCGGGCAGAGGAAAAAGGGATGGTGGGATGAGGAGTGCGACGAAAGCAAAGAAGCGGTACGCGAATACATTAAGGTGTGGAGAAAGGAATGGGTGAGAGAAAAGAATATAATAGGGTACGAAAAAGGCATGAGAAGCTACTGAGGTGTAAAAGAGAGAAGGGAACGAAAAGATACACCGAAGAGGTAGAGCGGGCGATAGCGGAAGGTAGAGTAATATGAGATAATCAATGGGGAGAAGAATAAGGAAGGCATAAATGGAGAGATAGAGATGGAGGAGTAAACAAGATATTTCAAAGTTCTGACCGGAGGAGTGAGTGGAGAGATAAGGGAAGATGGCAGGAGGATGATAGCTAAAAAGGATGAAGGCATCAGTATGGAGGAGGTGAAGCAAGCAATAGGAAGAATAAAAAGAGGAAAAGCGTCGGGCTGGACAGAAGTAGAGTGAGGAAGATTTAAGTTAGGAAGAGAGAGAGAGAGAGAGGGGGGGAAGAGTTGTAGAAGATAGTAAACGCAATGTGGAAAGGACAAGGATGGCCGAAAGAATGGAAAACGGGACTAATAGTTCCAATAAAAAAGAAGGGGTAAGGGAAAGGTAGAGGACTATAGAGGGATCACTCTAATGACGGTGGGCTATAAAATATATGCAGATATACTAAAAAGAAGGGTGGAAGAATTAGGATGCGTGCCAGATAACCAAAGGTGGTTCAGAAGAGAGATGGGAACGGTGGACAACATATACACATTGAGCTTCTTATTGAATAGAAATTTGAGTAAGAATAAGGGAAAACTAATTGCGGTGTTTGTCGATTTTAAAGCAGCTTTTCCCTCGGTAAATAGAATGCTAATATGGAAAGTTTTAAAGGAGGGCGGATAGAAAAGGGTCTGATAGAAAGGATTAAGGAATTGTATATGGACTCGAAGGAAAGGGTAAAGATTGGAGAAAAGATAGGAGAGATCTTTTAGCTAGGAAGAGGATTGAGGCATTGATGTCCGCTGAGCCCGATTCTATTTAATCTGCTGATAGTGAATTTGGATGACAAGCTAGCAAAGACAGGGAAAAGGGGATTGGTATTAGAAAAGAGTAGGTTATTCTCACTGGCGTATGCGGATAACCTGGTACTATTGGCGGATGGTGAGAAAGGAACAAGGCTACTACTGAATGAATTTGAGAAGTTTGTGAAAGAGAAAGGTTTGTGTGTGAGTGTGGAAAAAGCAAAAGTGATGTGGTTTAGAAAGAGTAGGGGGATAATGAGTGAATCTTGGAAATTTAATGGAAGAGTGGTAGAGGAGGTGAATAAGCTCTGCTGTCTGATGCACTGGTTCCAGTACAACGGAAAGCATTGTATGAATGTGATAAGAAAAGTGGAGAGCCGGGAAAATAATGGGTCAAGTATGGCGGATAGGGGTGAGAAGGTTTAAGAATGACTGGAGGAAGACAGTGTGGCTGTTTGGTGTGTTGGTATGGTCATTGTTAAGTTATGGTATGGAAGTGTGGGACTGGAATGAATGGAGTAGGATTGAGAGTATACATGGAAGGTATCTTAGGTGGTCGATGGGGGTGGGCAAGTCCTGCCCAGGCTATATGTTGAGAGAGGAACTTGAGAGGAAAAAATTGGTAGTGAGACAGAGAAAAAGGGCTATTGAATTCGAAGAGAAATGGGAGTATGGAAAAGGGAGTAAGTTAGCGAGGAAATGTTGGGAATTGAAAAAAAGGAAGAAGGAAAAAAGGTGAAGAGTGTGATAGGTTGGGAAAGAGAGAGGATGAAAGCATTGAATGAGTCGGGAGGAACAGAAGAGGGAAAACAATGGATAAAAGCATGGAGGACTAGAGATAAAGAGGATAAATGGGGTAAGATAGTGAGATCGAACTATAACAAATATGGTATAGAGGAGTGAGGGGAGAAGGACTACCGAAATATTTGGTAAAGATAAGAAAGAAAAGTAAAAGGAATAGAGTACTGATATTTAGAATGGGTGAGGGTATGCAGAAATGTAAGTATTGGATGGATGATTCTCACCTTTGTGAGAATGGTCAAGGTGAAAGATGGATAAAGAGCTTAGAATTAAGAAGGGCTGAAGCCAGGAAATGTTAAAAAAATGAGGAATTTAATTTAACGAAAAGTAGTTGTTTAAGTATTTAATAATTGATGATGCCAAAATGGGCAAAAGAGAACTGGAAATGGAAGCCCAGACACTTGGAGGATATAGTTGTTTGGTCTATAAGTTTATTCTTCAGTTTGTAGAGTTTAAGCGAGAAAAATAGAGAGAGAGAGAGAGAGAGAGAGAGGCACTGCTTATAATAAGAATAAGTTATAATAGATGTAAGGAAATAGCTGTTAAGAAAATTATGTAAAATGATGGTTCCTTGAACCCAGCGGCGTGTGCGGGGAGAGAGTATGATAAAAGTACTATCGAAGGCTTTTAATCTTGGAAAATATTTACAGTGCAGTCTGTCCAATTTTGAATTCTTTTCAGTCAATATAAGCGTAAGAACGAAAATTAGAGAGGCTAAGGATTGACGACAAAAATTGGACAGGTTATACTGTATTCAAGTAGCCAATAATAATCAAGCTACATATTTTGTAAAAGTAGCAAGTTTAACAGCAGTACGCTTAAAAGTACCACAATTTTACAGACTAATTAAAAAGTAAAAATCAGTTTTACACGTTTTCAAACAGATTGAAAACGTGGAATAATATAGGTTAGATCTAGTTAGATTGATGAAAGAATAATAAGGGCGGAGCTCTCTCCGATTAAAAGAAAACCACTTAAAGAGCAAAATAGGATGCTTGATTGAGAGTACTAGCACTCGTACAATTATCTCAAAAAAACATTCATCTGTTTTTATGACCAGTGAGTGAAAAATGCTAAGCTAATACTCTTTTCTTGTTTTTACTCTCTAGAACGGCTTTTAATGAATTCTTCATTACCCTCCTGATCATTGAATGAATAATTCCTTAAATTCTTCTTTCATTTACTACTGACTAACTTACTCTGAAAAGAAACATCATCATATTCTAAAATCTTACAACTAATAATTTGCTTGCCTACGTTCTACTATAAAGTCTAGAATATTTTATGTAAAAGAGCTAAATGTTTAGTTTAAGAAAAAAAGATAGTACAAAAGTTGAATTAGTTTATATTGAAATATATGATAATTAAGGAAACTTATGTCTCTGACAAATTGAAAGGAAATGAAATGAAATGAACGGAACCTGATAAGGAATATTTAATTAGTATTAACTTGAACTTACCGAGTCCCTTTGGTGTAATTCCACTCTTGGACCGAGGATTAACCACCCAGTAGTAGTATTTGAGGGAGTGAACAGTCTGCATAACTGTGGAGACTCGTCTCACATTGGAATAGATTTGAGTGTCGCTGAGGAATTCGGTAGCGAGGTAAGAGTAGAGTCGAATTTGAACTGGAGCTGGAGTGTATATCCACAAAGCTGGGTTAAAGAGGACGTGATCCAGCAGCTGCCATGTCAGGAATGAAAAATAAACCATCTACATCACCATGGGTCTGCCTGTTCTTCGGACACACCAATCTACCCGACTTTATTCGAGCTTAGTCTATTTCATTATTCATTGACAAGCCATCAATTTCCTCTCTAAATTACTTTAACTAATTCCGTTTCATCAATTTCTACACACCTACACTATGTTCAAAGTATTCCCAAATCTTTTATAAACTTCACCCTAGTGGTATAAACTCAAGCTTTAATCTACAATCTCAAACTAATTACAGCTTGAATTTAAATACCTATAGCATATTCTCTAATTTTATTTTTTAAATCTTACACTCCATGTTACGATCAGAAAATCTGACAATTTGTGACGTTTATGAAAGCATAAGATAAAGGTCAAGTGCACAACGTTTCTTAGAAACTGAACAAAAAGAATGATTTTTGGAAAAATATTTCTAAAACTTGCTTTCCCAAATAACTTCTCATAATTGATTTTAGTAGCCAACTTTTTATAGTTAATTTAATTAATAATAATAATTAACAATATTTAACTTTAAAATTTCAGGTAAAATAAAAAAATCCGTTTCTTAGAAACGTTGCGCACCTTAGCATCATAGCATAAGAGATCTTTGAGTTTCCATTTCTATTTCTTAGGAAATTGATCAATTTTAAAAATTGTACAGCAAATCCATTAAAATAACATATAAAAAATTGGAGGAAAAAAATTATATCAATGATAATTATGATTTTTAAATTATAAATTCATTAATTAATCTAAATATTTTCAGTAAATATTCAATTGAAAACTACTTCAGTAGGTAATTCTTTCTTAAGACATTTTTTTAGAAAAAAGTTTTCTGCATAAGAAATTTCCCTCAAATATTCAAAGGCTGGAGAAAGCTTTATTATTCTTATTTGATCATTGCAGTATGTATTTTTCTTATTTCGTACAGTACTTACTCCAAACCACTTGGCATGCGTTGATGCAAAGGCAAACACTTCATTTAACAAGTTTATAGGAAAATGTCTACATTTTTAAGAAAAAAGAAAATTTGTAAAAAATAAATCATTTTTAAAAGTAATAAAATAAATAAATAATAAAATACTAGAGAATAATGAAAAATCTTTTTAAAATTGTCAGAGCAAAATATATAAGCTGTATAATATAATATAATTCAACTGAGCTGTGCTTTATGATATAATAAATTTATATCATATTTTTCTTTGTTTGCCATTCTTTTAACAAAGCGAGCATAAAACATGAAAATGCAGCAGAAGGTAAAAAGAAATGTCGTCATGAACCTTAAGAAAGCTTGAAAAGTCGGTAGATTGCATGCAGTCCAATTATAATAAAACTTAAAAATATTAATAAAACGTGTTATGCACTTTATCATTTTGTGAGCTTATTTAAATGCAAATGCAAAACAACAAAATTAAATAAAATTTCGGAGCGTGTCACATTCAAATATGTAAATTTCAGTTTTGTAGATAAATAACGCTGGTTTTAAAATGCGTCAAAAATATTTTTTAAATATTAAAGCCCGAAGAATGCTATAAATTTTAATATGCATGTATGTATACACATGTATAATCTATCTCTTGTCATTAAAAATTTATAGAATTGGAAAAAATGGTATCTTTGATAAGGCAGAATTGTATCATGTTTCTTCAATAACTGAAGAGAAATAGAATTAATAATGCTGTTAATTTTAATACTGGAAAACTGTATTTAACAATAAAATACTGAATATGATGAAATTTGATATTCATATATACGACAATTAGGAATTTAAAATTCACTAACGACGAATTCATTGAGAAAATAAAGAATAAATTATTATTATTATTATAAGAAAATAGAAAAATAGAAATATATTTTTAATGATGAAAAATAAAATCTCATTTTTATGCACTTTATTTAAATGTTTATTTATATTTCTTTCATTTTTTTTAAATTCCATAATTGAAACTGTGAAACAATTCTTTCTTATAACAAAAACAATGCTAACTTATATTTATGTACTTCTTTTTATCTCATAAATAAGTACCAATTTAGTGGCAAATGTTTACCTGTTTAAGTAACAAATCGCTGTTCGCACTGAGACATGTAACAAGGTGTTTTGTAAGCTCCAAAAATGAGGTGAGAACATCTATCGTCAAATGTTCTCTGCTCGCTCTTTGAAGCATATAACTAATTACAGCAAATCCTCTGTTTAGAACCATTTGTTGTTGAACTGTTTGTGAACTTTCCATCATATCACAAATAAACCCCAATAATTTAGAGCTAGAAACAAAAACATTTATTACTTTAACTTCTATCAAGTCGTTTCTACATTATGTAGCGAAATAGATTTACTATTTATATTATATTATATTTATATTATATTGCGAAATAGATGATTACTTGAAATAAATGTATAAACGAAATGAACAATATTGTACCGAAATTTGCGTTATCAAAAGCATTTAAAACAAAATATTTTTTCTTCATAAAAAAATTTGTTGTTGCCTGTTAATGAGAGCTTAGTTTTAAATTTAGCTATATATAACCCTCATTTTAAAAAACAAGTCACAATTTATATACACTATTATTCTGAAATAAAAAAAATGTTTAACTTCATTAAATTTTCTCCTAATAACTGTATGTTTCACATTTTTTGAAATTATTATTGAAATGAATTGAGTTTATTCTTTTCAAATTTCTTTTGTAATGGGATTAAAATGTGCACAATTAAGAATTAAAAGGAATTAAAATTTTGAATATACTTTTTAATGCAGGCTTTCTTTTCAAGTGTTTCTTGATGCGTTAAAAGGTCAAGTAAAATGAAGTTTGTAGCTTTCATTACTATATGAAAATGATGAATAAAAATGTTAATTTAAATGAAAAGTAGACTTTCAAACTAAAAATAAAATATATTTTACCACAAGGCAGGATCCCTTTGAATATCGTTGGGCGATACACAGTCATAAGACATATCCAACTGTGAAAATAAAGGGAAAAGCACTTGGATTCCGCCAATTGAATTCAGCGTACTATGTATGGAATGCGTGATCACAGCTTTAACATCCTACAAAATAAAAATAAAAATTAGAAACTCATGAAACTTTAATACAAGTAGGTATAAATTTAAATATTCTCGAAATTCAATTTTATCTAAATTTAACATTAATGTAGCTAAAAGTCAAGCTCTCGAATAGTTTCAAGAATTTTATAATTAACTGCAGATTATTATTAGTACCAGTTTCAGAATTTCATTAATTAATTTGGTAAAGTCACGAAAGTAAATTGAATATTCATAGAGCTTTAAAGTATTTCGAGATTAAATAAAAATTATATTACAAGTTGAAGAATTTTATAATTAATTTAAAATTAATATCAGGATAGGTAAACTCGAACATTTTGAGCAGAGAATGTTGTTGTAGGCGGAGGCAAAAGTTTAATAAATATTTATATTCAGTGAGCTTCTGGAATTTTTTTTCTTCAGTTAACATTTTCATTTCTTTGAGTCCTCACTTTTGCGAAAGAGGGGGAATTTAATCAAAGAATGAAGTAGAATAATTCAGTACCTGCAGCATCAAGGCGTGTGGAGTATGTACAAAGTAAGAAATGTTTCCTTTTGGTGCGCTCTGTAGACATAGTTGAGAGTCCGTTGCTACTGGGTTATACATGAACACAATTGCAGTGGACAGTTTCCCATCATAAAGTACCTACAATGATGGAAAAGTTTTTATTGACATTTGACCGTAGAATTCTTAAGTTTCTTTGTCGTTCAAAAACGTCATTCTCTTTATATTAAACAAACACAACTTGACCTTGTTTGAAACCTTTCTGTAATTGGAAAATTATTTATCGAAAATCGAATGTTTCCGAAAAATAATTTAAAATTTTTTAGCTATCATTTGATATTTGTGACACATAGTGTTATTAATTTATAACATTCAACTTTCAAATTTTTACAGAAAATAAATTTTTTTCAAATACCTACGTTTCAAAATTTTTGGTCAAATTTGAAAATATGCAGTTATTACAAGAAACTAGCAAATTGTGAAATAAAGCAAAAACACTTAAAGCTTTGATTTAAAAACTACAGTTTTTACATGCATGTTAACGAAAAAGTATTTAATTAGTATAAAAACGTTTAGTGTGGTTTTTTAGCATTGCATACAACATTAAGGTTCAATGTAGCATAACAAACATTAAATATGCTAAGCATTTTTAATTTAAAAAAATGTAATAAAAATATTTCTACTTTGATATACTATCTACTTATGAATTTTACAAATGAAGAAATAAATTAATGACTGATCGATCGTAGTAAAACAGCAAGGTAGATGAGAAATGATGATTCCTACAGGAAAATAATACTCAAGGAAACTAGTTTCTTAATATATTAAATATTAACAATCCTAAGGATAAAATAAAACATATAAAAAAAGACAAATTCAAATGATTTACGTAACTAAATTTAAGAAACTAATGTTTGATTCTTTAAAAATTGTTATTATTGACTAAATTAATAAATCTTGTTAGTTCAAATACGTGATTTAATTTTGATACCTTCTATAGACATATAAGTATTATGCACAATCGCCACCGATATTTGTCTACAATTTTAAAATTATTCTTTTTTACTCTTGTCAAAATTTTAAATTTTCAAAATTTTTTTATTAAATTCCGGCTCATTTAAGATATTTTGATACTATTTAGTACATTATTTATACGTATGATGTGTATTAGTTAAAAGAATTTATAAGTATTCTGATTACGAACCGAGAAATAAATTAATCAAATTTTTGTTCTCGAATGACGATCTTAAAATTTTGTAATTTAAAGTTCTTCTTAATAGTTTAATTTAATTAGATTAGTAAAAAATTGTAAAAATAGAAAATGTTGCTTCCAATACTTTGTTTTGCATCTTTGACACGAGATACATAATAAAAAATCATCTGTAACCATGTTTCAGTTTAATTATTTGTTGAAAAATTGTGAAATTGAAAGTTTAGTTTCTTTTTTATGTGAAAAATATTTTTTAAATTAATTTAAGACACTAAATATTTTTAGCAGATGTTATAAATTCATTAAAAATAGTGTCTCTCGTGAGATAGCAATAAGATAATAAAATTAGTTAACTTTCTTGTTTTTAATTTATTTTTATTTTATGTGACTTTAAATTACTTGGAATATGATGAATGAAAATCTGTATGTAAGAAACTTAATTAAGCATAATAAATTTGAATGTTGATGTCCTGAAGGTGATATTCCACAAAGAAACCAATGGTTAGTTCCACTGAGGTTGACTGTCACCTTGTAAGTACGTGAAGGCATAAACAGACTAAACTGATTAGGGAGTGCAAATCAATGTGACGAAACAAAAAGGAAACGAAATCAAAATGCTTACAGGTCGCATACTTTGGTCCTTCATGCTCGAGAGCTCCAGTTCTTGACTCACCCTTTTGTGATTGTCAGGCAGATTCAGGTAGCACTCGTTGTCAAACCGGAACTGACTCTGCGTTAAAATAAAAAAAGAAAAATAACATTAATTTTACAGTTTTGATTGCATAACATTTTTACAGCATGTCAAACGAGTTTAATTATAAAAAAATATACATACACTACAGTCCAAAATTGTGGGACCTCTTACAAAAATCGTATTAAAAACATGAACATCTTTAAATGCTAATAACTCTGTTAGAAATTAGCAAAATTAAATTTTTTATAGATCATTGGAACGCTTTTAAAATTTGCCGTCAAATAGTCCTAGCTTGAAGCTTTTTTAATTCATAGAAACGGAGATTTGATGTGATAAAGTCAGGTGAATTTTTATTGCTTAAGTTTGGTGGTCTGCATTTTCTAGAGAAATAACAGGAAATTTTTGAAATTAGGCTAAATAAAACCTTGAACTCTTAACTTTAAAATAAGCCAAAGAAAACTTAATTATCTTGATTGGTTTGAAAGTTATATGTAAATGATGTTAACCGTGCATGAACAATTTTTGACGCATCGATTCTACTGTTTGATCCTCTCTCCATGTAATTTGTACACGTCAGGCAGCCGAGAACCAGTCAAGCTATTTAAGTTTAATTTAGCTTATTTTGAAATTAAAAGTTCAAGGTTTTATTTAGCTTAATTTCAAAAATTTCCTATTATTTCTCTAAAAAATGCAGCCCACTAAACTTGAGCAATGAAAATTCACTGAAAGCGAAAAAATCACATCAAATCTCAGTTTCTATCAATCAAGAAAGCTTCAAGCTAGGACTCCTTGACGGCAAATTTTAAAAGCTTTTCATTGCGATCTATAAAAAATTTAATTTTGCTAATTTCTAACAGAGGTGTCAACATTTAAAGACGTTCACCTTTTTAATATGATTTTTGTAAGTGGTTTGTCATCTTAGCAGTTTGGGATTGTTGTATTAACAAAAATTTTTGTCAACTAACAAAACTGATTGTTGTTACAACAATCCAAAACTGCTAATATGACAAAATTACCACAACAACAAATCGCATTTGTCAATTCTATATTAACAATCCGATTTGTAAATCCAACAATTCCTTTTTCTTCGTGAAAATATTTTAAAAATTGTTTGCTTGTAAGTTTTTTTTTCAACTGTTTGAACTATAATTATACCCTAAAATGTTAAATGACAAAATGAATTTATTTTAATATTTTTAGTCAATAATTTAAATTTTAAAAGGGATTATTAAGCATTTAAATCCTTTAAATTATATTCTTTTATAGACAGGTATAACATTAAAGTTAATTGGAGAATAAAATATTTCTAATCTTAGACATTAAAAGAAAATTGTACAATGAAGGATTCTATGTTATTAAAATTTATTCAATCATAAAAGTTAAGAACTTTAATACTTTTTAATACAAGTTTTTTTTTACTGGGAGGTAAAAACTAAAGAAAACATATTATTTAAAGTACTTTCTTTGAAAGCGGCATTTATAGAAAAAATTTGCTCTTTGGATTATTGTCTAATTCAACATATTCTTAGTTTAAAGGTATTATTTGAGAAAAATGTCGAACCTTGTAACCCGGCCCTAGCCTGTGCATTGCACAAATTTGATGCGTCGTTAGAGCTTCACTGAAAAGATAAATTGCACTCATCTGGCCACAGAAAACTCGTTCTTCGTCTAGTTCTGGAGTAGCACCGATGTAACATTTGTCAAAAGGCTATTCAATGAAAAATAACATTTTAAAGCTATTCATGGAACACCATTTTTCAAAATTTTTTCAACTTACGTCGTTTGTCGACACGAACCACGTCATTTCTGTACTAGAAGCTAACTGACCATTAACTAAGCACTTGATTTCGCTCTTTGTCCACCTATTGTATATATACACAACCGCAATCATGTACCACTGAAATAAAAATATAAAATCAAAATTCGTTTCACATTTATTTTTACTTTATACAAACAATTTCACTAAAAACTTGCAACAAAAGTATTCCTACATATCAACAAACTTTATATGATTTTCCGCATAAGGCACATTTTCTCAAGGTAAATATTTAGAATTTTTTTCTCAATTTTAAATTAAAATGAACATTTTCTTTAAGGCCAAAAGTCAACAAAGCAATACTCTTGATAGTCAGTCCCGAAATTTAGGGTTTTTTTGCAAAGTTTTGAAAATATTTAGCACATGTCAATAAAATTTGTTTAAAAATTCCATTTTTGTAAATCTATAAAAGTTTTAATTATTCAATAATTGAACTTACTGGATTAGTTGAGTCTTTTAATATTAATTTAATGTATTGAAATGAATTATTTAATAAATAAGACTTAAAAATCTTTGATTTTAGTAGGAGTACAATATGACATTTTCATAGGTTGAACAATATAACGGACTACGAAAATTTTTAAATTTTTGTGTCAAAATAATAAGAGTCCATAGATTTACAAAAATGTTAAGCACCAAGAAAATGTTAATAGCAATTGCACTATTTGTTAATATATATTCAAAAATACTAAATTTTTTTTTAAAATGTAAGGAAGGTAAGCCATGATGATTTTAGGTGTTTTAATGCATTTTTTACAAAAATAAATAAATGTTACTTTTGACATTTATTTGTGAATACAAAAATAATATTTTGAGCATGGGATTATTTATTTTTTGTAAAATACATGATTTTATAAAATACAAAGAACTTCTATAGTTTTAAAAAAAATTGTTTTTATACATCTCTATTATTTTCAGATATTTTTTAAAAATCTAGTTTTGCCAACTAAAAATCAATGCGTAGCGGGAAAAAATATTTCCCACTGAACAAATCAATCAGTAGTATTCACTGTTTATAATGGAATCGCAAAAAAACTTTTTAAATGAAGGTAAAAAATTTGTGCATACATTTCCCGATAACATTTGTTAAAATAATGATAAAAAATCTCACATAGATACATTCTTTGAAGCCAATTAAAAAAAAAAGTTTTTAAAACATTTGTATATACCTATTGATAAATTTTTAATTAAAAAACATACAAAAAATTTTTCAAATATTTTTTTAAAAAATAGGAACAAAGTTGATTTGAATACAAACAACCTCCAACTAAATACAAAGAATTGTAATTTTTTTAAACAATTATTATAAATTTTGATTAGGTAAATTCCTATTTTTTATTACTTCAAAGTAATATTTATTAAGACAACCATTACAACATTTCAACTGAAACGATACAAAATAAGTAATAATTTGTATAGTCAATATGTAAAATTCAACAAATTTGTAACTAATTACATTAATTTTTGCTTAATTAAAAGAAAAAAATTGGCTTATGTCTCTTCTTAAATGATTTACCTTTATCTTTATTGTTATTGAATATTATTGATTGTGCTAAACTATTTGATTAGTTTTATTGTTTAAAAAAGAAAATTAAAAATAAAGACATAAAATAATATTTTTTAGAGTCAATTTTCTACAAGTCTCTTAAATAAAATTAATGTGATTGTATTTTAATTGCTAATAAAAAAGTAAAGTAGGTAAAATAAAATGGAAATTCAAGGAGGTAGAAATTGTTCTGTAGTAGGACAAGTTTTTAATTTCATTTATGAGTTAAAATGCAAATATCAGACTTAATTCAAGAAGCTTTCATATATTTTACATTTGCATAATTCTGAAGACTTGTGTAAATAAGAAACGTACCTTTCGCGGTTGAAATTCATATTTGACGCAGTGTTGCAGCCCCTTGCCCTTCATTTTCATAGACGTTAAAACAAGGCAGTTTCCAACAAAATGGGCAGAGTAACCGATGCCTTTACTGGTCTTGAAACTAAAAAATTTCATTGTATTATTTTTTAACTTTTATTTATTTTAAAAACGGTTTTAGTATTTAATCCATCTATAAAAAAATAAAGACAGGAAATTTCTATCGTCGGTAATAATCTCTTTCTTGCAAAGAAAAACTCTTTTTTTATTAATATTTTCATTCTCTTTTTTACTTGACAGGAAAATAAAACTTTTTTATTATATCTAGTTCCTCTTTCTATTATATCTGAAGTCAATTGAAAATATTTTAAACTGAGTTGATACAAAAGCAATAAAATAAGAAAACAGAGGATAAATTGTTCTAAATTTCCGCAACAGAACGAAGAAAAAACATATTGATAAAATTGTGACAAGGAAGCTATTAAAAAGAATGTTTTACTTTTGGTTTATCGATGAACTATAATTGAATATATCATTTACGTTAAAAATTTATAAATAGAAAATTTTTGCATTACTAAATAATATGGGTCGCCTGTATTTCCTTCAAAACCCAATTAACCGAACTTGCAATTGCCCGGAATGTAATTGTTCGAATTTATAATTCTCCGAAATTCTGTTTGTCAGAATTTGTAATCCCCCGAACTTGCATTTGTCCAAACTTTGAAATCACCAAACTCACATTTGGTCGAACTCTTAAATCCCCGAACTTGCATTTGACAAAACTTTCAAATCACCGAACTCTCATGTGTCAAAACATTAAATTTTCCGAATTTTTTAAATTTGTAAAGCCGTTTTTTATTAATTAATTAAAATATATACTTTTTGCGCATTTTGTTACTATCTCCATGTAAAAGTTCCAACTTTATAAATTTATTCTCTTTAAAACAGAACGGTAAATTTCAATAAAATTGTAACCATACATGCATAATAATGCATTTAATATGTCATTAAAATTTTATAAGAATCTGTAGAAAAACGATTTTTGGATAAACCTCCTTAAAAGGTCTGACAAATGATAGTTCGAAAAGTTGAATGTTTTAACAAATGTGAGTTCGGTGATTTAAAAGTTGGGCCAAATGCAAGTTCAGTGATTTTAAAGTTATGACAAATGTAAATGCGGAAAGTTAAAATTTCGAACAATTGCAAGTTCGGGGTGTTACAAACTCTGAAAAATTCAATTTCGGACAGGTGCAAGCTCGGTCAATTAGGTTTTGGAGGAAAAGCTATATTTGCATATTTTTGTTGCAGTAATTAAAATAGCAACACCTAAAGTTTTTAAAATCTTCCTGTCACAAGTACTTAACATCAGTTTTTTACGTAATATAAATTCATATAGATTATTATTAAAACAAAAGTCGAGTTTGTAGTTTTCATTTAATAACCAAATATAGATATAGACGAATAGATGTGCACTTACCAATACAAGTACGGCTTTTCTCGTTCAATATTAACTGAGTTGATGGGATCCAATCTAAACCATGTCGTAAAAGTAAATCCGCTTTCATACGGCCATTTTGCGAGTGGTGGTAGAACTATCGCCTAATGAATAAGAACAAAATAGTAGAGTTGCCTCAACTAACGTTTCACAACATTTAAAGATGAAATATAATTATATTTCAATTTTGATGAAAAGCGAAATTAACTATAGTTAATACTATTCCAAATATAAGTTCATTAGTTCAAAATAACGGCCATTATTTTATAACTCGTCAATAATTACACAGCCACACAAAAAAAATAAAGTTCCCTGACCTGGGTAAGAGACACACATTTTTCGATGTATTTTGATGCGCTGAATCTGAATCCGTCAACAGAATTAGTCCATCAGATCAAGTTTTGACCCTAACCTCAAAATTAATTGGAGTTCAAATTCTATTGTTCAAAAAGTGTCATTTTATTAATTTTGAGGTTAGGGTAAAACTTGATCTGATGGATCAATTCTGAGGACGGAATCGGATTCAGCGCATCAAAATACATAGAAAAATGTGTGTCTGTTACCCAGGTCAGGGAACTTTTTTTTTGTGTGGCTGTGTTATATTGTCGCACTACATTTTCGCAAATTTGTGTACTTTTGTTTTTTTGTTAAGAATAAAAAAAAGGTAATCTCTTTTTTTTTTTTTAAATCAAATATTAGAAATATGTTCATTCAATATTGCTAAATTTATAAATGAAGAGCAATTTTTCTTTGTAAAAAATAACCGCCCTTCTTACCGGCTTGGAACTAATACTCTATTCGAAATGACAGTTTTGATCCTTGATTAAAATATCTAAATCTTTGCAATTTATTTCCCATCAATTTTTTCACTATTTCGTAGCGATCGCTTATTCGCTTGACAAGTTATTTAACTCTGCTTAACTTTTCACGTCAGGAAGCAGTTACATGACGCACATAATAATATCATCATCCTTTCACGTTTGAAGCTTCACATTTTATAAGCAAAAGTTTTATTATTTTAAAGTTGAATTTGCAATATCTTCAAAGTTAATTTTTAGGTAAAAATCGACTTTGAAATTATTTTATTATGAATATAAATCAACAGCATTTAAAAAGTAAATACACACAAAAAACATGTATCAGTTATATCTTACCGATCCTTGCCTGCCCGGAAAACTGAAAAAAACGTCAGGTCCATTCCTCTGTGGCATTTGACGCAGGACATTTAATAGTTTCGCCGAATGTCGTGGCTGCAATTGAAAACGAATGACTCTTTAATTTTATATTTTTATCTCTTTTATAAAATAAAAAGAAATCATTGATTAACAATCAAATCGAGGGATGTATTTGATGATGTGAAAAACATGAAACTATTGTTATTAAAAATATAATTAAAACGTCTGATTTAAAAGAAAAGATTTTATGAATATAAAATAGTTTTAGTAAATGAAACATTTAGTCTGATAAAATATGAAATCTGGTGCACTTTAAGGCAGTTTAAAAGAATGATAATGTCTTGAGAAAGACCTATCGTTGTGCATAACTCACACTTACCCACTTTCCTTTGACTGCTTTCATTGCACCAAAAAGGAGCTTTAGTTCTTTTACTGTGATGCTGTAATTCGCCAAAACTCCCAACATGTCGATCATTAAATCTGTTTAAAGAAATTTATAATAATTAAATGGAGTTAAGAGACAGCAAAAATTAAACCACAAAAATCTAGCGCTATAATAGCGCTTTTCGCTTTACTTGTATCATAAATAATGATTATTATTTTCATTATAGAAAAAGTATATACAGCTTATTTTTTATCCAAAGGAACACTCAGAGAAAGGTCCTTTTGACACAACAAACATCATTTTGACAGAAAAGGAATTTACTTTTATTTCAGAGCATAAGATGATTTCCTTTTGTTCCAACCATACTTTCTTTTTGACAGGATCCGTTTGAGGCAAAAGGATTTAATTTTGTCTTAAAATGAATTTCTTTTTCACTATAAATTTGTCCTGTCATTTAATTACATTATGATTATTATTATTATTAAAATAATTTAATTAGGCTAATAGTTTTTAAGAAATAATGAGACTTACACTGTATTATTTCTATGATATGTGGAGAAAATCCCTAATTTCGAAGAATATTCTTCATGTTGACACAACCTAACTGTCACTTGAAGTGAAAAAAAATGAAAGTCGATATTTTCCCACGAAACTGAAAATCATTTTGTTACTAACGTCATATAATATTGCCTCGAAATTAATTCCGCTTGAGTCAAGAGGAAATCCAATTGCTTCTACAAAATTTCATTCAAGAGGATTTTCTTTTGTTTTGAAAAAGACTTTTTCTCTGAGTGAATAATATTTTGAGGTTGCGTTACAAAAAATCGAGCATTGAATTGTTTTTTGACATTGTAATGTATTTTTAACATATTTATGACATTCTTAAGTTTACCTGCAACAACAGTTTCTGCACGCGACAATCGATGCAGAACGTGCTCGATGAGATTGACATCTGTACATGCTTGTAAATTTCGAACACTTTTCCTCAAAATCGCTATAAAGACGCTCCATATTTCAGCCTGAAACAAAAAAAGTAAATCTCTTATTAGACTGATGTAAATAAATAAATGTATAGGTATACAAATAGTTTATTAAAAATAACAGTAATCGTGATTGAAAGTGTTCAATTTTTCATCCTTAATTATCAGGGTACGGACTATGTTAGCGTAACCCAGGCGATTTTTGAATGTTGCGCCATTTCTAAACGAGTCGATGGAGGAGGCTCGGACCGGAGGGGGAAAGGTAGCTTTTTTGTCAGAGCCAGTCAACGCTTGTTCTTCAAACTGGTATTGTTAAAAATTTACGTTCAGGTAAATTTCACCCAGTCCGTAAGGAACGTTACGATATTCAATTTTTTTGAAATATTGAAAGTTTCCAAAAATAAAGAAACATTATTTATAAATTTTATTACAATTTATTAAAGTGTGAAGCAGAAGTGTTTATGTAAAATTGGATCTTCTTGTAATGTTCTTAAAGGACTTTGGACACTATTGTTGACTGGTATGTATATTTACACTTTTTGCAATGTATTTACAAATATTACATTGAATATATTTATTCCAATGTTGCTTTTTTATATTCATTGTTAAATTTTTTCCTAAAGATGCCACGTCCTGTAAAACTAGGAGCGTAGCTACTCTAGAACAGCTTTATCGTAAGGTTGAAGAAAATGAAGAAGAAACTGATAATGCCAGCGACACAGTCGACGCCATTGACGCCACCTTGTCAATTTTAAAAATAAAAAATTTTTTAATTAATTTCTGCCGTCTCTTTGTGTTATAATCATCAACTTTGTCCGTAATGAATATTTTCTACATTATAGAAAAAAAAATTCAGGATATTTTTAATGAATTTCTTGATAGAATTTCTTTTGATATTGCAAAAAAAGAGCATTTTCAAATCTAAAAAAAATATATTCTTTAAAATGAATTAAAAAACGGTTAACGCTATCTTAAAGATAAACTTTTCCACCTTTCCAAAACCCCATATAAAATAAATAAAAGCTACTAAAATAAAATATGGTATAGATGTTAAGATTCAATTTTTAAAACATTTAACTAACATAAAGTACTAATTAGTTAAATTGTTTTTACCCAGAAAGAACAAGATAGTTTTTATTTTCAATTCGAGATAATTTTTACTATCCTCGGTTTTTGTTTTTAAACATCATACATAACATTATACTGCTTGAAATGCATGGAAAATCAATTGTGAAAATGTATATGCATCAACATTTTTACTGGTTTTTTTTCTGTGTAATTAATTACTAAATAATAGGTAATTAAAAGCACAATCGCTTGCTGCACTTTTGTATTATATAAATAACAAGAATATATAAATTTAAATATTTTCTTTTCAATTTACTGAAAAATTTTATTGATTTGCACTGATGATGAACACAGGCAGTCTGTTTTTATAAATATTATTATCTAAGAAAAAAATTACCCCCAAGTTGAGAAACTTCAGGAATAGATTTTTCTTTTAATCAGACTGAAACAGATTAATTTTCTTTCCGATTGAGTTCGAAACTTCCTCTGCAGTGTAATAATCTGACTTGAAATCATATTATCTAATAAAAACATCCAGAGACTAAGATATAATTTGATTCCCTTATGTAATAAGCTATAATTTGTAGATTTAATTTATAATCTGAGTAGTTAAGGTATAAAGTAATTTGCATTTAAACTTCTGTTTTTCACATAGTAATATAATAACACTGAAATTAATGAAAATGCCAAATTTAGAAATAATTTTACAAACAATCATAATGTATAATTTCTTCAAATTTCTCTTTTTGCATTTTTTTTCGTAAATTGTAAAATAATTTGTTAAAATTTGACAACTAGTTTTTTTCAGCGCTAAAATAGAAATATTAAATGCAAAGTAATTGAGGTATGCTATAAAATTTTTCTGTAATATTTAATTTATATTGGTCAGACGGAAAAAAAGTTAAAAAAGAGAATATATGAACACAGAACAGACTGTATGGTAAGCTACTACGTTACTCTCATAATTTATATCATCGTTTTGATTTTAATAATGTTAAAATTTTAAGTCACGAATCTCACTATAATAGTATAAAATAAATTTTTTAGAAATGTATCACATTTTAAAAAAACATAAATTCTAACAATATTAAAACTGATACAGAATTTTTAAATAGATTATATAAAAATTGTATTATAAACACCAGAAAAAAGCAAATTGTAACTTAATGACGTTTTACACCACACATCGGCCATGTTAATTGTGTCTGTACTACCTCAGTGTTGACTATTTTCCATGTTTTTGTAAGTGATTTTAATAACCTTATCTATGTAATTATATGTTTTTTAAAATAAGATCTTTGTTGTAAAATAACTATTGTCTGTATCTAGATTCTAAAGAGAACCGAAATTTAACTCAAAAAGATTAAATAACAAAGTTAAATTTAAAGGAACTTGTTGAAAAACTTTTTTAATACCTTTATTTTAATTATCAGTCACAAGTCGAAAGTTATAATAATATTTAACGAAAATTACTTCCCATTTTTAGTAAGAAATAACACTTATTACTATTCTGGTACTCTCAGGCTTTTTAGGCATAGATATATCTATGTTATAAGAGTACGCGTCCTACCCAGGGCTTTTACATACAATCGAATTAAGTGTGAGAGTCACTCAAAGTGCTACGCAGATGTAATTTCTCGTTTCACGTTCATGTAGCATTGAACCCTTGCGGGAACTGACAAATGAGACTGAGCGATACAACATTCAGTAGACACTAGACACACGTATACAGTTGCTTTAAGCTTGTTTCAAATCTCTTTTTCAACAAGAAATTAATTTCTCAAATCAATTTTTCTAGTGATTGACGAATTGTTTTTAAACTTCTAAAAACATTCAGGTACTTTTGTGTAAAAGGCTTAATTTGTTAATCGTCTAATTAGAACTAAGCATGTCATTTTGAAATATTTTTTAATTCTATAGCATTAATTGTAAAGATCTTTTAACGTTGTGATCACAGTTGGTTTATGCGTCAAAATTCACAAAACTCAATTTGAATTGTTCGCGTTCAGTGTTCAAATAAATACAGAAAAAAGGTTAAAATAAAAAAAAAACTTTTTAACAGTGTTCGATATTTACGAGCTCTTGTAATATTATCATGCTTTGTATATTGCATTCCATTATTATATTATTACGTTCCAGGACCGTTATTGCGTTTCCAATATTCCAGAAGCTTTGCTTCTGCCGTTTGCTAAATTCATAAATAACCTCAAGTTATTTCTTTTATAAAGATCATGGCAAAACGAGTCAAATTCCTTAATAAACAGACAAGTACTGTAACTTTTCGTCTTTTTTGATTTTTTCTATATTCTATGTGTATAATTTTCGCATTTACGCTAATTTTTTATTAAATCAATATAAATATAATGTGCACTTAAGGGGTCTACTCAATTTAGACGCGCTAAAAAGAGGCCTTCTTTAAACAATTTTTTGATAGGTTTATGTTATAAATATTTATACATAAATTGTTACAGTTAACAAATATACTCCCGAAATACATAAACTAAAATTTTTTAATTCATTTTTGTGAGTTTCTAAGTTTCTATCCATGAGAATGGGAGTTACAGAAAAAAAGGTGGGTCTGCTGTGTTGATGAAATTTTTGAATTATATTGACTGAAACAAAAAATCGAACAGTTTTATATGTAGGTATAATTAAAGTATATGCCTTATTCTGTTAAATCACCAATTTTTTTTCTATTTTTCAGAAAATTTCCGATCTCAAACACCTATTATCAAAGAAAACATCAATGTCAGTTTACGAGATAAAAATTACCTACTTACTAATTATAAAAAATTTTGATTTTTCTAAATTTGGTTTTTTTTGCTTCTTTGAAGCATAATGTTAATATTTGTGCCAGAAAAATTGTATTTTTAAAAAATTCGTACTGCGAAGGGTTAAGTATTATTTTTTATTAAAAGAAGTAACTGCCAAGATAACTTTTATGAATGTAGTCTGTGGAATGTTGATGACAGATTGATGCGACTGTTAAATCAATGAAGAATAAACGACTTTAAAAAAAGGAAGGAAGAAAAAGAATGAGGATGCTTCTTAAGAGACTTCTCGACTTTTTGCTAAGTGTGATGTATCACTGCGACTTAGAAGCGGTGTAACACGAAGCTTGGATGTTTCGGCAAGAGACGAAAGAGAGAAGAAGCAAAAACACCTAGTGTAAAGAGTCTACCCTGTCTGTGAGATAAATAGCATAAATAGGGTCGAGTTGGTAAAAACAACTTAAACAGGACAAAAAACAGAACCCGTCAAAGTAAATTTAGTACATCCGAAATTAAATGTAAATTATAAAAAATTCTACACTCATTTACCAGTTTAACTTTGAGATGCACGATAAAAATCTCTACTTTCATATAAAAATAAAGAAAATAAATCAAAAAATTATATTCATTTGCTTGTTTTTAATGTACATAAATATATTGTTAAATCGACATCGTACAGAAGGCTTACTACGATTAGAGATATAGAATTCTGGTTGTAAGTCACTTGGTAACAATTAATGTTTTTAAAAAAACACGTTCATTGCAAAAACATGGTGTCTTAAATTGGACAAAAATGTCTTACATTAAGATACTTTTGGTGTCTAAGACACGAAAAATGTCTTAATTTAAGACATTTTCAAACAATTTAAGACACCTGTTTTTGCAGTGTTAAAACTGATAGTACTCTATTTATTATTTTAAATAATTTTGCCTGTAATTCATATAAGATAATCATAATTATACTCGTAAATCGAAGAAATGTCTGGAAAAATTTGTTACCAGAATTATTCAATATGCTAATGACTTTTAGAGGTATATAGGTTAAACGAATCGTTCAAGATTTGATTGATTGCAGACTGGAAAATCTTTCCTTCTTTAAGATTTAAAATTTGTTTCCTTTTTGCTTTTGGAATTCAATCATAGGACATTTGCGGCACTTATTTTGATTCTCATTTCTGCTTACCTTCTCCATTTGAATGTAAGTAAGGAAATTGCAAACCATAAGATTTATTCGATATGCAAATGTCAATACTAAAGGGATACAAAATATATCAATGTAATTCATTTCATAAATTATTTTAAAATAATTGAAACGAAAATATGTTTAATTTTTTGGTATTGAGTAATAATTTAATGATCATGCAATAAATAATAATCTCTCTCAAATTACCTCTGTATATGGTTATTTAAGTATTCTTAATTATTTTGCGTGACAAATTCCTCTTTGATATTATTATTTATTATTATCTTTTTATAAAATTAAGATGAATTTTACAAAATATTTGAAAAGTTATATTCCATTGTAGTAATATTGAAAATTAAATGTCAAAGCAAGTTCAATAGACAATTTTTTACTTCCTTTAAGTGGACTGATTCATTATACCTTTTAGTCCTGATAATTAATGAGAACATTATCGAGAAAGTCAGCGCATTCTTTTATCGAGTATTTTCATATACAAGATTGATCGGATATGCACCAGGTGCTCAATATTTTTTTACGTTGACAGCAAAAAAAATTAACTCTTTTCTTAAATTGCACTAGTTTCTCTTGTTACAGCTACAATTATTGTAATGTAAATATATGCATTCAAAATTGGATTGGACAATTACGTTTAATTTACACATTAGATTTAATATTGGAAATAAAAATTTAATTATATGTAAAAAATTTCCAACTTTCCTAATTTTTTTATTTTTATTTAAATGCTGTGTCTACAAAAAGTTGAAATAGTTGTCAAATAGAACAATAAATGATGGGCTAAGAGCAACAACAAGATACAATAGACTTTTTTTGTCCCTCGGAATAACAATAAAAAAATTTTACCATTGCAAATTATTTAGTAATGCAATGTGTTCGGGTATAGAAATAAAAACTCAAACATTGTTACATTTACAACGATTAATCACTGTTTATTAAATCAATGCAAATAACTATTACAATATAAAAGATAAAAAGAAATATACTGCGCGAATTCTAATATTTTTAAAATGTTTAACCGGAGGGCTCGGTAGTTTCTGAGTTAATGCTAAAGAGGTAGGTTTAAAACCTGGTGTCTGTACATCGAAATTTGTCAATCCAGCAATTTTAGCCTAAGTAGGGTAAAACTGTATAGTGTTAAATAGTGGGAGAAAATTGGAAAAATGGCGATGTCCAATTCAGGTACGTTTCGTAGACGTTTCAAAAAGGGTCCCAGGAAAAGAGTAATAAAATACTTAAGAGTCGTCGGGGCGTTATCCAGCCAAAAAATCTCGTGTTGCCAATCTGTTCGTAATTTTCTAAGTTTTCAAGGTTTAAGGGAGTAGAATAGTATAAATTGAGTTTCTAGTTTACAAT
Source organism: Ganaspis brasiliensis (assembly GCA_037103525.1). Lineage (NCBI taxonomy): Eukaryota > Metazoa > Arthropoda > Insecta > Hymenoptera > Figitidae > Ganaspis > Ganaspis brasiliensis. Next base: position 3,633,128 of record JAZKLR010000181.1, on the reverse strand, counting down.
GTTCTGTTGTCAGTTTACCACTAAGCAGAATTTTACAACGAGAAGGGAATTTGTTAAGTAGTTTATGTCCAGATGCAGCACGAACAAAAAGGACCCAGACTAAATTTATATTTTTATTGCAAAAGTTTGGGTAAAAATATTAAATCTATTTAGTAAACTTTGAATTTGTTATAAACATTAAAATATACTAACTAAACAATTGTTACGATGTAACACCATGAAATGCGAATAGTTAAATAAATGAATTTAAACTAACTGTTGAATAATTTTAACTATTGTTCAAAAATTAATAATTCGAGAAATAAATAAATAAAATTAAAAATAAGTTTTGAATTGAATTGTAGGTATACATTAAACACTGTAGCATAAAATATGTAAATATTCAAAGTAAAGGCAGTAGAAGTGAAGATATAGATATAGCTAGTATAATATGGCATGTAGAGCATACATAGAGTACATACAAGTAAGAGGCATCGATGCACGTATAAGAGGAAAAGCGGAATGCTACGTGCGGTTTTCCCATGAGCTTTCTGATACTCTGTGGATCAAATGCAGAAATACATGTATAGATAGCTTTAAAGAGGATTATCCTATGCAGGGAAGATGGCTTCGATTTTAAAATCCTCAGAAAATCTTAATCCCCACTTTCTTTCTATTTGAGATAAAAATTTATATCTCACTTAATCCACAACCATAATACGGATATCGTATGTCGTCTAGAAAAAAGTTACATATTAATAAGACACCAAGGATATGTTGCGGTCAATGCCCGAAACTAGACAATGTCAGACAATGCTTGAGCAATGTTGACCATACGGCTACTGGATATTGTCGACATTGACCGTCAATTTCGGTCAATGACCAAATTTAAACATATTAGCATCTATTTCGCTCTTGCATGCAATATTAATAGTATTCTACCTACTATAGCTTAAGCAATCATAAATATTCGTGAATTAAACAAATCAAAAAATTTTTAAAAATAATAAAATATTGACCAATACTCAGACGCAGTGAGTTTACAAATAAATAGATATAAAGTACAAATTTATTAAACGTTATCCGTCTAATTAGCAACAATTGTTAAAAAAAAATTCAAACTAAATCAGTTCTTTAAATTCTGTCCTGTACAGAAACTATACTTATTATTAAATCTAAAGAAATATTCATCACGCACACAACTAATTATAAAATAAAAATTGTATTTGAGAAATTAAATTATTCAATTGATAATAAAAGTCAATATTCTCAAATATAAATTAATAACGATTGATGCATGTTGTTTTAACAAATATCGTTCGCTCTCAATTCACCCAAACAATGTCAATAAATAGAGAATATAATAAAAATATAGCTAGTTGAAAAATACTCATCCAATTGTTGCATAAAAGGTGTAACAATGAGTCGGCTTAAAAAATTACAGGTCACACTATATAGATATTCGAATTATTATGAATTTAACGGTCACCACTTTACAAAATCAAAGTACAAAATATATTACTATTGAATTCGCAATTCCATTTAGAAATTAGTAAAACCGAAGAATGGTAGAGAAATCTTACTTTCCGTGTCCTCGGCCGGCATATGTGAGCGTAGCACTATATTACAATCACTGTCGTGGAACAAAAATCGGATAATTAATAATTCATTTAAAATTCTTAGACCCGACTCTCTTATTAGACTTATTATTAATTAGTCCCCACTTTAATTTTATGACACATAAAATTAAAAGTTATGTGTTTAACTTTTTTACGAAATGAATCGTTTCATTAAGGAGGTTTATCCAAAAAACCAATTTCTACAGATTCTTTTAAAATTTTAATGATATATTAAATGTATTACTTTACATGTACTGCTACAATTTTATTGAATTTTACCGTTCTGTTTTTAAGATATAAATTTATAAAGTTGGGACTTTTACATTGAAACAGTAACAAAACGCGCAAAATGACTATATTTTAATTAATTAAAAAAACACGGTTATACCAATTTTTTATAAAAACTAATATATTTTAAACTGTAATATAATAAAGAAACAATTTACGACCAATTAACGGACGAAAATTTAGAAAAACCATGTATCAAAACTGGAAACGGAGATGAAAGGTAAGTAAAAAAAAAATAATAATAATAAGAAAATATTTAGTTGAGTTACGTGTTGACGGCGTTGGGTTTGGTTACGGGTTTTGCATGTTCGTTTTTGAGTGTGGTCTCTCGGGCAGTAGCTTTGGTGGTGGGATTTTCGGTAGCTATGGGTAGTCGTTTTGAGCTTCCTTAGTCTTGCAGTTTCCGGATAGCTGGCCGGAGTACTACTAATCTTTTTTTCTTTTCCAGCTCCTGATGAGGGCACCGAGTGAGTGCCAAAACGTTGATTTTTTATATTGTTTAACTAATTTTGTTTTTTTTTCAGCTAAGGGAGATTAGAGGTAGTAGGTAGTGGGCTTGTGGATTGAGGAGGTTCTTACTTACCTTTCATCTCTCTTTCCAGTTTTGATACAGGGGTTTTCTAAATTTTCGTCCGCGAATTGGTCGTAAATTGTTTTTTATTCCACAGGCACAAAAATGGCGGTTTTAAATACCTGAAGTCCTTAAAGAGATTGTAATGATATGAGTTATCAATGTGTAGCGTACTATACCATTACTATAGAAGCCGGCTGGGCTTTCGCAGAGAGTGGGGTTTCCTACTTCTTGCGCGTCTCTCTCTTCCCCTTCTTTTCTGCGGCAACTGACAGCTCGTATATATATTCGGTTGTGCTCGCCAATTGAGTCAGTCGCCTGGCGGACAGGACTCGATGCGCTCCTCGCTCCTGTTCTAGTTAACTCAGTAGGCTGCTTGGCAGTGGATATGTTGTGTGTGGGCGCTTCATCATATCACCACTATCCCAGAATAAACTGTATAGACCCTATGGGAAATTTGCCGATGCTCAAGATCGGCCCAAGCTTGGGCTAATATTGGTCTGATATTGGCCAAGCTCGGGCCAAGCTCTAGTCGATTGTCATTTGTCATAGGGGAGTCCAGACTGACCAAATGAGAGCGCGTAGGGTTTGAGTGAAGGACACAGAAAAAACTATCTGCGATTTTTGCTGCATGTGATTTTCAGGTGAATGGAATTCTTAAGATTAACTCTTAGATCATTGTTAAATGTCTCTTTATTTTGATATTAAATTTACACATATGGTTGACTTTCTGCTGCCATGAAATTTTCACCCAAATCATATGTTAAATTAACAAAAATTTTTGTCAGTGGAGCTCCTCCCTCAAAACTCATACGATGTATCCGGAACCTTTGAGATGAAGAATTGCCTAAGCCGTTCTCCAAATTAATAGAGATGCCCCTCTTTAGTTTGCCGAACAGTGGTGGAGGATTGCAACGTCTATAGGTGCTCCCGTGAGGTTGTAATTCGTGTTCTACTAGTTACTCTCAGTTTCTAGGGTGAAGAAATCAATATAGGTGCTCCTGTTTGATTTCTTCCCTTCCAAAGATTAGACGCAATTCTTCCCTTAGAGGGGATTATTGCACAGGGTTGGGAAGTGACGTCAGTAAAAAATTATTAACCTATCATACGATGTCACACCATTCCTTGGTCCACTGTTTTTGACTAGCTAGTTTGTAGAGAAAATAAATATTGTAAATCTCGAAATCTAAGAACATTCTGAAACTGTTTTATAACTAGTTTACTCTGCATCAATTAAGATTTTGTTAATTTCTTTTTTAACATTTCAATTTTTAATTATTAGAATATGTTATTGTAATTTTTTAATTCTCGGTGTCATCATTGACTTCACTTTACCTTCTAGTAATTGGTATTCTAAGAAATAAATGGCAGCCAGCAGGCTAAGATTCAATTTGTTTTGTTACTAGAAATAATATTGTCAACTAGATCGCCAAAGTTAATTTATTTTTAGATCTCTAGTTGTAATGGTTACTGGACTATCCGACGCGAGTTTTCCCAGCAATCATTAGAATTTTCGTATCTTTACAAAACTAAATTTGAGCAGAACAGAAACAAGTATTAAAGGGAAGCTTGAATTTTGTTTCTGGGTAAGTTGCTATGATTTTCTTTTTCTGTGGTTTCCTTCTTTGTTCTTCTACAGTTCTTGTTTTGACTTGACTTCATGTCCGCATGGCGGTACGCTGCTTCGGGCACCTTCGCAACTCTTCGGATTTTTGGGAAGTTTTCGAGCTTTTAAGGTGATTCCAGAATACGAGTGTTTTGAACGTCGACGCGTTGATAGCGACGCGTCGGTCCATTGTTTTTCATTGTTCTATCAACGCGTCGACGTTCAAAACACTCGTATTCTGGAATCACCTTGATTGAGATGACGGGACGAGTAGTATGAGGCTAACCTCCAAAGTGAGCACGTGTCCGGTTGTGCTTCGAAAGTTAGTTTTTTTTTTCTTCTGTTGTTGTGCCTTTGTCTGTGCCAAGTGAGAAGGAATAGGAGAGCTGGCTGTTCCGCTCACGTTTTGCTGGATTCGTCCATTTTTGAGGATATTTTTCCTTGGTGCGGTAAACAGATAGGACATCGCCTCATTTTCAGAGCCTCGTTACAGTTCATCGGAAGTATTCTATTTCATTATAAAACTGTTCTCTTACGAATTATATGGTTTTCCTTTTCTGCAATTTGTTCTAAAGTCTCATTTTCACCTAGCACTCTCTTGGATGTCCCCTCTCCTTTTTAACTATTTCTTAAACTAGATTTAACAAATTTAAAAATAAAAATACACATATACTTATTTATATAAGTGTATGTTTATTAATGTGGAGCATGTAATACTGATAAAAAATTGTATACTACACAGAGGAAAATCTGTTGCGATTATCGCATGAGTAGATGCTATGAATATAGCATAGACACTAACTATACCAAAATTACCCAAATCCACCTACATTTTAGGCTGGTCCGCCTAGTTTTCAGGCCAAGCCCGAGCAATAACTATACGTTCTGTTAGAAATGTAGCATCAATAGAATTATGGAAAAAATGCACAAATAATTTCAAACAATAATCGCAACAGATTTTTCTCTGTGTAGAGGGTGAGAAAAATAAAATTAACGTGAGTTAATCTAATTAAGTTCACGGTGGTCATGGTGGTGATGTTGCTTTCTTTCAAAGTTTAGTAATATCAGAGGTGACGTTGCCTCAAAGTCGACAATGACAAGAGAGTCGCAACGTCGCAGCGCCGTCGCCATGAAACGCAATCACATCGCGTCGGCAGTGAATTTTGCTTTATTAGGAACACACTTTATTGTTAGTCACGTCACGATGTGCCTACCACAACTGCAAGCAAATCCAGGCTTTAGTAAACGTCTACTGTGAATGTACACGACTACATTGCTACTATCTTGCCACGTTCTCCAGCTTTTGCATCCTTATTCCAATGAAAACGTGTCGCGCACGGTAACATGTATTTACACGTTTCGACCCTAATTCAACCCCCATACATTACTCGAAGGATTAAATAAATGTATTTTACGCATCAAGTCGAAAAACTTCAAATAACTGTACAAAAGTAGCTTATGTGTATATCGTGTATGTTGTATGATTAACTCTTTTCGTTATAAATATCAATCAATATACTAGTCCCCATGCCAAATTTCATTTAATCTACTGTAACCAGTTTTGACTTACTTTATCATTTATTTTACTTTACTTTTAATTTTATATTTTCGATACTTTTATTTTTATTTCATTTTCATAACAACAATTATATTTACTTTAGATAACCAGGAAGAATTCTTGGGCGTTATGCGCCAAGATATCTTTTAATTGTTTCTATACTACACAATTTTAAGAAAATAACTACACTGAGAAAAATGGAATTAATGGATATTGAAATTTAACATCCATATATTAAAACATAGTGTTTAGATATTCAAATTTAATATCCAGATATTAAAATAATTATTTTTGAATATCCAGGATAGTAGGTTTGATTATCCATTTCTCTCAGTGTAAACTTTGAATTAAATAAACTTTTAATTTAGCGAAATTGATATTACTTAAATTATTTGCCCACTGGCCACGAACACTATTTATCAAAATTGAGGTAAGTAAGAGATAGTTGTGCGCCTAACTTTGCTAGTAAAATATTAATTTTTAGTCAAAACTCTTTATCCAAATTCTGTTCTCATATTTTTTACCGTCCATTCTTTTCACTACACATTCTAAAGTTGTCAGATTCAGGAATTATGTTTATCAAGTTTCTATGAGAATGAATGCGTGCACGACGCTTTACGGATTAACTGTAGTCGTCGCGATTATAGAAACTTTATCTGCATGACAAAATATTGCTTACATTCATTAACTGACGTCGCTCCTGGATCTTCTTTGAGAATTGCGTTTCACAGAAAATGACAATGTCGGAATCCCCCTATTTTAACTTGCTTTGACTGTAAATATCCGAGCTTTAACTGTAGATTTAATAAATAAAATAGAAAAAACATATACATATAATTTTAATCTCAAAATATGTTTAGTTAAAATTTAATTGCTTAAGTTTTTATGTGTTGAATGTTTGTAAATAAAAGGTGCAAATGCAGAATTTCAGAACAGTTTATGTGTATATTAATAAAATTTGAAAAAAAGCTAATAAAAACTCTTTGAAAAGTAAAAGAAAGTTTAAATAGTTAAAAGAACATGAAAAATTATTTTCTTCGTTCCGCAATAACAATACACATGGCATTTCTAAAATTGTGTAATGTTTTTATTTCTGGGAAGGATTTCATTTTAGACCAGTGTAATAGAAGTTTTGAAATAAAAAGTTGAATTTTATTTTGCATCGTAATTTTAAGGCTTGGTTGCAAAAGGATCTTGTTTAAACTTGGGTCGATCCGCTTCTTTATTTCTCTCTCTCTCTCTCTCTCTCTCTCTCTCTCTCTATTTCCCTCTTCCTTTTCTCATGAGATCGTTCAATTTCTCTGCGGCTTTACGAACATTTATTTCGCTTCGTGCTCTAGAGCTTATTTGCCAGAAAACAAAGATGGAACTGTATATTTGTAAACGTCAAAGAATCTCAATGTTCAAGTTAATACATTGTTTAACAAATTACATTAGTCATCAAATTTTTTTTTCTGTTTAAAAAAGATAAGAAATTGCAAACCAACATAATACAAACGCTGTTTTTTCTTTTTTATAGTTCAGTAAATTACAAAAACTTATAAGTTGTCAATTTTCGTTGTCTCTTTGTCCACTTCAATTAAAAATTTTGTATCCAGTATACTGTAATTTTTTATATTTTTTCTTGTTTGATTATTATAAAAGAAACTATTGTTGTACTAATTTAAATTAGTGACCGATTTTTCATCAATTCAGGTTAAAAGGGATTAGTTTTAGCTGCGCTCGTGGTAAATTCTTGTTTTGACTTTTGTGCGTTTGAGGACAAAATTCAATATTGTTCGAAGGGAAAAACAAAAATATTACTATTTTTTGTGTTTTTAGTGAAAATAATAAAATCTCTTTAAAAACGGTGACATTAAAAATTTGGCATTTCCGGAAAATATATAATTTGCTCTTTTACTGGTATCAGTACGAATTATTATAAGAACATTTATTGTGCTAGTTCTTTAGGAATATCATTTTAAATTGATTCTATGCTGAACGGTAATATTTCCATAGCTTTTTAAAAAATAATTTTTATGACTAATTTTTTGAAAAACTGTGTGCGTAGCAAGGAAAAATTCTCTTCAACTATAAATCTTAAAATGAACAAGACTTGCGTTGAGTTGCTGGCTTGCATAGAATCGGGAGGAAGGATGTCGTAAAAGTGGAGGCTGTAGCTGTTCACGGTTCATGGCCCAGCGACTTTGAACCTTAACGGTCGCGGTTGATCGTTTATCACTCCAAGTGTGAAAGGTTTACCCATTCTATTCCGACCGTGCCAAGTATCGCAAGACCTTTCCAACCTTTGCGCGCGTCCTCAATGCTGCCTACATACATAACTCGATTGACTAACTCAGACCAACTTGTATTGCAAACAATTCCCGCTTGTAATTTAATAATTTTGTAAATTGCTCAAAAGAACAATCACTTATTGAAATGCATGAATTTTCCCATAAAACCCATCAATTTTTATTTATCGGATTCAAGCAGGTCGTAAGTTAAATTTTTAAAACTCACCTTTTAATTATATATACCTATAAAGAAAAAGCTGTTTATCAGAATCAAAGTAGGTATTTTATCATTGTACACTGCAAACATAGGTGTCTTATCGTGAAATAATAATTATCATAATTGTTTGCCATTTGTTACATTCTCAAAGATTAAGTACTTGATCTATTGGGATTTAGGTCACAGAGCACAGAGCTATGTTTTTATAGGGAATGTATCAGAATACTGATAAATACACAACAATCTCTAAATTTATTATTATAATTTAAACTTATTTCATTTCATCTCTCAAGTGTTTCCGGAATCTCAAGCAGATTAGAGTGACAAACGAAATTCAACTGAATTTAAACCCTAAATAGATTATTATTATTATCGATTATTGTAAAATGACAATTAGACTTAGTTTGTCAATTTAAATATTTAGCTAAAATTCGGAAAATAATTAATAGCAATCGGAATTGATTCTAATAAATTTGATTAATTGAATCTTTGTTCAGTTTAAAGTACATTTGCAGCTTATTTTAATTCCTTCCAATTTTCCATAAAATCATAATAACATTTTTAATATCTATCTAAACGCTTATTGCTGGTTATTTTAATTCAACACAATTTTGCGTGTAAATATCTCATAATGGATATACCGATGCTTGAAGTCTATTTTTAGCATCCAATTAATTAATCTAAACATTAACAAACATTTTTCTTTGCGTAAAACAATCTTATTTTCAGTATATGGTTTCTTTTAAAAACAGACATAATAATTTATTCTTCGTAGGTGAATATATGAAATTTTTTCCATTTTACAATGCAATTTACAAAATATTTGTGTACTCTTTTATTAAATGGAGAACTTATGTAGGATAATTTTATAATTATTTTTGACAATAGGTATGGGGTACTTTTATGAAATAAAATAGTTGTACTAAAGACGATCTCATTTCTTTAGAACTTGAAGTAAAAGTTGAAATTGCCCGTCAAAGAAGTCGTTGAGACCACTTGTCCTGTTAACAAGTACGAGGAAATTGAAGCTTCAATTTTCTTGAGAATTCGGACTAAAACCATCAAGTGAAATTAGAATTAAACTGTAGAGATCGTACCTATTTACAAATTTAATATAACTATCGTTTAGTGGAATTCAGTGACTTCTTATTATTTTGTGTGGTTTTTGTACCCCTTGTGGTTGAAAAAACTTTTTTCAAAAAAATACTTATGTTGTTTGAAATGTTTTCAGTATTATATTAACTTCTGGAGCAAAATTGATATTATGATTTTACGCATAATTGTATAGTTTACAGTCTGCCAACTCAACGGTTGACTTATACTACTTACTGGAGATATAACTTAAATTCATTCAATACAAGTTGACTTTTACTACTTCAGCCTTTCTTCAATTGATTAGCAGAAATCAAAATAAATTCGGGTCAGATTAAATATCAGTTTTTAAAAAATGAAAGGTCATTTTTAATCCATATCAGTTTGGATTTGCCAAAAATAATATTAATATTTGCACATGGGTAACTAAAAATTTATCAGTAGTTGAAGCAGAATTATACTAAATCAGATTTGCTTGTTTTCTGCTTTCATATGCCTAGTTAAGTTAAAATTCAATATGGATTTATCATATAAAATTATAAAGAGATAAAATGTACAGGATATTAATATTGTTTTCCTACATTGAAACAATAAACAAAATTATAGAACAGAGGAAAGCCTGCGACTGCAAGATCAGAAGTTTATCCAGGCAATGAAGACAAGATCAAAGGATCATCTAGCCATTGAGAGCAAGATCAAAAGGTTATCCATCAATTGAAGGCAAGATCAAAGCATATACTATTCTTATATTGTGCAGAATATCAAAATTCAAATGTTAGATATCTTGGAAAATAAACTCGACAAAATAGACTCTGTTCATGCAGACGTATACATATTTACAAAATTACAAAATAATGCAAACGCTTTAAAAACTGTCCGAAAATTGAAACTCTGTTATTTACCAATATGCCACTGCAAATAAAGGAAGTTAAAATAAACGTCGCACCCTTTTTGAAGCAAATGGAGTTGACTCTTAATCCTTCAGTCTCCACTCTTCGATTACAATGACTTGATTGAAACTCACTCCCCTTTGGAGTTGATTTTTAACTCCAAAAAATTTAGTCCCAGCTCCAGTAACTTTTAACTCTCTAAAATTTCAAGAGTGTTTACATATACCAGTACCCATTACATTAAACGTACTAAATTAATAAATGCTCTAAATAATTTGTTCTACGTCTCGGCAACGTTTCGCCAACAATTACAAAAGCCTCCTTAGAACATATAAAAAATAAAATTAAAAATATCATTAATATAATTTAAATCCACAGTAAATATTTATAGGTTAAACGAGACTTTAGAATAAGGATAACCACGAATCATCAAAACAAAATAAATACTTATATCCTACAAAGTTTATAAAAACTTAAAATTTTTAAATTATAAAAATCAAGTCATAAAAATAAAACATATATACAGTACCGACCACGAGTATGTGGCCACTTACGCAAGACTTGATTAAAAAACATACAATCACATTTTCAACGATTTCTCTGTAACAAAATAAGCTAGAACAAAATCTAAAAAAACGTTTAAAAACTTATTAAGTTTCACGTAAAATGATCTATATTTAATAATATAATTATATTATTAGTTATGAAAATTTATTTATCAATAACTCTGCTGTTTGTGCTGTTTATTAAATTTACATAAATAATCATTGTAGTCACATTGGTTTGAAAATAGTCAAATTAAATTAGGCTAGAATCAACACATTAAAATACAAAATATGATAATGTACACTGAGAGAAGTTGGGCTCAGTATTGGTACTTTTACGTACGCCAGCTGCGCTAAATGCGGTACAGATAGGGGAGAGTAGCCTAAGACGGGCTAGCGCCTAAGACGGGCACTCTTTAATATCTTCGAAATAAATAAACTTATTGAACAATTGTGCATACACTGAGAAAAGAGGATCTCGATTTATAGTAAATAATGTAATTATTTAGTAAAAATTACTATTTGCAGTAAAAATTACTATTTAAAGTAAAATGTGCTTCATATAAAGAAAAATTACTTTTTACGTAGTAAAATTTACTAATTGTAATTATTACTCTAGTCATTTTTAAAAATTCTGTTAATATTTTTAATCTTTATATTGTCTTAATAAATTTTATCAACTTCGAGTATTAATTATTAAATTCGTCCTTTTTTAAATATTGCTCAAGCATTTTTAAAAAGTATAACTGCGTGATATAACAATTACTTCAGTAGGATCAGTTTTTAATATTTGCTAGCAACTTTTGCTCAGGAAATAGTAATCCGTGCCACTACTACTAATACTACTACTACACGCCTCTCACCGATACGCGAGTCATATACAATCGAAATATATGTACATTTAATAAATGCTTCAATTCCTTGTTACATAAACATTTTTAATATTTTTTAAACAAATCTCTTGTTAATATGGATTTTATACTTTTATTTTGACATATTTTGTTCTAAAAAAAAATTATAATAAGCAAATTTATATCAAAATGTGTATTAAATTAGAGAATTTAGTTGTTTCATACTTTAAATTAATTAGTATATTGTTACTCATTAATGATACAAAAATATTTTAAATATTATGTATTCTATTACCATTGCAAATTTTTTTATAAAACTTGAATTTGTTTGGTAAATATTAAGTAATTAATTTTTTAGATCAAAAACTTTTTTCTTGTAACTCAGGTGTTATATAATAACAATTTTTTATTTTTCATTTATGTTTAATCATATTATTTTGTATTATTTTCTTCAAAAAACTGCATTTGTTATAATAATTAATTAAATTTATTTTGATATTCAGATAAATTATTCAATATTAATATTAAAACATTTCTAAAATTAATTTTCACTTTTATGTTTGCTATTTTATTTTATAAATTAGTTTGCTTTAAACTATTTAATAAGTATTATTTATTAATAATATATTGTATAAAAAAATTTAATAGTATTTTATTATAAAATTTTTTAGATTATATAAGTATTTAATTTATTTTTACATATTTACAATTTTTTTATTTAATATTATTCTATCTAATATTATTCTATTTACTACTATTTTGAATAATATTTACATTTAATTTCAATAATGTAGTAAAATATATGGAGTTTATGGTTTTTTTTATTGCGGTAATTCATATAAGTTAAAAAATATATGACGTCAGTTGCGTCAATAGCCGAGAGGCTTAATGCGAAAGCGTGCGTTTTTAGGGTTGCGACATTGCGTATTTATATTTAAGTTAGGTAGTTCGATCCCGTATAATTCTAAAATTTTTCCGAAGTGTTCACTCGTTAATTCTAAGTACTTGTATATTAGAAGAATGAAACTTGTAAATTAATAAATTGAAGTGTATTTATAAAGTTAATAATGTAGAAACTTTTTTATTTTTATTTGCATTGATTTATTTTATAAAGAATTAAAAACAAGAAAATATTATTTTCTGTATTATTTCATTCTCCCGTTTCCCGTCTCACACGCATATACTGCCTACATCGGTGAGTGACGCGAGCAGTAGAGGGGCAAAATTACAATTTTCTGAGTAAATATCGTTAGTGGCGATGTAAACGCCACTCCGTTGAAAAGCAATTCTTATTCTGGATGATACAATAGTTCCTCAGATTCATATTAATACTTATAATTTTCTTTTAAATTTTCCATTCCATGGAGTAAATTTTATTCCAATCAAAGTATAATTCATTTACTGAATTAAGTAAAAAGTATTTAATTTTTAAACAGTTTCAAAACTACTGCTCAAAAATAGTAATCTTTAATCGAAAATATGTAACTTTTATTATTCTTTTTTTTCAGTGTATAGATATTTAGTCGAGATGTATCTAATTAATTTAAAAGTATTTTGTTGTACTTTTTAAAAAAATATGAATAATAAGAGGGAAAAATATTTTTAGCGCTTCAAAAGATGAAATATAAACTAGTTTTTAAATTGGAAATTTTCTAAATTAAATGTCAGTTGGAATAGAAGTATTGATTTTATCTAAAAGAATATTCTCTAATGTTTGAAAATCTTACATATATTTAATTGATATTTACTTTATATAATTAAAAAACGTAAATATATTAAAAATAAGCCTGTTGTCTAAGACGGGCCCCTTGAATTTATTAAACTTTCGATTAAAGCGGAATCTTCTTTACCCTGTGAAGGTACGGTGCTCACAGCGATCATAGCCTATAAATGCAAAGAAAATTTTACAAATTTAAATTTTTATGCATTTGCCGCTTCCTATTTCTAAACTCAAAAATCACTTTTAATTACTAGAAAGAATCTTAAACAAAAGCTATTTTTATGCTGTAAAACAGTTAAATTCCGAAATTAAATGTAAAATTATTTAAGATTGTACAGTTTTTTCACATAGATATTATTCTAATGTCATCAAAATCGTATTTTATATAATTGTCATATTTGTTGTCTTTTTGCTTTTACTTCACCAAATTTCCTGATATGGGGCTTTAAAAAGGCATGTATTTTGCTTAAAATACCTAAAACAGTTGTAATTGAAGTATATTTATTGTTCAGTAAGTAGATTTAGGGCATTTTAAAAAGGGCCCATCTTACCGTACCAGGTAGTCTAAAACGGGCTAGTATGAACTTTTTTTTAAACATCAAAATTAATTGTTTTTTAAACGATTATAAAGGTTTTCATCTTATCAATTATTTAGAGGAAATGTTAAAAATAAACATAGATACATTCGCGTTCCCTTTTTAATTCACTAACTAAACAATTTTTTACAAAATATGGATAGGGGCCCGTCTTAGGCGACTTTCCCCTACCGAACTTTTTTTAGTTCGCAAGTCGAAATAAAATTGAGCGACAGCAGCGCCAAACGAAGTCAGACTCTGTCGTAAGATTAGGTACGACATCTGTATAGTACGCACAATTCAGATGTCAAGCGAAACTTCTCTCAGTGTAGAAAATTGTTTTTATATTGAACTCAATCTCAAAAAACTAATCATGTTTTCTCAAATAAATCAATTTTTAAAATTTATTTGTTGAAAAAAGCTTTTATTCAATGTAGAAAGACAATAAATGAAAACTCAAATTTCCATATTAATTTGCGACCTTTCGACAGCTCGGTTCGCTGTCATCATTAGGCTAATTTTTTTAAAAAACACCAAATTATAAATTGTATATTAAAAACACTTATCTTACAAAAGTAATATAAATAAGTTATATGGGTGATTCTTCACTGAGTGGTTATTTTTACTTCCCCACTTAATAACTTTCAACCTTATATAAATAAATATTTAATTCTTTGTACAGTTATTCTTTGTTATTATGTTTATTAATATCATGATTGAAAAATATTTTTTTTTAACATGAAAGGACATGAAATGGTTAAAAATGCCTCAAATCTGCACTTTTTTAGGTTCTCCACATAGGACTCGTGAGATTTAATACATTTTTTTTAAATAAAACATATTTTTAAAATATTTTTATCTGTTCTAATCAACAGTTTATCTCAAAAGCTTCGTTTTTTGTGTATTGTTTTCCAGTTTTTATTGATAACTTTCGCGAAAATAATTTTTAAATACTTTCTCCACCCTTTTGTTATTTGGAACAGGAGTTTACATGTTCATTGTTTTTCAGTAATTTTAATCATTTTTATATTGAATTTTCACTGAATATTAATGTTATTGAGGTAAAAAATTTGATTCAAGTCCAACTTAGTTGAAGAAATAGGATATTTAGTTTTATAATTTCAAAAATTAATATTAATTTCCTGCGTATTTTAATGACATGTAAACTCCGGTTCTTCAAAAATAATTGAATTGTTTAAATTTAAAATAAAATAAAAATAATAGTGATATATAGTAGTCAAATCTATGCAGTATTCTGCAAAGACCTTTATATTTTATTAAGTTTTTCTGCTATAATAATTTATTTTCTTTGATTTGTAAACTCCGGTTTCTGTAAACTCCGGTTCATAAAATTCGAAATACATAGGAATAGTGTTTTGTTTTTTAAAAGAATATCATTAACCTGAGTTTTTTATCAAAATATTGATTAATTTCTGTATAATTATTTATGTAATTATACTTTTTTTAATTCGTGATCAAGTGTTTCAAGAATTTTCTTTGATGTCCTACAAACATCCTCTAAATAAGCTAACATCCTTAGGATATTCGTTTAAGGTAAAAAATGAAATATTTTAAAAAAATGTTTGTAACCTTTAAAATTTTAAACTTTAAATTTTTTATATAAGACTAAGGGTGTTAATATAAGCTCAAAAATTTTTTAAATTATATTTTAAAATAATTGTTTATCAATTATACATAAGAAATATTTAAGAAAAAATATTTTTTAATTAAAAATTTAATGTTATCAAAAGTTACTACTTTGTGGAGAATCACCCATAGAAAACGTTTTTAAAAATTACCCAATTTAACATTTCTGATTACATCCAAATTTAAATTAACAAAAAATACAAATCAATGAACAATACATTAACAAAAGTTTGGAAAGTCAAAAAATTAAAATTAAATCTTTGTCTCACATTTGATGAATTGATTTCAATCTTTAAATAAAATCTACGGACTTTTACGAGATATTCTGAAAAACCAAATTACTTTCGTGACAATTCCTGATAATAATAATACCTACATTCTAGTAAGATCAACAAGACCTACTGTTTAACAGTATATTTCTATGTTAATAATGTTTCCATGCAAATCAAATATTGCTTTAAATTTAGACCCAGAGGAAGACGAAAGGCCTTTGTGAATACTCTAGAATCTAGATGACAAACAACGACAAAGATATCTCACATAGGACTCAAGACTTTACTTTAGGAGAAATGTACAAACAGTGCGGTAAAGTTGTAACGCCACAGTATGATAAAAGGATATCTGAAACTTCTTAATGTACTGCAAATAATACCTACTAATATTTGACCTAAAATACTCTGTTTCAACGCAAAATTATTGTTAAGATTTTCTACATACTCTCATTAAATTTACAAAGCCGCTTAGCAAGTATCTCTAATTAAAACTAGAATAAAACGTTGGGAGTAGTTACTACCTATTTTCGAGAAGACAAAGAAAAAAAGAGCAACAAAAAAATGTTGTTCGGGCCAATTGTGCTATCAAAAGTACGATTTTACATAATGATCAAAGACAAATTTACAATTTAATCATTATCACCTGACCTTTGCACATTGGTCCGGACTGTATGAAAATGCTGACAAAAATCAGAATCTTATTTAATTGAGCTCAAAGTGTTCACTTACAGGTTTTTGGGGTTGCTGATTACGACTCCGACATTTGTTTTATGAAATTTAAAATGGCGGATCCAAAATGGCGGACTAATTTATTAAAAATTGTCGGATTTTCTTAAAACTTTTTATCAAGGAGTTCATGGGGTCGCTGATTACGATTCCGATATTAGTTTTATGAAATTTAAAATGTCGGATCCAATATGCCTGAATCTAGCATTGTCTGTCACAGAAGACAATAGGGTGCAATTGCAAACAAAAATGATTGATTTTGTAATATCTGTCAAATATGAAAAGTTATATTGTTTAAATCTGAATATGGGAAGTGCAACAGACATATATATTTTGAAGATTACATGCAAATACTAGAAATTGAACTGTATCTTGGGACGAGAATCAAGAATGAAATTTAGCTTTTGGACTTTGATTAAACAAAGGAAGTTGCTTGTAACAGATAGAGAGAATGTAAACTTTGGAAAATGAATATATGCCTGAATCTCGATTCTCTGTAACTGTGTGATAGCGTCGCCTTTGTAAAGCTTACATACATATATTCACGGATAGAAATTGAGATAGACATACACATACATTTATACCTGTCCGCAAGCTATCTGAGGAAATAGAGTTACCGCGTGCCATATTCCAATTACCTTCCTCTCGCCACTTGGCACCTACCCTAAACCGATACGAGAAATTTCCTTAAGGCCACAGGCATGCCCAGATTTACTAGACCAATATAGAATGCATTCGTGAATATTAGGTACAGCATAACTATCAATATTCACTTTCTACTTGAACTAATTTTATAATTGGTCGACTTATTGCTGAAAATTGCTTTCAAAGATAATATCTGTGCTTACAACATTAAGGCGATGCAGTTGATAAGCCGGGATTAAATTGCATAGCTACGCTGAAAGAAAATTTAAAATAAAATTTAAAAATGGTTTACAAAGTCAGACTATTCAAAAACTATGGAGTTACTTCTAAACTGTTCTACGGACAGTGCATAAATAACAATTTTACATTTTCAATAGAAAATCTACAAAATTTCTTATTGTTGAAATTTTCAATAGAAAAGAGCAGCACTTACTTTCAAGCAGTACTTAAACTTTTGATTTACTTGGAAATACGTTTCGTTTTTGTTAGAATGTATACTTCGATAACAGTAGTTTACTTGCAACGACTCCAGAAACCAGAAAAGTTTTTCAATACACTACGACTCTTTTCTGTGATCGAATCGTGCCAAGAGTGAACGTGCGAACATAAAACTTGGTAAATGTTCAATCCAAGATGGAGAAAAAGATCGTATTGCGTGAAAAAAAATTCTTTGAGTGCATCCATTTTCAAATGTTTCTTTAGAAAATGAAGCATTGATAAGGTTTGTTACTTTGCAAGTCAAAAAATGTTAAAAATAATCATTTTAAGTTGCAAAAGGAATAAAGGATACACAAATTTCAGATCATTTTATCGCATTTTAACCCTATTATGCACACATTTTCTAAAAGTAGGAAAATAATTTTCTTTTTATGAAAATAAGTATTTTATAGAAAAAAGAAACTAATAATATGAAATTTAGAAAATCAAATAATTTCGACACTTTCAAATTTCTTACTCGGAAACTAAAAAATATATTTTTTTTGAAAACCACACGGAAAAAAATTAATCACAAAATTTGAAATGAGTTGAATTCTTAATTGCAGAGAATTAAAAATGTATCTAAATTAAGCATTATAATCAAACTTTTTATAATAAGTTATGCTTTATTTTGCAAAACTTTATATCAGGAAATGACATTTTATGAAATCTCTAATTTAGAGATATGTTCATTTATCAACCTAGAAATATATAAAAAAGGTTATGCTAAAACATATTTTATTATTCGAAAAAGTTTAAAAATGTTTAGTTTTTGGGATATAATCAAGATTTGACTGAATTTAGATCGACTTTTTTATTAATAAATTTACTCTAAAAAATAATTATTTTTGTCGAATACTTTTGAACAAAACGTTTTACTATTTTTTTTAAAATTTTTAAACACATACATTCTAAGTAATTCGTTTGCTCTAAATTTCAATAATAACTTAAATTCTATTCGTAATGGGCTATGCATAAAATGAGGAATTATACAATGTGTAACATTAAATTACTTTATTTCTTATTCTAATAATAAAATTAAAATTTTTTACCAAAGAATTGAAAAAATAGATAAAAAGCATAATAATTGTGAATGTTGCTGCGATGCATTGGCTCGATCAGTCATTTGCTTTTTTTATTGTGTATTTTCCATATTTCACAGAATTACAGATTTCTAATATTGTTTTTAGGCATAAGAATATGTATTCTTTACAATAATAATATTTTAATCTGATATAAATCCATATTTTAATTTTAAAGATTTTATTACATCTTACTTTTGTTTTTAGAGATAATTGATGCTTGAATCTCATATTAAATATCAAATTTGGATATTAATTTTTTTCCGTGCATAGTTTGAAATCGGAAAATAACCTAAAAAATTAAAGCTGTTAGTCCTACTGGCCAATGTGCAAATAAGAATTAACTAGCTTTAATGATATTTTTTCTAAGCTGAATGATGCTATGAAATTACTGTAATTTAATTTCACACTTTATTAAATTAAAATTTGATTTTAAACATTGTTTTTTGCATTAACATTAAATTGAAATAATAAGGCGTTGTTTCGTAAAAGTTAAATTTTAGATTTTAATGATTTTGTTACGTCTTAATTGTTTCTTTTCTTAGAAGATAAAACTTAAAAGTCAGCATTTAACAATTTTCGTTCTACATTTTAAAAACTAAACTAAATTTCAATTTTTATTTTTCAAAATTTATTAATTTTAATTCAGAAGAATTTAGACTTTAGACGTCTTTAAACAAAAGTAATTAATTATTAAATATTGCGAATATTTTGCTGTAGTAGGTATACTGTTCTTGACCACACCCTTTATAAAGCAGAGTTTAATTATTGATTCTTTAAAGAACTAAATAAACATAATTTTAGTTCTTAAACTACATATAAACAATAAATTACAATTTTAAATTCCAATTAAAGATAAAAATAAACGTTTGGGAAAATTGACGTTCTTAAACTTGACATTCAAAAAAATGACCAATATATCTTTTCAATATCATCAGTTTGTTTATTATCTTATTAATTTTAACATTCTATTATTTCACAATTTTTTAACCCATAAAGATAGATTTTATTATAAAGGAAAAACAATGAAAACTCTATGCTTGCAATCCGATTAAATATGAAATGAAGCCGTAATCGACAACGTAATGCAAAACCGATAAATTGTACAATCAAAGACGAAGGGAGTGAATATTGATGCAGGTAATTTTTTTATTGTTGCTCACTTCCGTTAATTGAAAATAAAAAATTACTGAGGTACAACGTTATTTAATCCAAACAATTTTTTGTGTACTGAATTTGATTTCCGTTTATTGCAACTTTGCTTTTATTATATAGTACATTATATTTTTTTGATACTTCTGAAAAAAATTGCAAAATTAAAATTTGCAAAAAATATTTAAAAAATAAGAAAATGTTATTACAATATCAATTTTCTATTTGAATTTTAATACTTAATTTCTTCTCTATCAGTAAATATACATACACGTCAGTGCAAAAGACTAGTTCAATTTACACTCGAAAGGAATCAGTTATTCAGTTTGCCTTGGAGATTTGAATTCCGTTACGATACCGAAATTAAAAGCTCACTGAGTTGCGGTTAATTACGGAAGTCCTATTTTCAAGAGACGAAGAAACACTAGGAGAAAAAGTGAGCACTACAAGCAAAATGGAGAATGGAGGGCAAAGGAGAGAAATAATATCGGTGATTAAATGGCTCGCTTGCGTCTGAAGAAAGAATACCGAAGGGAAATTCGCCAAGTACATTACTTGGAGAATACTCTTTCAAGTTGGAAAGCAGAGCGATAATTTTTTTAAAAATAAAAAAAAACACATTTGTTTCGACATGCTACTGATGATTCATTAACCCAACGAGAATAAGCACAGCAAACGAGAAGAAGAATTCACTTTAAATATTTATGAGGAAAGGTATGCTTTTGCTTCTTGTCAGTCTATATCTTTTATACAACAAAGACCTTTGTGTATATTATCGTACTGTTCTTTTCAAAAGTAAACACTCAACAATCTTGACATTTTTAAATTAAAATGAAGTGAAAATAAAAGTATGCACTTAAATTTTAAATTTAATAATTATTTATGCACAACTTACTTTTAGACGAAAGTATTTACATCCTATTCTAAAAAGAACAGACGTTGTGGTTAACTTCAGACGTGTAACTCTATTTCCGAGTCTCCCATTGGTCAGTACATATCAAACCTCACAATCGAAAGTTTTGAGTTTCGATTTTTTGTTTTGCAGACGAATTAAAATCATTCAATTAAATATTGTAACTTCAAGTTTATTTTATAAAATTTCTTATAATGTTATCAATCTAAAATAACAAAAAATGTTATTAAAATAGTTAATACATAGAAATTAGCTTTGACCTTGACTTCCCTATACGAGAACCCTTTTGACCAACTTCAGAGGTGTAACACGTTTTATCGGGCTTCTGATTGGCTAGCAGATTTTCGATATTTTTTGTCAACAATAACATCACAGTTTAGACGTTTATTTGAAGTATTTTTCAATTTATTTAAAATCTTCGTTTAATAAATAATTGCATTTTATTAAATAATAATAAAATAAAAATAAATTAAATTCTAATAATTAAGAAGTGATAGTTTAAGAAGTGACAGTGATTTTAGTGAAGTTGTTAAGGTTATAGTGTTTTGAGTGAAACAATGTTTTGTTTACATTGGCATTCGTTTCTGACAGGTGAGTAATGATAATAATATAATTAATCTTTTATTTCTTTTTATTTTATTTGTAACTTATTTATCTGTTTTTTAGTTCTATTATTAAATGTTTTTTTCCTAAAAGTATCATAATTATTTGTCATTTAAGGTTTTGATATTTCTTTTTATTCTAATGCACGTGGTGATTGTCATCGGATTTCTTTTCGGTCACGAAGAAATTGTGAAACTGGTAAGTTATAATAATTTTTAGTTCTTTATTTTGTTTTATTGTATGTTTATAATTCATTAACTTTTTAAGTTTCTGTAAAATAAAAACATTGTACTTCCATGTTTAAGGTTATGTTTTTTGTTATCATTCTCCAGTTACGTAGTAATGGTTAGTGACAGGTAAGTAATAATAATAATTTTCAATTATTTTATTTTATTTTATTGTAAGCTTCTAATTTATTTATCTTTTTTCTTATTACATTAATTCAATAGTTGTATTTTCTTCATTAAAGTATCATATTGATAAATGTCATTTGCGGTTAGGATGTTTGTTTCTATTGTAATACAATAATTACATTATGTGATAATTATCATTGTAAGTTTTTTGACAAGTAATTCATTTTATTAAGTTTATTTAAAACATTAGTTTTTTAAATAATTATTTTAAATTTATAATATGAGTATAGTTCTAATAAAGATAATCATAAAATAATAATTGTAAGTATAGTGAATAATTATAACTTTTTTTTTCTTTTGTTTCTAAATTTCTAACTTCTTTTCATTTCAAACAATTGTGTTGTTTATTATTTACATTTTTTATTTATTAAATTAAAACTAATAACAATTCAATTACTTTTAATTAATATATTGAATTATTTATTATTGTATTGAAAATAATATTTTATTAATTCTTTTAAGTTATTATTATATGAGTAATTTAAGGTTAGAATGTTTGTTTCTATTCTTTTTTATGTGTTAATCGTTACTAACTTTCATTAAGAAAAAAAACAAGCGCGCCGTGGCGCGCAGGTCGATCTCGTAAAATGAAAATTTACTTATGATAAATGCTACATTTGAATAATGCACAGTGGGACAGAATCGTGAAAACATGCCGAAAACTTTAAAATATTTTTCGATTCATATAAAATTTGGTAATCACATGTTTTTGAGGTCGCTGATTATCACAGCCCCACAAAAAAATAAAGTTCCGGGATCAGGATATGAGACCAATATTTTCCTATGTATTTTGATGCACCGAATCCGAATCCACAATCGAAATTGGTTCAGCGGGTCTGATTTTGGACCTAACTTCAAAATCAATAAAATGGTACTTTTTGGTCGATAGAGAATGAGCCGGACCTAATATTTATACAATAACCATCATTTTTAGTTTTTAACAATATATCTCTGAAGTTCGAAATATAAATTATCTAAATTAAAAACGAAAAATTTTCTTGATTTCTATATAATTCCCCAGAATAAACATTTACCAATTAACAAAAGATAAATATTGAAATATCAGTGGATTCCAATCAATTAATTCATCAAAAGATAAACAAATGAATATACACACTAATAATAATGAGTGAGCAACACATACTAATACAATTAAAATTCCATCAAACTTAGAATTATCAAAAATTTCTAAATTAATTCAGTCATTAATAACAAAGCAAACGTTTCTAAATATGAAACCAAGAGAGAAAAAATAATTGTTTCATTAATTTATTTAAAGTTTAACAACAACTTTTATCACAATGTCAAGATTGTTATTGATTCATTATGAATTGTGTGTGATAATACAAATTTATTTATTTATTATATAAAAAATCCATTCCTTCTGATTATTTACTATTATAATAGGAAATTAGAAAGAAAAGAAGAAATGACAAACAAATTAAAAATGGTGAGTTTTTAGAACCCTCTTTTCTTTATCTGTATTATTATTAAATTTATATAAAATTAGAAACCAAAGAATTTTTAATATTTTACTTTTATTTATTTATTAATAATTGTAAATTATATTTAAGAAAGAAATGAATAATTTTTATTATATTTAATTATGTATTACAATTGTTATATAGTTATATTGCGAAAAATTAGAAACAAAATAATTTCTAATATTATTATATAATGAAAACAAGAAACAATTATTTGATTAATTTCTTCGTATCAAAGTATACTATTATATTTATTGTTACTATTATTACTTTGGTTATCTGAAATTATTATAATTTTTGTTTGTCACACAGATTTATGCTAATGTAAAATCGTCTTTTCATTAAATAAATATAGCCCTGATATTGTTCTCAATTAGAGACCGAAACTTAGGCAGTAACAATAATAAATTAAAATTATTATTATTTAATACCAACATCAAACCAGATCCTATTGTGTCAAAATAAATAATAACATCGATATATTCCGAAGTACCAACTAGGATTAAAAAATGGATCAAAAATTATTTTCTCTATTTTATACAAGTTTAGAATTAATAGGAAGCTTAATTTATGAACATTAAAATTTTTTTTAAAAAATTGTTCTACCATGATTTCTAACGAAGTTATGATGTTTTACTTAAAATCATTTTTTTCCATAACTCACAATTGATGTGTTTTGAACATTTGGAAAAAAGTCATATTTAAAGTAAAATATAATAACTTCGTTAAAAATCATCGTAAAACAAACAGTGTTTTAAAGGTAATAAATCAAACTTTCTATTGATCTTACACTGGTATAAATTTTAGGTCTGGTTCAGACTCTATCGAACAAGAAATACCATTTTATTGATTTTGGGGTTAGATCCAAAATCAGACACGCTGGATCAATTTTGATGATGGATTCGGATTCAGCGCATCAAAACACATAGGAAAATATTGGTCTCATATCCAGATCCGGAAACTTTATTTTTTGTGGGGAAATCTGAAGTCAGTTTTCAAAAATTCAAAATAGCGGATCCAATATGGCGGATCAATTTTTTAAAAAGTTAACGGATATTCATAAAAGTATGTTATAAGGGGTTTTTGAGGTCGCAAATTACGAATCAATAATTAATACCAAATACAATTCTTAATATTTAAAAAAATCTACATTTTTTTCATTTTGGCATTTTTTATGGATATTTTTTAAGAGAACTGATGCAATTATTATATTTTTTACCTGAACTTGAAGCTTCCATAATCGTAAAGAAGAAAAGTAATCCCAAAATCAGATAAGAATTTAATCATTTATAGAATATTTTATATGTTTATTCAATTTTTAAATCACAATAACATCAATCAAAAATAAACATTTCACAGAATAGACTAGTAAATGTCACTTCAGGTAATAGCATAACCAACATTTGTTATTATTTTATAAAGACACCTGATTGGTCAAAATCATGGAAGTTTATTTCAAATTTTTTATTTGAAAAAATTAATTATATTTTTTATTCAAGGATTATATAATGCAATAGGAGTAGTTGAGTCAAAATACATATAAAACAGAAAGGGGTAAATCCGGGCAAGTTTTGTTTATAGGATTTGTTTAAGGGAAGCTTAATAATTAATTTAAAAAAATAACTAAGCCGGATCATACTGAATTCACACAAAACCTAAAAGGCTCAAAACGTTGCATAATGATACCGTTTTTTAGATTTATTTTATAAATTGAGCTTAAAAATGGCATTATTACACTGTTAGAAAAATCTGACTGAATTTTCACTCACATATGCTGGAAGTTTTTTCCATTCACGTAAATGAAAATTAAAAACACGTGACTGAAAATTCATGCACATGTGCATTAATTTTAATGTAGGTGGTTGGAAAAAACTTCCAACATAGGTGCATGAAAATTCATTCATATTGTCTTAGATTTTAATGAACTATTTGTTTAAATACGCGTATGCAAGAAAGTCCAAAGAAACAAAACGTGTAGAAAACTTTTTGAATAGAAGCACAGCAATTTATGAACACTTTAATTATTTTATTATCTTAAAAAAACACACGAATAAGAGTATTCACTTAATAATTATTCATTTGTTTGCAAAATACACACGCGAATAGAAATAGACGCACTGAAAACATAACCTACAAATTGTTGGTTACAATATTCATTAAATTCAGTTATTAAAAATAAAGAGGCAAGAAACCATAGTAACAAGGTTAAAGTTCATTTTAATCTTCATCAAAGAAGTTTATTTTGAACACGATTTACACTATAAGTATTATAAAACTGTACCACAAAATGCACGACAATAATTCTGCAACTTATCTTACTACCGACGCAAAAATAACTGTCATTCATCGGTAACTCAAAGTTAAGGTAATATTGCATTAATTTTACTTTAATGCGCAATTAAATTAAAATTAATGCATACTTGAATAAAATTCAATTTATTTGTGAATTATCATAACTTTTCTTCAACATTAAATGAAAATTCAGTGACGTGAATGAATTAAAAGTGCATTAATTTTCAGGTTTTTTCTAACAGTGTATGCAACGTTTTGAGCACTTCAGGTTTTGTGTGATAATATATAAAAATGAATGAACTAAACATTATCGTCATTGGGGATTATTGCTACTCTCATTGCCTCCAATATTACTGTGGTATTATATTATTATTTCCATTGCCATTATTATCTACGGCGATCATTGTTCCATCATCATCATCATCATTACGATTATTATTACAATTATTATTGTTATTATCATTATCGCGAACTTTAATGTAATTAATTGAAGTGAGAACATTAATAGTTTTAATTCGAATGGTAAATGTGCTTGATGAGATTGACTATATTATCATGTACGTGAATCAACAAATAATAGAAATGTTGAAAACGATAAAATGAAAATGTATGCAGGGAGAAAATATATATTTAACTTGAATCAGATCAGTTTCAGTGAATCGAATAGTAGAAAGGATTCGATAGAATTACGCGATATTTGATTATAAAGGAAATTCCTTTGTACGCATTAGAAGAAATACAAAAACAAATTCCTTGGTGAAGCGAGCAGGTGCTGTGGGATTGACTCCCCTCCGTTGGAATCTCGTCTCTGGGAATCCCAATAATTCAATGCCAGAATGAGATTGGCTGGTACGGAACGAGCAGCATTAATCGATAAGGGTGGCATAGGGTGTACCCTCGTCAGAGTCTGATTGCGCAAAGCTTAACCTTCTCAGTTGGATAGATATCATAATGACCAACTTGATGCTTATCAATTTGAAACTGCCAAGCTTTTAAATTATGAATCAACAGTGAACAATGAGCCACCTTCAATATACTGAATAATAATCTTCAAACAATACCTTGTCAGCCCTTCTATCACCACTTTTCCAATTATGTCAAGAATTTTATTTGCATATTTCTCTTGGAGTTTTTCAATATCTGCTGCTTCTAATTAAAACTTTTTTTTAAGACCTTCATTAAATGAGAGTGTTCCTACTCGCTCATGGCAGAAACAATATTACTTTAATAATTTTCAAACGATATTAGTTTTCATTTCAGTTACTCACAATAGTGTACTTGACTAGATAATTGATTGTACAGTTATCAATACAATTTACATTTAAATTAAGTATCTGAATTTAGAATAATTTCACAATGTATAATGCAGTAGAATATTCTGCTGGCAAGTCTCGCGAATTATCATGATCTCCTGTTCTTACGACTAATCCCGTAATTTCCCGAAACAAGTCCTTTGTGGACTTTGCATAAAACCAACTTGGCCAATTTCGGCAAGAATAAAAATTGTCTTCTGGTCCAGTGACACAGTATTTCGTTAAACTTGAATCCTTAAATCTTCCTACTTTTAATTTTAACGTGTTGTTACGTTAGTCACTTTGTTACTATAAATATTATCTGAGATTATAGAATGAGCATTCTTGAGTGCCCATTAACCCTCGTAATATAAGAATTAATATTAAAGCATTGTTGTCGCAAGGTTGAAAACAAAAGAAATCAATGAAAATATTATAGTGTTAGTGTTTTACTTCGATACGAGAAATTCGTTTTTTCGAAATCGAAATCGTATTCTTTTGAGCATTATAAGTACTATTTCATTTGTTTAATTTCGTATGTATCATTTTTTCGATCGAGACTGATCGAACTTCTCGTAATGTCATTTTGACAACCGGTGCTTTTTACATGATTAATAAATATGGAAAATCCAGTGAAAAGAAAGCTAAGCAGAGATGTTACTGTAATTAAATTAATCGGTTAACAAATATGAATAAATTTTTTTTAATTGACATATAAATATACACCTGTGTATTAATCATCATTAGAAGTCTTCGTTTGGTTTTTTCTGTGTTGTCGTACTATTGTAAAAATCGATACAAACCAACCAAGATTTTCTGATTCATTTATTTTCTTTTTCTATATATATGCTTAAAAAAAATTTACAACATTAAATTAACATAACAGTTTTTTAAAAGAGAATATTATTTACAAAGTCCATGTAATATAATTTGATGACACATTGCTTCAGGAGCAGTAAAATCAAGCGATAGTTGTTCATTGTACTGGACATTGTCAGTAAATTGAGTCTGACCGAACAGAATATTACTACTGGCGGAGTCTGACCACAATCACTAGAACTACTTCGCCTGTCAGCTGCCTCAAAACAGGTAGGATGTAGTTCATCATTGTATCACTCTTTACTATTAACTTCACTGTAAAAAGAAACATCTTAAAATGCATTGTAGTTACTTTTAAAACGTTTAAAGTATCTTAAATTTCAGCTTCCATCTTGGAAAACTAATGCATTTTAAGATACTTTCGCTGACTTATCGAGCCAGTATCATTTTGACACACGACTTAATTTGAAGATTGTTATATTGTACAGAATGGAAATGTTATTTTGTACAACTGCTAAATGTTATTTTGTACAATTTTGAAAAATGAATTTGTTATTTTGTACAATTTTTTAAAAAAGCTAAAAAATTTTGGGATTACAATTAAGTCCATTTTTTAAATAATTGTACAAAATAACAAATTCATTTTTCAAAATTGTACAAAATAACATTTAGCAGTTGTACAAAATAACATTTCCATTCTGTACAATATAACAATCTTAAATTAAGTCATGTGTCAAAATGATACTGGCTCGACTTATCTTAAAAGTGACTACAAATGTATATTAAATTAAGATACGTACTTTTTGCAGTATTTTAAATATTTTCACGTGATCAAAATACATCTTTTAAGCAAAAGAAAATCATTCGTAACTAAAACGAACAATGCTAAGGTTGTTAAATATTATGTTGAAACTTTCCTTAAATTACACAAGACTGCAAAATTTGAGCCAGTATCATTTTGACACATGACTTAATTTTAGATTGTTATATTGTACAGAATGGAAATGTTATTTTGTACAACTGCTAAATGTTATTTTGTACAGTTTTGAAAAATGAATTTGTTATTTTGTACAATTTTTTAAAAAAGCAATAAAACATTGGAAGTACAATATTTTAGCTTTTTTAAAGAATTGTACAAAATAACAAATTCATTTTTCAAAATTGTACAAAATATAATTTAGCAGTTGTACAAAATAACATTTCCATTCTGTACAATATAACAATCTAAAATTAAGTCATGTGTCAAAATGATACTGGCTCCAAAATTTCGTTCACATCTGTTACAAAAAAATGGGATGTGATTCTTGTAGATTTTTTAACGCAAAATCAGAATCTGAGTTTAAAAATGGTCTATATTATGTCAGGATGTTTGGTAATATTAGTTTAAATGGACAAAAAAATAGGACATTTTGGCAATTTTTCTTGAATTTTTGCAGTTTTTGTGTCTTACAGAGTTTCTTTTTCATTTTTATTTTATAGTACTACTCTTAAGCTACAAAACACACAAAACCTAAAGCGCTCAAAACGTTGCATAATAATGCCATTTTTTAGATCAATTTGTAAAATAAATCGAAAAAACGGTATCATTATGCAACGTTTTGAGCTTTTTAGGTTTTGTGTGAACCCATTTATGCAAATTATTTTACGATTTTTTAAAAAAAGTTATGCAGATTTGAAATTTTTTCATTTAGAACTATAGTTCTATATGCATATTTGACTAAATAAAAACATTTTAAATCAGCATAACTTTTTTAAAAAAAATCGTAAAATAATTTGAAAAAACAGGATTTGAGGCTTAAAAGTAGTACTATACCGTGCCATTTAGGAACAAACAATCAACTTTTTGGAAGACACAAAAAGTTCACGAAAATAGCAAAATTACCATTTTTGTCCATTTAAGTTAATAATACAAAAAATCCTGACGCGATGGGACATTTTTAAAGTCAGATTCTGATTCTACGACAAAAAATTTACAAGAATCACCTCTCATTTTTTTTGTAACAGACATAAACAAAATTTTGCAGGCCTGTGTTATTACTAAATTAAATAAATCTTTATGTTGAATTTTATGGTCCATTACCTTTAATTGACTTGTTTAATATTTATTTAATAATTAGCTGACATTGCAATAGCTGGCTTTAAAGAAAGTTAATTTGATTGCATTTATAAAAAGCATTTAAACAAAAAAACAAAAATGTTTCAAAGTGAAAGTTTGATAAGATGAACTTTCCCATATTTCAGCACCCTTTTAAATGTTAATTCATGTTTGATCATCCAAGTACAGGCTTTCGGGGATAAATGAATTCAATGGATTTTTAAAGTGAAATAAATATTAAAATCTATGGAATAGAAAAGAGCGGGTTATTTCACCATTCAACTTATTATGATAATATAAGAAATAGCAGACATATCCAATTTTGAGAAAAACCTCTTTTTTATCAATTTTTGCGCTTCATTAATATTGCAAAATTAAATTAAGTCAAAATTATTGTTTACTTCGAATATAAATTGGTAAAAAATCGGTATACTACAATTTCATTTAGTTAACATTAAAATTTTAGTAAAAAATTGAAAACTGATAAAGGAAATAGTAAAATTTAACTGAAAAAAAGTATGTGATAATCTTTACTAATTCTAATTAGAATTATTAACAAAGCTTTCAATTATTCCAGATTTAAAAAGCAGAATAACTATTATAATCTATTAAATATATAAGAATATTTAATTTTATACAAATATATTTATTTGCAACTTAAAACAAGTTGATACTCAAGAATTGAAAAAAGATTATTATTATTATTGTTCTAAAGACAACGTAAAATATTGGAATAATTATAATAATAATAATTTTTTTTTTAATACATATCAAAACATTTTTTCATAAACTTTTCTTTAAAGCAACTTGGTTTTTCTTTGCACTAGATTATATTCGATATAAAAAAATATTTTTTTAATTGCTGGCAATAACAAATATTCAAATTCTTAAAAAATAATAATTCAATCTCGAACCAATGCATTTTTACAATAGTTTAAAAAGACAATTTTAAACTTAATGATTATATTATTACCTATAATATTATAAAAATTTACGTATTTAGTTAGACTTTATATTTAAGTATACTTCCATATGAACATCTTTCTATAATTTATATTTATTTAATCACTATACGATTTCTCACATCAAGTTACACAATTTTTATGGCTTCTTCGACATTAGAAGTAATTAGTGCCATCCGTTTCACTTCCAAGAAGACGTAGAGATAATAGTAGGTGAATTAAGCTGGGGTTGGTTGACAGGATTTTGAGAAAATGTCTCGTAGTCACTGGAGTTTAACTTTTACTTGTTTGGCATTGTGATTTAATTAAAGTCAGATTATTATCTAGTTTTAAAAAGCATAATTATTTTAGCTATATTACAATACGTCTCTTATTTAATTAACTGGAAGCAATTCAGTGACACCATGTAATTTGTATCAAACAGACAAAGTCAAGCTCATGTTAAGAGTAAAAGTTTAAATCTCAAATCCAATTTTATATACAACGCTTTTCGCTACTAAGTGCAATTTCATAAAAATAACTTTACACAAAAGTAAAATAAAATTTCCAAAATTGGAAATGACCAACTTGAAATTTTAAAAACAATTTAACTGGTCATCATTATTCATGTGAAATTGTCGTTTTATTTGGTCATACCATATGTTAATTACATTCTTTTTAAAAAACAAAAACTGACGTTTTGACACTAGTTGTGTGTCTTTTTCAAAGTTTCAATCTACAAAAATTATAAAATTCAATCAATTAAAAATAATAGAGAATTTTATACAATAAATTAATAAGTTTAAAACTCTTAAGTTTTGTCAAAAAAAAAAAAGGTTAAAAGGTGTGTGCATACACTGCAAAAACTGCTGTCTTCTAAGTGTCTTATTTTAAGACACAAGACGTTAAGAAAGCGTCTTACGGTTATTTCAAGCTATTTCATTGGTTAATAATTTTGAAAGATGCTTTCTCATTGGTTTAAAATTAAGACACTTTAAAACGTCTTAAAAGTGAGGACAAAAATGTCTTAAAATAAGACACTTGTTTTTACAGTGTAATATCTCAGAATGACAACAAACGGAATCATATTGAAAAGGTGGGGCTCGTTTATTAAAGGTTTAACCACAATGTCCGTAATACAAAAGAACAAAAGGCATTCTCAAATTATGTCTGAGATTCAAGTTTAATTATTATTTAAGAAGGTTTGTGACTTATTTGTGAAACTGGTATATTTCCAATTTCCTATTAGTTTAATGAACCTTATTTTGAGTGAGAAATATTTTCAAGAAATGTATATAATTGAGGATTTTACGAGCCAGTATGAGCCAGTATCATTTTGACACATGACTTAATTTTAGATTGTTATATTGTACAGAATGGAAATGTTATTTTGTACAACTGCTAAATGTTATTTTGTACAGTTTTGAAAAATGAATTTGTTATTTTGTACAATTTTTTAAAAAAGCAATAAAACATTGGAAGTACAATATTTTAGCTTTTTTAAAGAATTGTACAAAATAACAAATTCATTTTTCAAAATTGTACAAAATATCATTTAGCAGTTGTACAAAATAACATTTCCATTCTGTACAATATAACAATCTAAAATTAAGTCATGTGTCAAAATGATACTGGCTCGATTTTACGATCTGCAATTTCAATAGAAAGGGATCAGATAAGAACGACTATAAAGTCTATTGTATGGGAAGGAGAGAAGAAGAAGGGTCGAAAAGATTTTTGGGACCAGGGTTAGTTGAATTCAGGCAACCAAGAAGAAAATTTAAAAGCCAGGAAGAAATTTAGTTTTGACGAAGTAGTAAAAAAGTGATTTATAAGGCGAGAAGAAAACTTGTCTTGACAGAGTAGAGAAAAGGTGATAAAAACTCTGTAAAAAGTCTGGATTGGGCTAGGTATCTAAAATAATTGGAATCTGAATAGGCTAAAATGCCGCTGCAAAAAGAAGTTTCTTTAAAGTGACTATATTAAGAGACTAAAGATTTTAATATTTGTAAATTTTTTTTCATATTTTTATATGAAATGCTACACGTCAAAAATTCTTCTGGACTTACTTTATACTTTTAAGTTGAGAGGATATTGGTTTAAAAGAATTTTCGTAATTTGAGCTTCCAGATATATATCAGATTTATATCTGCGCTAACAATCTGAAGATGATTTCAAATACATTCAATTTTAATAAAAATATTTAGTTGATCTTAGAAAATTCAATAAATATAAATTATACAATTTTTATCTTTGCAACGTTTCTTTGGCCCAGGTTTGCCAACCTCATCAGGCTAAAATATTCATTAACACTTCTTTAACACAAACGCAGAACAAAGTAATATAAACTAAGTTTGTCTTACAAATAAATTAAAATGAGAGTTCACATTTACCTAATTTTTTAAACCATAACAACTTTTAAATATGTCATCATTATTAAAATATTAACAATTCTATTTTTATATAAAATCTCATATTTTATAAAATGTCT